>VZRU01016771.1:90573-107438 GCA_013398155.1 Pedionomus torquatus | reverse complement strand
TGGAGGAGGGCGGTTTGCTGCAGGGTGTCAGCACCTCCATCCCGCAGAGCTGGGGAGACGGGCTTGATCTCTGCTGCCTGTGTTATTTGTGCAAAGGTGGGGAAGGTTTTACTTTGGTACCAGCAGAGCAGAAGGTGCTTGAAACGGTAAGAGACGTACCTGACCTGCGGCTGGGGCTGCTGACAGGGTCCCCAAGACCTGGAAGTATTTGACCTTGAAATGTAAGTTATCCCCAAGCTGATTGTGGTCAGGCAAAAAGGGCAATTAAATCAAGCCATGGGGGACCACAACACTGCTCATCGCCCCCGAGTCATCCTCTGTGTGGGTGTTTTTCTACCTTCACCTCCTGCTTCGCCTCCCAAAGGCAAAGGGACAGAGGCATTAAGCTGGTGCTACCCAGGTCCTGGGATGATCCAGGCTCCTAAATGCCGCTGTGATCCTCTCCCAAGAGCAGGTGTCCGTCCTGGGACAGCATGGGATCCTCCTTCTCCTCTCCTGGCCACCTCCAGGTTTTTCCACCCATGGCTGTGGATCCAGTGCTGGAGATAAGAGGTGGACCGTCAAGATTTAACACGCTAATGGGAAGTGCCATGGGGTTTCCAAAAAGCTGGGACCTGTTTTCAAAGTCCCCTTGGAAGGTCAAGTCCCTGAACAGAGCACGGCTGCCCCGGCACAGGCTCAGCCAGCTCCGCTGTGACTCATTCCCGACCGGGGGCACTGGCGGGCAGTGGCTTGTCCCGTGGTCCTGGCCACCACTCCCGCTTCCCAGATGCTCAACTGTCTTGCAAAGAGCTAAAAATATATGTCTGTGTGAGCAATCGCTATAGCTACGGCAGGGGTTAGCCAAAGAGGGCAGCCGGGCAGTGTTACCGTGACCGGGAGGCAGGATGGCTTGGTAAAACGGGCACCACGGAGGGGACAGGCTGGGACTGGCAGGTTGCTGCTGGTGCCTCTGGTGCAGGTGCCACCATGACCCCGTTCCTCCTTATGCTGAAGCTGCAGCACGCTACCCACCCCCTAAGAGAGGGCTCACTTTGCCGCTTGCGTTTTGGCAGGGGATGAGTGACGAGCAGCACCCCGCATCCCCCCACCACCCCGCTGCAGAGGGGGATGCCAACGCCTCAGCTTCTGGCTGCCCTGAGCACTGGGTTGAGCCTCGGTTCACGCAAGCAGCCAGGGTCCGCGTCATCATCACGGCCGTCTTCTTCTTGCTGGCAGCGGGCAGCAACGCGGCGGTGCTCGGCAGCCTGCTGAGGAAGAGGAGGAAATCCCACGTGCGGCCGCTGATCCTCAGCCTGGCCCTGGCCGACCTGCTGGTGACAGTGACAGTGATGCCCCTGGACGCGGCGTGGAATGTGACGGTGCAGTGGTACGGAGGGGACATCTCCTGCAAGTTCCTCAACTTCCTCAAGCTCTTTGCCATGTACGCGGCCGCCTTGGTGCTGGTGGTCATCAGCCTGGACCGCCACGCCGCCGTCCTCCATCCCTTCTCCCGTGCTCGCCGCCGCAACGGGCTGCTGCTCCGCGCCGCGTGGGCCAGCAGCGTGCTCCTGGCTTCACCCCAGGTAGGACTCGGCAGCCCCCCGCTTCTGGTTTGCCCAAGCTCAGGTGGCTTTAGAGAAGGGTTTCCCCCACCACAGCACCCTTGATGAGTCCATTTCAGTCCACAAACTCCACCACCACATCCTTGGCTTTGCTGTGTTGGGTGCTCAGCGCTGCTTTGCACCTTCCTTATAGCACCCATTCATTGCTTACACCATCAGGGTGTTACGCCGAGGCCTGAGAAAAAACGGTCTGCTATTTTTTTTTATTCTTCATGCTCATGGTTCTCTTCTGAAAACGCATCACTGATGCATGGGAAACATGTTGGAGCAGGCCAAGACAAACCTGAGCAGTTCCTCACCAAAGCAACGTTCAGCACAGCCCGAAAAGGGGATTTCACAGCTGTCAGATCCCTTCCATCCTGGCCATAGCCATGGGTTAGGTGCCCAGAGCACCTCTCCCAGCCCAACAGTGGCAGGGAGGTGCTCTCCATGCACAGCCAGGAGCATCTGCAGGATGTAGGACCCTGTTCCAAAACCTCGCTGAGTTGTTATTCGGTTCTCCATTTCAGCTTTTCCTTTTCCACCTCCACACGGCCCCGGGAGGGAACTTCACCCAGTGTGTTACTCACGGGAGCTTCCGAGCACACTGGGAGGAAACCATCTACAACATGTTTACCTTCACCACCCTCTACATCACCCCCCTGAGCGTCATGATCATTTGCTACATCCGGATCATTTGGGAGATCAGCAAGCAGCTAAAGATCAATAAAGGTAAGCAGATCCCAGCCCTTTTGTGTCCATCATGACTCTATGACTGAATCTGCTCCAGCTCGGAGGGTTGTTAGATCTGTCCCAACACCCTTTGAAGGGTAACCCAATTAAGGGGTTTTACTCAAATTTCTTGATCCCCCCTCCTTGCTGTCTTCTGCTTCCTGTGGGCCATGGACCAGATCACGAGATGGTCCCCCCTCTCTGGCAGAATCACAGTCATGGATGGCTATGTTCTCCCAATTTTCTCCCATATCCAGCTATCCTTCTGTCTCTTCCTGACAGGTTTGATACGAAATCAAAATGACCACATCTCCAAGGCACGCATGAAGACTCTCAAGATGACCATAGTGATTGTTGCCACCTTCATCATCTGCTGGACCCCATACTACCTCCTGGGCTTGTGGTACTGGTTCCAGCCAGCCATGATCCAGACAATGCCAGAGTATGTCAACCACAGCTTCTTTCTCTTTGGCTTGCTGCACACCTGCACCGACCCTGTCATTTATGGACTGTACACCCCTTCCTTTCGGGAGGATGTACAGTTGTGTCTCAGGGGCATTGAAACCGCCATTACCAGGCACGAGAGACACAAACCCATCTCAGTGCTGGAGAAGAACGTCAAGGATGGTGCTGTAACTGGTGGGGTGGCATCAGGGGCCTCCAATGGGACAACTGTCAACACGGTCTGCTGAAGAGATGCACCCACAAGGAGATGGGAGGAACAGCTTTGGGGGTGCTTTGTCCCATAGGATCATACTGGAGGCTGGCATAAGGAGGTCTGCCACCCAGCTTTGGTGGGTGAGGGTCTCTGGCCAGAAACTGGGAACGTGTCTCCTGCCTGTACTCAGGATGAAAAACATTTGGGAGTATTTAAGTTTATTCTTCCATCATCTGGCAGCCCTGTGACAGCTAGAAACCATCCCTTTTTGTACCCTGCACATGTCTTAGCCCTGATTCTGGCACCAAGCATCTGCCACACTTCCAGCACTGATCCCTGGGAGGAGACAGGTCTCCCAGGGTGGCCAATCCGTAAGTGCCCTTTGCACCTAGACTGGAGTGCGGAGCTGCACAGATGCACAGTGCTACAGTGGTGTCACCCATTTTACTCCATTTTCTCCACCTGCTGTAGGAGGGCTCTCTGGAAATGTTGACTTTCCTGGCTCAGAGCCTACCTGGTTCTCCCACAGCCACGTGTGAAACCCTGGGAAGGTTGTAAATCTTTGTGGAATTACTAATACAAAAGCTTTAATCCTCCTGGAGTGCCTACTGGCAGGGAGGGGAAAGATGCTGTGGGGATGGAAGGGCTTGGGAAAGAGGGATATGAAGAACCACAGTGGGTTGGGGTGGGATAGGCTGGGACAGGGATTCTTCTCCCTTTTGGACATAGCCCATGTTGCCTTGTTCTGACATGCAGGGTGTGGTAGGAACACATCCGTATGTAGCAGCTCTCTGGGACACAGGACTGACCAGGAGAAAGAGTATTTGGAGTAACCAGAGGGTGACATAGCCCAGCTCTTCTTGACTGTCCCCAGGTTCTCTCCAGGGCATGAGCCTAGCAGGTCTCAGGGCACAAGCTGGTCTGTCCCCAGCAGCCAGCATAAGCTGATGGAAGCAAACTCCACATGTTCTCCTCTGTTTTCCCTTCTCTTGCTTATACACATTTTCTTTAGCTTCTTAACAGCTTGACCCAACACCAGCACCTTATCTCTGCCCCAAGCAGGGTGGGAGCAGCCACCCCACAGGTGATGCCCGGGCTGTCCCAATGAGGATGGTGATGGGAACCACCTGTGGGTGGAGGAGCCCATCAGCATCCATGTGTAGCAGGTGGGTGCTGATGGTCCTCAGTTGCTGTGGGAGGGCAAGGCAGGCTGCTGGAGGGGATTGGTGAGTAAAATAGATATTTTTTTTTTGCTTTACACCAACTATGCCATAAGTTTATTGTGGAGGTGGATGCCTGTTCTCTGCGTGTGGATCAAAGAGGTGGCTTTATTCAACCATGTTGTTCCTTTCTGTGGAATTAGAAACAGTGGGTTATTTGTTTGTGTGTTCTCTGCTGACTGTTATCAAGTGTTTTCTGCTTTTGAAGAGAGATTTATTTTTGAGCCAGGTGGGGGCTTGTTTCTTTGGTTTTGTGAAATCTTCAGGCAGCTCAGGAGCTCTGGACTTGGCAGGGGGCTGTTCCCTGCACATTTCTGTGGTGACCGTGGTTTTGAATGAGCGTTGGGACTTTATCAGGATGGAAGAGCTTTGTTTTAAAAACAATTCTTGACTTGCTGTGGTTGCATGCTTAGGGGAGCTGGGAGATGTCTGTCCCTAAGAAAGCAGATCTCCTTTGAGCACCAAGGGGGCTTTCTTAACCTTATCTCTAAGAGAGGATGGATCCCCATTGGTCAGAAAGGATCTGGACTGGTGTCCCAGTGCCTTTTTTTTTGGCTTGGACAAGATGACCTTTACGAGTCCCTTCCAACCCAAACTATTCTATGATATNCAGGTTAGTTGAGATTAGGCAGTGAGAAGTTGTGGATGTCTCATCCCTGCAAACATTCAAGGTCAGGCTGGACAAGGCTCTGAGCAACCGAATCCAGTTGAATATGTCCCCTCTCATTGCAGGGCGTTGGACAAGATGACCTTTACAGGTCCCTTCCAACCCAAACTATTCTATGATACGTGAAGCCACGGTGCTCAGGGTGATGCCAAGCCTTGGATAGGTATCAAGTACTTTCCTTTCCCTATACTAAGTGTTGTTTATGCTAAACATGCTGCCCACGGAGCAAAAAAAATTCAATTACAGCTGGAAGAGCCCAAACCGGCTGGTGGGGATTAGTGTGAGCCCTTTAGGAAGCATCTAAACTCCAATGAGATGTGTAATTGCTGTTTGGCTTTCCTGGGCTCGTTCTGCTCGAGGTTAATTACGCAATGCCAATGGGAGTGGGGCTAGTGGCTGCCAGGCTGGGTCAGCTCAGCCCGTGCAAAACAGAGTTTCTTGTAAGGTGATGGGAATGACTTATGGCAGGGGAAGCTAATTTATTCAACAGTCACTCATTTGGTCTATTTATTTTACCGATGATCGCTAATGGGAGGCAGACCTTGAAGATTTGTTGGTTTTCTGGCAAACCTCAAATAAGCAGGGAAGTGTCTTTGATCTCCTAAAACATTCTTCATCTGCTCCCTGCTGAGTGGGAGGGAACAGGTCCAGCATTGCTCACCCACTTAAGACCACTTGTCCCCTCTTGCACAGTGGCAGAAGAGCTTAGAGACCTTCTCTGGGGAGCGAGAAGCTTTTTTCCCTTGTGGGAGGGACCCACCACCTTTACACCCCACGGGTATGGTGAGAGGGCAGAAGGTTTGGCTTTAGGTGAAGATAGGACAATCGGGATGCCGCCAGGGATGCGTACCTTGGTCCTCGGGGGAAGCATCCTTTGGGATGTGCTGCTCCTTCTCCCTGCCTCTTGATACTCAAGGCTGACATTTTGGGAAGCCTGGAGTGTGGGCAAGGTGCCCAAAATGACAGCTTTTGTGATAGGAGGAAAATGTCAGCAGAAGGTGGTGCTGCCAAGCTGTGTGCCTCACGTGCCCAGGAAGGGGGAGCGAGCAGGTGGGCAGCACTTCCCCAGGGGAGATGGGGCAGCTGTTTTCCAGGCCACTGGGGATGAGGTGGACCAAAGTCCAGACCTGGTTTGAATGTCCCTGCATGTCTAATTCTGCATCTCTTAAATCTGTATCTCTTAAATCTGTTCATACTTTAGAGGAAAAGATTTTTGGATCGCTCATCCAGAGCCTGGAGCCTCACTCCTCCTACCCACTCTGGGGATGATCCTGCCTTCTGAGCAACCTGGTCTAGAGGGGAGATGTCCCTGCTCGTGGCAGGAGGGTTGGAACTCGATGGTCTTTAAGGTCCCTTCCAATTCTAACCATTCTATGATTCTGCGGTGTTTCCCTCTCTCCTCGCATTGCCTCAAAGCTCTGGTCTCCAACAGCACCTGCCCTTCTCCTCGTCTGGCTCCTGAGATTTCTCCATATATATATATATGTTATATATAGATAGGTAAGGAAATACTTATATTTCTTTATATATAGTACCTGTTTCCCATGATGGGAGGAAAATTCCCCCTCTTCCCCAAAATCTGCCTGTTCCCTCTGGGAACCACCAGCTGCCATGCTTCTGACAATCGCTGCAGGGTCCGCTTTGACGGGGTAACATTCCTGCGATATTCCCCACGGTAACGGAACGACCATATATTAATCAGCCCAGGCAGCTCTAAATTTTACAACTCCTCGCCCTGGGCTCCCCGCTTCAGGCACAGCGGCCCTTTGTTCTTGGGAGGAACTTCTGATTCATCATCATCCCCCGTTAGCGTTTTTAACAGCACCGTGCGTGTTCAAAGAGCCACCCAAGTGGTTAACGGGAAGAGGTTAACGGGAACCCGCCGTTAATTCCCGGTGCCAGGAGTTCCTCCGCACAACACTCGCATTAATTTAGCTGGCTGCACCTCGCCACGTCGGGAAACACATGCTGAAGCCAGCAGGGACCACGGAAAAGAAGCGTGGGAGCAGGATATGAAGTATTTTGCCAGCCCGCTGAGGGTAGGATCAGAGCACCTTAAATGTATTTATTTCTCCTGTTCCCTTCGAGGACGGTGGTACCTCGCCCCTCAGAAGTGGAGCTGAAGCACAGAGCGGGCTGTGCATGCTCCCTGTAGGTCTGGGTGTGCGAGGAATGGGACACCAGGGAGGTAGAGACCTGGAGCATCTCTCTGACAAGGAAAGGTTGAGCCTTTTAACACCACAACGACCCTTCAGGTAGCATCAAATACCTCTAGGTGTTCCATCATTACCTACCCTAAACTGACACAGGATGCCCATGAGCCGNATGAGGAGGAACTTCTTCACTTTGAGGGTGGCAGAGCCCTGGGAGAGGCTTCCCGGAGAGGTGGTGGAGTTTCCATCTCTGGAGACGTTCAAACCCCGCTTGGACACGTTCCTGTGCGACCTGCTCTGGCAGAGGGTTGGACTGGATGATCTCCAGAGGTCCCTTCCACCCGCATATCATTCTGCAACTCTATGATCTATGGGGCACAATTTTATTCATTATAACATGCTGAGGCGGACCAAAAATGGGCAAATATTCCCAGGAACCCCGTGCACGTCTCAACCCCTCAAGTTTCTGCGTTTACAGCATAAACTGCTATAAAGCAGTCAAATCTGTTATGCCATAAATTGTTAGTTTATGTGTATTTTAATTGCAAATCAACGCTATAATTAGCACGTGCGTTTCTTGGGCTGAGGCAAGGCAATGTGCTTTAACAGCGAGGGTTATTAACGGCCTGTAAAAGGCAGTGGGGAATTGGATTATAATGTTCTTGTTTTGCAAGCTGTATGGCGAATAAATAAATTCGTTCTGGCAGCAAAATTAAGGGAAATAAATGCTTCTAGCTCCATCCACCAAGAAGAGGGGTTGCTGTAAATGAACTTATTCTTAGCTTTGAGTTAGAAAACCTGATTAGCAGGCCATTATTTTTGGCAATTAGGTATCAGAGCAACATCAGAGGAAGATGAGATTTTCTTTGAAATATTTAGTAAGTAACATAGTAATCATACTCATTTGCTGGAAATATATGATTTTTTGTGTGTGTGTGTGTGTTATCTAAGGGATCGTGCCATGAAAACCTGTGTTTATCAAGTCTACTGCTAAATTCCAGACTTTTCCTAGAATCCCAGGGCTCTTCGGGAGGCTTATCCCGTGCCCACTCTAAACCAGAGGATGTTCTTTGGCTCTTTTTTTCACTTTTGGGTAGTTTTGTTTTGTACCAATAACAATTGCGAAGGACTTGGATGGGAGGGGGAGAGTGTTGCATGACTGATTTCCACATACCTATATGTGTGTTTTCAACCAAACACCCCAAAATGCCCTTCTTCAAGGTCAGAAAAAATTGAATCTGAGAGATACTGAGGTTTCACGCAGCAGCATCAAGCCAAAGCACTTTGTAAAGGGTATAACTGCTGTAATTCCGACCACAGAAAACTCAGTTCTCTGTGAGAACTCAGTGTGGATGGTTGAGTTTACAAAGGTCCAGTATCAAGTGTTTTGTCACGTGGAGGACTCGGTGAAGTCTTTATGAAATTAACCACGCTACAAATATTCACAGACACAAAAAAACCAACCCTACCAGTTCAGCTGCTGTTTGATTCTTTTTCAAACAAGTGTTTCAGGAAACCGGTGACACGTTACTGCTCGTTAGTCCTTTAGTTCATAAAGGGAGGCTGAAAACAATTCAATACAGGCCAAAATGTTGAACCAGATCCTCAACCCCAGGCAGCTCCAACCTCAAAAAGCCTGTCAGGTAGCAGCATAAGTGGAACCCTTCACCTTCTCTCTTTTTAGTGCAAAAAAATTCAAGTGGGAGCCAGTTTGATAGGAATAATCCTTATTCAGTATTGATGCTCACAGCTGAGAGCAAAAACTTGCTAGATGTTTTGCAGGGGGGAGGGAAAAAAAGTACCAGAAACTATTTAACATCTTCCATTTTGGCTATTGCTTTATTTCTTGTTGTTTTCTTACAATCATTATGCTCAAATATAAAAATTCCTGGCCAAAGTTAGTTTTAAAAGTGATCCCATCCGCATTGATACATGCTAAACAGTCACTAAATTCAGCTTCTGAAAACAAACTGGTAAGACTCCCTACAGGTCGCTTTGCCTGACGTATGGAAAAATCCTCCTTCCCAACTTGTGCGAATATTACCCCCTCAGTTTGACAGGAAACAGTTACATGTGAGCGCTTCCCTGCTTAGTTTTCCTTAACTTAAAGTAACTTTTTTTTTCCATGGACCCTTAACAATTGATTCATGCTTAAGCAGCACCGTTGTGATCCTTTTCAGCTCCTTATGAATCACAGGAACACNCCTGACCAGCAGGTGAAGGTAGGTTTTCCTGCCCCTCTACTCTGCCCTGGTGAGACCCCATCTGGAGTGCTGTGTTCAGTTCTGGGCTCCCCAGTTCAAGAAGGACAGGGAGCTGCTGGAGACGGTTCAACAAAGGGTTACGAAGATGATGAGGGGACTAGAACTTCTCTCTGAGGAAAGGCTGAAGGACTTGGGTCTTTTTAGTCTGGAGGAGAGAAGATTGAGGGGGAATCTGATCAACACCTAGAAATACTTCCAGGGTGGGTGTCAGGAGGAAGGGGCCAGTTTTTTTTCAGTGGTGCCTGGTGAGAGGACAGGAGGGAACGGGCACAAACTTGAGCATAAGAAGTTCCATCTAAGCATGAGGAGGAACTTCTTCACTTTGAGGGTGGCAGAGCCCTGGGAGAGGCTTCCCGGAGAGGTGGTGGAGTTTCCATCTCTGGAGACGTTCAAACCCCGCTTGGACACGTTCCTGTGCGACCTGCTCTGGCAGAGGGTTGGACTGGATGATCTCCAGAGGTCCCTTCCACCCCCATATCATTCTGCAACTCTATGATCTATGGGGCACAATTTTATTCATTATAACATGCTGAGGCGGACCAAAAATGGGCAAATATTCCCAGGAACCCCGTGCACGTCTCAACCCCTCAAGTTTCTGCGTTTACAGCATAAACTGCTATAAAGCAGTCAAATCTGTTATGCCATAAATTGTTAGTTTATGTGTATTTTAATTGCAAATCAACGCTATAATTAGCACGTGCGTTTCTTGGGCTGAGGCAAGGCAATGTGCTTTAACAGCGAGGGTTATTAACGGCCTGTAAAAGGCAGTGGGGAATTGGATTATAATGTTCTTGTTTTGCAAGCTGTATGGCGGATAAATAAATTCGTTCTGGCAGCAAAATTAAGGGAAATAAATGCTTCTAGCTCCATCCACCAAGAAGAGGGGTTGCTGTAAATGAACTTATTCTTAGCTTTGAGTTAGAAAACCTGATTAGCAGGCCATTATTTTTGGCAATTAGGTATCAGAGCAACATCAGAGGAAGATGAGATTTTCTTTGAAATATTTAGTAAGTAACATAGTAATCATACTCATTTGCTGGAAATATATGATTTTTTGTGTGTGTGTGTGTGTTATCTAAGGGATCGTGCCATGAAAACCTGTGTTTATCAAGTCTACTGCTAAATTCCAGACTTTTCCTAGAATCCCAGGGCTCTTCGGGAGGCTTATCCCGTGCCCACTCTAAACCAGAGGATGTTCTTTGGCTCTTTTTTTCACTTTTGGGTAGTTTTGTTTTGTACCAATAACAATTGCGAAGGACTTGGATGGGAGGGGGAGAGTGTTGCATGACTGATTTCCACATACCTATATGTGTGTTTTCAACCAAACACCCCAAAATGCCCTTCTTCAAGGTCAGAAAAAATTGAATCTGAGAGATACTGAGGTTTCATGCAGCAGCATCAAGCCAAAGCACTTTGTAAAGGGTATAACTGCTGTAATTCCGACCACAGAAAACTCAGTTCTCTGTGAGAACTCAGTGTGGATGGTTGAGTTTACAAAGGTCCAGTATCAAGTGTTTTGTCACGTGGAGGACTCGGTGAAGTCTTTATGAAATTAACCACGCTACAAATATTCACAGACACAAAAAAACAACCCTACCAGTTCAGCTGCTGTTTGATTCTTTTTCAAACAAGTGTTTCAGGAAACCGGTGACACGTTACTGCTCGTTAGTCCTTTAGTTCATAAAGGGAGGCTGAAAACAATTCAATACAGGCCAAAATGTTGAACCAGATCCTCAACCCCAGGCAGCTCCAACCTCAAAAAGCCTGTCAGGTAGCAGCATAAGTGGAACCCTTCACCTTCTCTCTTTTTAGTGCAAAAAAATTCAAGTGGGAGCCAGTTTGATAGGAATAATCCTTATTCAGTATTGATGCTCACAGCTGAGAGCAAAAACTTGCTAGATGTTTTGCAGGGGGGAGGGAAAAAAAGTACCAGAAACTATTTAACATCTTCCATTTTGGCTATTGCTTTATTTCTTGTTGTTTTCTTACAATCATTATGCTCAAATATAAAAATTCCTGGCCAAAGTTAGTTTTAAAAGTGATCCCATCCGCATTGATACATGCTAAACAGTCACTAAATTCAGCTTCTGAAAACAAACTGGTAAGACTCCCTACAGGTCGCTTTGCCTGACGTATGGAAAAATCCTCCTTCCCAACTTGTGCGAATATTACCCCCTCAGTTTGACAGGAAACAGTTACATGTGAGCGCTTCCCTGCTTAGTTTTCCTTAACTTAAAGTAACTTTTTTTTTCCATGGACCCTTAACAATTGATTCATGCTTAAGCAGCACCGTTGTGATCCTTTTCAGCTCCTTATGAATCACAGGAACACAGAAATAACAATAAATGGAAAGATGCCACGAGGATAATACATTGGAGGCAGAATTGGAAAGCTCCAGGCACCTTTACTTCCAGAGCTCTGGAAGAGACGCAGTGCATTGCAGGTTGGCTATTATTAAGGCACGTGGTGAAAATAAGTTTATCATCTTGGGCGATTCATCTCCTCAAGTCAAACATCCTGTGCCAGTAGTAGACGAAGGTTGGCGATTTGCTGGCCCCTATCACAATTAGTAGCAGTAGGTACAGCAGCATCATTAGGGCAAAACGGTGCGTGTAAAACCAGGAAGATTGCCTGGAAGGCCTGAAAAGGGAAAAGGGCACGAATTCTCTCAGAGATCCGTGAACACAGTGGCAAAGAGTATCTTAGGTTTTGTTTACTTCAAATGGTTAAGCTGATGCGATACAATCGGAAAGCTGTTCCACAACACCTGTAAGCCCGATTTCCCCACCCCTTTTCCCTAAATCTTGTGCACAATCCTGTCCTTTCTCCCCAGGCTCATGCCTTTCTCTGTGGTCTGGAGCAGTAACTGCCTGGCCTGTATCCACATATTGATGAGCTGAGTGAAAGCTGTCACTTAGGATAGATAAGGGCAGAGTTAAAACTGCCCTAATTTTAAGGGCTGCGCTCATCAGAGTCTTTGTTCCTTGTTTCCTGCCACAAAGAGATTATTAGAGCTCTCAAAGATACTAAGTGCTTTCAGGTCTGGTGAAAAAGCAAATGTAGCTGAGCTTGGGAATGTCAAAAATCGAGACGGGAGGCAACCCGATGCTGTAAGCCTTATTTCCACAGGAAAATGGGCTAGAACTAAATCCTGGCAGCGCAGCACATCTTGCTTGTTTTCTGATGTTTTTCAAAAATAGGATATACGTTATCAGGTGGTTATAGCATGCTCACCACTCCAGTCAGACGCACTCTTACCTCCTATGCTGTTTCTGTGAATATACTAGCAAGTATTTAACTCGTAAAAGCTGATTGTTTGTGACAACGAAATATTTCTGTGGTACATCACCCCCTTCGCTGTTTTTCACTCTTGCTCTTTTCCTGTCTATTTCTTCTGAATCTGAATGGGAAGAGAAGAGAAGAGAAGAGGTCTTTGGGGGAACAGGAAAACAGAAAAAGATGTGCAACTTCAAGTGAGTGTAAAAAAGCAAATAAACAATCCATGCAAAAACACACCCCCAAGAGTGGGAATGAGATAACCAAAGACACAGTCTTGGAATTCCTCTGAATGCCTTAGTATCCCAGAATAGACTGAAAAGTTTGCTTGAGGCTATACCACTCCTAGTCATCCTTGGTATGGATGGCATTATGGCCCAGCCCAGGGTGATAAGGGGGCAGGTCTCCCACAGGGTGCTTGAGGAGCTGCTAATATTAACAGGGAAAGAAAAACAACAAGGACTGACTAAGCCCCACAAGCAGGAAGCAGTCAAAAGAGGACAATCTGAGGAGAGGCTTCCTAGATATCTAATACAGCTCATTATCAATACATCTGTGATGTTTCCATTCATCTATCACGGGTGAAGTGATCAGGCATTCTGGAACATGATTGTATCTTACTACTGGAATTCAGAAAAACAAGTGATGCCACCGAAATGTTCTCTATCCCTAAAATATACTATTAAGACAAGCCTCAGCAATGAGGCTGTCATGCATTTGTTGGAGGAGTCAAATGGAAAAGCAGTTTCTGCTGAAGGGCATTCAACACTCCATATACTGCATTGTCTATACAATAGCATGTGTGTACAAAGAGAAGGCTCCAGGGAGACCTTTGAGCCCCTTCCAGTACCTAAATGGGGCTTAAAGGAGCACTGAGAAGGGACTCTTTATCAGGGAGTGGAGCGTTAGGATGAGGGGTAATGTTTTTAAACTAAAAGAGCGGAAATTTAGATTAGATATTAGGAAGAAATTCTTTCCTGTGTGGGTGGTAAGACACTGGCTGTGGCTGCCCCATCCCTGGAAGTGTTCAAGGCCAGGCTGGATGGGGCTTGGAGCAACCTGGTCTGGTGGGAGGTGTCCCTGCCCAAGGCAGGGGGGCTAAAACTTGATGATCTTTAAGGCCTCTTCTAACTCAAACCATTCCATGATTCTATGATAATATGAGAAGTGCTAAAAGATGAACTACTCAGAGTTGTCATTATTGCAATGGACTCACCTTTCTTTTTCACCTGACACTTTACATCTGGGTGGTCAATGATCTCACAAACAGCTACGCAGCTAAGGATAGGGCCCAGTGCACTTCGCTGCCAGCCAAGACTATGAGGGCTGTAAAGGAGAGCCAGGCTCAGGTCACTGGTAAGGTAGGTACCTTCCCCGAACAGAGACGTCTGAAATGGAGCAAAAATATATCCTAAAATCCTCTAGCGCAAACTATAAACATACAAGTGTTCTTTTAGACTGGCAGTTCTGTTTCTAAAGGTAACTTTAGAAAAATTTTTAAAAAAAGGCTTTTCTGACCTGCGCTGGGCCTGGTTCATGCACTGTTTTTTTCCTGGCACAATTTCCTCAGAGTAGGGCAGCTGCCCCCTCCCATCCCTCAAATTAGCTGCTTGGCACAGCCCCTGGTGTGGACAGATTCATGCATTCCCAGATTTGGATTTAGTTTGCCAGCCTAAGTATTTTATATCAACATGACTGCACTGCTGTTTGAGGGATTTCACTGATTTATTGAGGCTGCCATCATTCAAAGAGATAATCCAACCTCCACAAACAACACAAGTCTTTACTCGTATTTAAATCCACACCTCGCTAGAGGAGAGGGAAGTTCTTTGCAAATGTGAATTCCTTTCAAATATAACTGTTTTAATAACCTTGAATCAGAGGATTTGCCACCCCGGCTAAAACTGTTAATCCAGTAAGTCCACTCTACCTGATAAGCCACTGCTCCTAAAACCGTGAGAGAAAAACATGGTCCAGGCTGACTGGAAGGTTAAGCAGCTGTTGCATCAAAGTTGCTTCACAAGTGACACAAAAGGCCTCGAGTCCCAACTGTCTTTCCACTGAAATCAGCAGAGATGCAAATCCTCCAGGATGTCTCCCTTAGCCAGACCATTTAAAGAAGGCTCCGTTTGCAAGCAACGGCTAAAATTTAGTTCATTTTATGCCTGGCCTCAAGTGTAACAGACAATCTCTATGTTGCCTGGGTCACTATCCTTCTCCTCTGTGCACTGGCACTTTACAGCTGCAGGCTGTCAGACAGGCCAGTATTTTCAGAGGAATTACACTTCCTTACAAAGAAGCAAAGGGAAGCTGTAATTTGTCACACTGGAGAAAAGGGGTTTGTGGTGCTTCCAGTTTCTACCCTTGGGCTGCACTAGAAAATCCAACACAACCATTCACAAAGGCCTACACTGAAAACAGCAGTGTAACATCATCAGCACATTTCATACCCTTAAAGGAATTTGAGCCTGTTTGTAAAAAAAGTGTCACTAGCTGCAAATGACCACCAGAAGCTGGTGCCAACACCAGGAGCCTCACCCTGTTCAAATGGCAATGCAGGCCGTTGTGCAGGATGGAATGGAAGTTCTCGAGGCGGCTCCCATGGAAGGCATAGATGAGGTCCCGCTCTCCCTTGGTCTCAGCAAACTTGGTATTCATTTGATCGGAGTACACGATCTCAAAGAGGTAGTCCGGAGCAGGAACAGCGGCCCCAGACATCCCAGTGAGTTCCTGGATCTTCTCATACTTAAAAACAGGAAGGAATACAAGTGTTGGTTGCCAGAGGTTGAGATTACTCACTGGAAATTTTGCTTACTTAGTCTTTCACATTGCATTATGTATTTTGATTAAGCTTTTTGCGTTAGAACTCAACACTGTCGCAATTTGGAAGGAGTAAATGTACAGTGAGATTTCTGACAGTGTCTTGCTAGCAAAGCTAAATCCCAATTCTTCTTTCGAAGAAAGAAACCAACCCACAACTGACTAACAAACCTGAATGATTTGAATCATGATTATGAATTAATTGACGATGTAAAGGCAATACCACAATTCTACCATGCCACTTTGGCTTCCTAAGAAGATATATTCATCAGCTGACCAGAAGAGAGGAAAAAATGTGAAAACAGATTCTACTGTTGCTACTAACAATTGCTACTAATCTCTACAGCTATTTTGATCCTTGTTATGGAAGTTCCTCAGTGGTTCTCGAGCTTTCCATTTTTGGGGTAGAAGTACAAAATAATCTTTCTTGGTGAGAAGCAGGGCCCGGTTCTAGTACACATGAGTTGGACTATCATGGTCTAGAACATGCAGATACATGCTGCATTAATGGAAGTAACAAACCACAATCACAGCCCATCATCAACTAGTGACAGTGATAATTATTTCTTCCAAGTGAAATTTGGAAGATTTCTTCCGTATTTCCCCCTAGTAGGCTGTAAACTGAAAAGCAGCTCCTGCAAATTTTGTTGAAAAAAATCCCCTCTCTCTATACTGAAAGAAGTACATTCACGTTGAACCATCAAGCTCTCACAATAACCAACTAAATTCTGGCAGGAGGAACTACTCTCTGAAGTACAAGGTCGCCTTAAAAGACAAATTCTAATCAAGGCTTTCAGAATTCAAAACTTGCCTCCTGTTTCTTAGTACTTTGTATCATGAAGACCTTAGATGACAAAATCCAACTGAGTAAATCCCAGGTCCTTTTCTCTGTGTTTGGAACAGACTCCAGAAGTTCTCTCAGGCTTGGTAGCGCGTTGGTGTCTGCAAGCTAAGGCGACAGGCATTTAGTACAAGCTCTTTCTTTTCATTATGATTAAACAGAGACCTCTAGTGAAAACAAAACAATATTTCACCCTAATGGGTTGTAAACTGAAAAGCAGTTTCTGCTCGGAGATACAAACATTTGTACCGTTTGTGGGGAAAGTTTGTCACTTGTCCTACAAACACATGCCAGGCACGTTATAAAATATTTATATTTACCAAGAGTATCTGTAAGGAGCACGCAAGAATAATCAAACCAGCTCCTGAGAGAAAAGAAGGCGTCACAAGGCAGCATCTGCAGTGGGATGAACACAGGGGCTGTTTATACCAACCCTTCAAAATGAATTTGGATTTTGCGTAGGGCAAGCTCTTAGGAGCACTTGGAGGTTTCCAGAGGCGGGTTCGTCGGTCGCAATCCCAAACTGCACTTCAAAATTTGGGATTCCCTGAGCGGACAAACGGTTTCTCCCGCTTCACTCCCTCCCCTCCAGGGCCTCCTCGCCGGCTTCTCCCCCGGAGCGGCCCAGCCAGGCTCGGCCGGGGCTTCCCC
>VZRU01016771.1:67309-90170 GCA_013398155.1 Pedionomus torquatus | reverse complement strand
TGGACCCGTTCCAACAGTTCTATGTCCTTTCTCTGTTGAGGACTCCAGAGCTGGACACAGGACTCCAGGTGGGGTCTCAGAAGCACAGAGCAGAGGGGCAGAATCGCCTCCCGTGACCTGCTGGTCACGCTTCTTTTGATGCAGCCCAGGACATGGCTTTCTGGGCTGCCAACGCACACTGCCAGCTCATGTTGAGTCTCTCATCCATAAGCACTCCCAAGTCCTTTTCCTCAGGGCTGCTCTCCAGCCACTCTCTGCCCAGCCTGTATTTGTGCCTGGGATTGCCACGTCCCAGGTGCAGGACCCTGCCCTTGGCTTGGTTGAACTTCATGCCATTTGCATTAGCCCCCCTCTCAAGCCTGTCCAGGTCCCTCTGGATGGCATCCCTTCCCTCCGGCGTGTCCACTGCACCACCAAGCTTGGTGTCATCAGTGAAACAGCAACGCTGATTAGGCAGGGTGGCTACCCCAGGGAGATGGCTTCTTGTGTTAAATTCGGTGTTGTGTAGCTCTGATTTTAACAGACTGCTATGTGACAGTCAAAAGCACACGGATGCCATTACTCCTCAGCAGATGCCTTTATCATCCAAGCCTGTAGCCTCGAAGAATGAATCCAGGTTTGCTTGAGTCATCTCCCGTGGGCTGGTGTTGCAGAATTTTAAGGGAGAGGAATTTTATTTTTTAATTGAACCCCTTGCCAGTGGTTTTGCTGGGTTTATCGCTTGTGGATACCCATTATGGGGCTCTTATCCTGCAACTGGTTCTCCAAAGGCTGGCTTGCTCCTTTTCTGAGCTGTAGTTTACAGCCTTACTCATAAAGAACAGGAACGCCAGCTGTATTAAATACCGGCTAAGGGCAAACTGATATCAAAGCAAACAAAATGTGAACTTCATTCCTAAGTGCAGAGCTCATACTCCTACAGTTAAATTAAAGGAGTTAACTCCACAGTTAAATTAAATCAAACATGATTTCACAAAGATATATATAAACATATATATGTATGTTTGTAGGTTTGTTTACTTGCTTTTTACTGTTTTATGAAAAATGCATCTTTCAGTAACGCTACATGAAGGAGTCTGCAATACGAAGCCATCAATTCTAGGACAGCCAAAATTCTTGCTTGGGTCTGACATATTTAATGGCAACGTGTAGATAAAATTATTTTAAAGGTACCTTTAGTTTAAGTTCCCCAATTTACTAGATATCTATATGTGTTTTTATCTTTAAAACTGTGAGGTCCATGCTGTATTTTCCTTCTTGACGTATTGGTGATGGATCATTATTGTGNTTACCCCTTGTCCGATCACTACACTTCCTGACGTATTGGTGATGGATTATTATTATGGATTATTATTGTACAGGTTTTGGACAAAACCTTGAAATCCTGATTTTTGTCTGCTCTTTGCAGAACTTCTCCTGCCAGTAGAAGTTTGTCGGGATGTCACCACCAGCCCATTTCCAGTTCCTTGCTCTATTTTCTGCTTTTGGCTTTTCCGGACCGGGTAGCAGCACGGATGGGTGACTTTTAAAAAGAGCTCTGGCACCACACCAAGCTGTTTCTCTGGACTTATGTAAATTGCCTGGACTTGAAATGCAGCCAGTGAGATTCCTTCCCGTATTTCTGTATCCTTGAGAGCATGTATTTGACTTTATCTGATGTGGTGCCTTATTCTGCTGTAAATACCTGGTATCACTGACAGGCTGTTAGCAACATCATTCAGTGATTCAGCTCGGGATGTGTTTATTATCTTGCCTTATATTAAATTGTTCTGTGCAAGATCCCTTTGAACGTCAGTTGCTGGCTGTCTAATTGGCTGATTTCATTCACTAATAAATCATTAGATGTAATAATTCTCGGTGCCTCTTACAGGACGATGTTAGAAAATGGTAGAGATGTCTCCTTCAACATCTCTGGGTGGAATTTAACATTGGTATTTTGAACTCTTGAATTGGTGTAGTTCCAGAGAGTGGTGAAATGGGAAGGGAGAGCTGGAGGAACAGGGATTTCCTTGGAACCACATCGCTTCTGGAGATGCTGGGCCCACCCTGCCACCACTCTTCTACTCCCATAAGAGAGTCTTTCAAAGTGAAGTGAAGGCCTTTTGTGGGCTTGTCCTCGTGTGAAGAAAATAACCCAAAATAAACCTGAAACACCACTGGCATCATAACAGTTAATGGAGATTCTGAAAGCATTGATCCAAAACGGATGCCTTCCTTTGGGATTTCAAATGGATGGCGCTTCCATTACAGTGAGCTCAGCTGAGTTAGGCAGTGGCAGATATTGATGAGATAACAAGTTTGCTGTATCGATGCTGGCCAAGAGTGCTGTCTGGTCAAACTCATCCAACATCAGACTAAACCCCTGTTTTTTTGAGGCGGCCCCCTAGAGATGAAGTCCTGAAAGCTTTTGGTGCTGGTTTTAAGGGGTTGTGTGTTGGTGATGCTGAACACCAACCTGCTGTAGACTTGGGCCTGTGAAATGTGGGAGGATAAACCAGGATAAAGTTGTTGTTTGTTTGGAGGGGAAGTACAACTGCCCCCTGCTCTTAGCTACGGCAGATAAGGTCTTCCAGCCTGTGCCTGATGGGAGCCCCAAACCCAGAAAATCTCATCTCATCCCAACACCGTGTTGGCAGGGCTTTGGAGTCAGAGGAAATACATAACAGCTGCTGGTTTAGCTTGTGCGTTGCTGCTTTTTAATTAAGTACTGTGAGTATGTGCCGTGGGCTGGAGGCTGAGATTCAAATGCATCTTTCCAATCCTCTTAAAAACAACCTGATGAGCAGCCTTTGAGCAATATGGCATGGACCTCAGCATCTCTTAATGACCGCATCCCACCCTGCCAAGCTATCTCAAACCCTGTGCACCCCTGCTTGGAGATCTTGTCCCCTTCCTTACCTACAGGCAGCCAAGACTGGCTGGGGGCACTTGCAAGCTGTCATTTATTTTTATTTTTTTGGGGGGAAGCATCCTTCCAATATATTTCCAATTTTATTTTCCTAGATAGAAGAGCTGTACTCAGTGGTTTGCTGTGATTCAGTGCAAAGATGGTTTTGTAAAAGATTCTGAAAGGGTTAGTGCCAGAGGTGGAATTTGAATACCGTAGCTCTACAGCTTCTTATGAAATTGAAGATCTGATTATTTAACATAGGCTGTAATAAAAATAATTTCTGGTGTTGGTGGATGCATTTCAGCAGAGAAATGTGGCTTGAATGTCTTCATTTAATTCCAGAGTATTTAAAATTGATCTTATGGACCGGAAAAGAGATTTTTTTTTTCCTTAACTAGGGTCTGTGAAGGAAATTAATATCAGGAAGGGAAAATAGAAATACAATACTACACTCGGTGAAACAAATGCTTATGGCTGAGGGGTTTGTTACTCTCTAGCACCACTGGAAAAGCCAGCTGTATAAGGTATGTTTTATTATAGAATTAACCTTGACCTAGGGTTCAAAGAGAAAGGTTAGTTTGAAATAAATCAGTAGTATGGTCAGGTCACTTCAAAGAGTCTAAAGCTGAGCTTGAAGATTACATGCTGTTTATGTGTATCCAGTTGGAATAGAACATATGGTAAAGATAATAGAAGTAAACTATTTATCTCTTCCCCCCTAGCCCCTCCTTAGGATTTAACGCCTTTTTGTCCTTTGCGTATATATGCTGCAAGGGATGGTTTTGTCCTGAGAGATTTATTGAAAACAGAAATGTGGAATAAAACAACCTTCTTAAGTCAGCTGGGTAAAATAGTCCCGCCTTTAACATTTTCCAATTACTCAGACAAAAGTAAGAACTGTTTTGGAAATAGTCATATGAATGTGATGAATCATCTTCCTCTGTCACTTGTCTCGGTGAATCTATATAGTCGTAAGAAAATAAAACCAAAATGTGCTCCTCTCTGAATTTTTGCAGTCCTAATCTGAAAGCAAGAGCACATTTAATAGTTACGTGTGAGTTACATGGATTTAAGAGCCTCCCAAATACAGGTAATTCATGCAACACCCCAGCATGTGTCCCAGCTGATGTGGGATACGGTTTACCCAATGCCACTCATCGTCTGTAAGAGAACTCAGATTTTTTGAGTTGGATAGGGTTAATTCAAGTCCTTTTTGGTGGAGAAGGCCAGAACCTCACCTCAAATTCCCTGACTGCTTTAACCACAGGACGGTCCCTTATCTTTTGGTCCGTGTTCCCATATTCTTTTGCTCCTCATGCAATAAGGAAGATACCAGGACTTAAAAGGCGGCACCTCCACCAGTCATTTGAGTCCATGGCATGGTCAGCTTTGTGTGGGTCACAACATCGGGGAAACAAAGTTTTCCAGACACATCAGAGGATGCAAAGTGCCGTCAGTTAATTCCTACTGGTGGCTTATGTCTGTGATCAGAGAAGGTCTTTTCAGTTATCCGGGTGAAATTCAGGAACAACTGCGTGAAAGCGAGTCTAGTCTTGACTGAAAAAATAGCGTGTGACATGAGCTGGGCTTAGAATGTATAGAAAGGAGGTAACGAGCTGGTGTTCATGGTCTCGGATGCTCTGCTTCTCCCCGTTTGAGTTGCTGTAGTGTGTGATGTGCAAGGCCAACACTGGAGTTTTGCAGTGGGAAGAGCGGGGCTGGAAGGAGAGGGGTTCTTTAGCTGTAATTAAAACCAGCTGCTGGGCTGAGAGACGGTCACTCAGTAATAGATTTGCTCCGCAGGTTGTGTTTTTCCTTAATGTGCTACATGCAGTGTGCAGAGAGTAGCACATTTTAAGATTTATATTTGCCTGATTTTTTTCCCATTAATAGGGAAATCTGATAATTATCCATTTCTAAACAATAGGAAGGAGTGTCCTTGTTAAAAGTAAACATTAAAGCGAGCTGGATCTACCTTAGGGTGCTGAGCCTTTGATAGATTTGCTCCTTACAGCAGTCTTTGATCTGCCACACTAGAAAATAAACTCAGTGGGAGACGGTATATGGGATATGGAGCAGTTCACCTCCGGGTCACGGGCTCCCATCCAAGCCAGGTCAGCAGCGAGCCTCCGGGTCAAGCTTTGAGGGGTGACAGCATCCCCAGTGTCTGCTCTGCACCTGCATGGGGAGCAGAGTGCGGGTCTGCGGGGCCACCCAGATGGTGTCACCCACCACCCAACCCCTGCGATGGAGGAGGGACCTGGTGCTTCTTCCTCCATTCCTAAATGAAAGATATGCAGCTTTTCCAAGGAGATAAATGATGGGGTCCTGCACCAACCAGTGTGGGCATCCCCAGTTGTCCTGGAGGCAGCAATGACCCCTTTGTTGGCAAAAGATGGGCAGCTCTATGCAACGCTCTTTAGCCATGCTATGACACGAGGTGACAGAGTTTGTCTTGGGCCAGATTCCCTTGTCTGATAAAAATGCCTTGCAGTGCCCAGTGGCACAGAGCTGGAAATTCCATCTCAACACAAGGGAATATTTCACCTTGAGAGTGGCAGAGCCCTGAAATAGGCTTCCCAGAGAGAGCCTGGAGTCTTCTTCTCTGGAGATACTCCAGAGCCACCTGGACACGTTCCCATCCAACCTGCTCTGGGTGACCCTGCTTTGGCTGGGTGAGATTAGATGGTCTCCAGAGGTCCCCACCATTCTGTGATTGTGTGAAAGCTGCTTTGAAGCTTGCCTAACTCACCCCTCCAGCATGCTCTTGCCAAAGTGGTGATAATCGTCCGTGCTTTTGCATCACCTGCTTCTGCTGCAGCTGAGGCAAAGAGATATGGCCAGGACTTGTCTATGCTTAGGAGCCCCTGGAAGCTGTAGGTGCCCATATGGGAAACGCAGCTTTGCAGCTCCGGTGGCTGGGGGGTTACAAAGGGGACTCACGGACCCCCTGCCCAGCCTCCACAAGTGACGCTGCCCAACGTCTCAAAGGGAGAATGTTGTGTACAACCCCAGGGTATTTTTTTTTAATTGCTTTTCCATGGCACCAGCACAAATCAGAAAGGGCTGTTATCTCAGAAATATTTGAGGATCTGTGTCTCCCCCCCTCATTCCAAAGGGAAGGTTGTGCAGGTTCATTTTGGAAGCGACTGAATGCAAATGACTCCACATATTAGGCACAGCACGTGTACCAGCTCACAGCAAGCGCATACAGTGAGCTGTCGTAAGGTTCTCTGGCTATGAAATCTGAATTTCAGGCTACAAACGTCAATCTGAGCTGGGAAGGAAATGGGGAGAGAATCAGAAATGAAACGTGAGAACTGAAAAGCTTGGGGTTTCTTGCTGTTGGGGAAGTCACTTGAGTTTCTGCCTGGTGGTTCCGAAAAGGGCAGACCCAGGGATTTTATTGCACTTCAGCTATGTCAGACTGGGGAGCTGGTTCTGCTTTATCTTGTACAAGCGATAGCTGCCAAGATTTATCTTTGCAGACTGTTTTGCAGAAAGGGAAACAGAAGTGAGAAAACTCTGGAATCTCATGTTAGCTCTGGCCAAAACCACATTATCTGAAGTAGCTGGTGCCAAACCTTGCTCTGCACGAGACTCTCAACGCCGGAGCAGACCTGCAGGGATAAATAGCAAGACCCAGGCCATCTGCTGGGGGACTGGGCACCTAAAATATTAAGCTTCTACCTCTGGCAATCAGTTTTCACTTCCTTTTTAAAACCTTGCCAGCATCTTTTATACTTTCTTTCCTGATTCAAACCAGCATATGACAGATATGCATTGCAAGGAAGGCCACCGAGCCTTTTGCTGTAGAGGTGAGGGCAGGCAGTAAGCAGTGGGATGAGCAGCAGTCCACCCAGCAGGAGGTTGGGGGAACCCTAGCACAGACATAATTTCACGTGGCACAAGCCTGTGCGAAGGGCAGCTCCGTGCCACCAGGTCCTGGGGACAGCGTGGTTACTGGGGACCTCGGCAGAGTGTGTGGCAGGGGAGGGGACCTAGAAATTAGAGACTGAATGATACAAAGTCTGGTTTGGTGACAGAGGACTAATTTCTCTTCTAACGCTCAGGAAAACTGTATTTTTAGAAGACTCTAGTGTCTGAATTTGTGAAAATATTCACTTTATAACCAGCTTGGCTAGGTAGCATTCAAGGTCTTAGTGTTTTCGAGCCTTGCCAAGTTCAGGGGTGAGGTGGAGCAAGACCGAGGCACTTGACCCAAGGTGACCAACAGGATTATTTCATACTGTGAATGTCACATTCAATATAAATTAGACAGTTTGTCATAGTGCCCTTCCTTCCTTTGATGGTGATGATCCAGAGAACTCCTTGCCCCAGTGCTGGACCCCTGAGCCCTTCTCTTTCTCCCAAATTCATAGCACTCGTGGTATCCCTCATTTGCTGTTCCTGCTGGGAGTGCACAGCTTCCTATGATAGAATAGGCTGAGTATTGTCCTTGTATATTTTATATTGGTATCAGGATAAATACTGGCTCTTTAGTTATTAACGTTAATTATTTAGTCTTGTCCTATCAAATCTATTTATGTTTCAACCCTTGTGTTTCCTTGTTTGTCCCTTATTTCCCTTCTCGGGTGGGGAGGAGTCATTGGGTGATAGAATAATTGTCTAAACGACAATAAATTGGTGTAGGTTTCTCAAAACCATAACATGTGGGGGAGAAAAAAAGTCTAAATGGAAGATCTGTGAACTGATCATGAATCTCAGAAGGTCTGTGGCATTCGAGAGGATAAAGCAGAGTTTTGCTTGGAGAGGTCCAGCTTCCCTCTGCATCCGAGCATCTCATCTGCCCCGCTGCTCTATCTTTATTTTGGTGGGTTTTTTTTGCTCCAAAAGATGGAGTGAAAACGGCAAAAGGAGGGTTTGAGGTGTTAAGCGGCGTGTGTTGAACCCGCTTTAGCTCTCCTGGTAGCGGAGAGGGGATGGTGCCCTGTGCTGGATTCCCTTTGCCGGCTGATGGCAGCAGTGCATCTGTGCATGGAAGGAGCGGGCAGGCAGCTCTGCCTGCTCACCTGCCTCTTCCCTTTGCTGCTCCCACCACCACATTTCTGGAGATATTGCAACTTGGGGTTATAAGGCAGCTTCCCACTGCCCTGGTGTCAAGGGACCGTTGCCTCTTGATGGAGCCAGTCGGGCACGGGAGAACTGTCGGAGAGCAGCAGGGAAATAGGTCTCCTGCTTCCGAGGAGGAAAAACGGCAAGAAACTTTCCTCCTCTGTACACCCACCTGCTGATTTGTCCCCTTCAAGCACAGCAGAACTGGTGAATCATCTCCAGAAATAAATGTCAGGTGCTAAGTTTTTCCTCCTCTAAAAGACAGGATGGAAATTTCCATGGGAGCTGGGAGGCGATGGGGCAGTTCCCCCTCTCTCAGAGGGTCTCTGGGCTTTGTCCCGCTGTTACCCTGCTTGTCCCTGGGATGGGTCAGTAAACATTACATTTAGAGGCAAAGAATGTTCCCTGCGTGCCTTCTCAAACACAAAAAAAAATATTTTAGGGGAAGAAAGAGGACAATACGCTATTGTTGTGTTGTTCCCTACCTCAGCCTCACACTGAAATATTTAAGCTCCCCCATGAATAATGCAGCTTCAGCCCCACGCCTGTTTTGCACTTCACACTAACCGGGTCCATAAAACAACAGGATTGCTCCCGGCATACATTATGCCGCATAGGACATCTCCCACCGAGCAAAGCTTTGTCTTCGCTGCCACAAAGGCTGTTGGGATTTCCCCCCACCCCGTCTCCAAGAGAGATAACGAGAGTGAGAACTCTGGCTTTAGAATATTAGTGGAAACAAGTCACCTGTGGTTTTTCACCTGGTGCTAACTAGCTGCCGTCTGCAGCGCATCTCCCACTTACGGCTGATCCCACCTAGTTTCCTTCTTATCCCCCTCCTATGCCCGATAGCAGGAGAACTATCCGGCACTTAATCTACAGGAAAGATACGCTGTGTTTAGCTGACAGGCAAAGACAAAGTGAACCAGGTCAGTAGTTGTCACCTTCACAACAACAACGATGACTGCATTTGTGTGATTTAAAGAAGGAAGAAAATGCTGGGTGACCGCGTAGATGGAGTCTCTCTCTGAGCAGTTTCGCCCTGGCATAATCAGTGTCTGCAAGTGAGTGTTACATCTGATTTACATCCAGCTGAGAGCAGGCAGGTATTGTCAGGTACTGGGAGATAAAACCGATATATTAGGAGTGAGGATTGCTCTGTTACCCAAAATAGGAATTATTTTTTCCTTGTGACTAGGATTTAGGTACCCTAAGGGGCAGCAAGGAGCAGGGCGGCACACTATAATGGCTGGAGGACCATATCCTTTCCTGTGTCCTTCTAAAGTCCAAGAGAAATTTTTTAACGATGCTGCTGTTCAGAGGAGGACCCTTTTGGTGTCGGGTTTAGTCACTCACAGCCACGCTGTGCGAAACTCCCCCCTCCTCAAAGGAAAAATGATGCGAGAGGGAAGAAAATATGTGTTTCCCCCTTCTTCCCTTGAAGATACCTTTGCACTCACCCTAAACTACAAAGGTGAAGCTCTTGATGAATTTTGGATTAAAAGGGCCAATATGCCTCCCTGGACATCTGGTCTGTCGTCAATAATGACTTTAGGATCTGTCACATAGGAATTGCCATCTGTGATCCGGCCGGAGGCCTTTCAAAGGGAAGGAAGCGGGAGGGTGGAGATCAAGGAATAGTTTGCTGCAGGGGAAAAGTGACTTGCAGGCTCCGGCAGTGCATGTGGCTTTCCTTCAGCTCTGCAAATCATTCCGTTCCTCCATCAGCTTGAGGACAAAGACAGAAAAATCTTGGGTTTTGGAAAAGTCTTGGAAAACCTTTGCTGAATGTTAGGAGATGAAGTGAGGGGAGTTAGGGTTGTCTGCAGGGTGGTTAAGAAACGGGCACAGGGAGTGAGTGCAAAGCTTCATCCAGACCTCAGCCCTCTCCCCAGGGGAAGATGCTTAGAGAAGGGTGATGCTTAGAGAAGGGTGATGCTTAGAGAAGAATAAAGCAGGAGAGAGACACGTGGGGTGTTTCTGGTGTGCTCTGCAGCCTCCAAGGGGACTTTCCAGGTTAGATGTGGGATGCCTGAGTTGGAGAGAACTGACCAAGCTCTGAGATTTGGTATAAACTGCTGCAGCACAGAATGCAAATTAAAAGTGGTACCCAGACTGTTCATACCAGGCTTTGACTTCTGAAATGAAACAAGTTTGAAGCTTGCCTTCCCCAGGCTGCCCTTGCAGCTCGCTGTGTGCCAGCACATCTTTGGAGCCTGCTGCTCACCATTCCCAGGCAAAGGTTGCAGAAGTGATTCTCAGGACTGTGGCAAACAAAGATGAAAAGAACAGTCCAGAGACCTAAAAAAGCCAGGAGAGGTTTTCTAGCTGCTTTCTTGCACCATCTGGGCTACACCACCTGCTAACCCTCTCCCAAACCAGTGCTGTTTGGAAAGGTGGGTGTCTCTGGAAACCCACCTGCTGCCATGGCTGCAAAAGCAACAACATTAAAACCTCCAGGGACCCAATGATGCTATTTTCCCCACCTTTCATTTTTTCTCTTTATTAGCTAGGTATAAACTTTCCCCATAGAAACCTGAGATTAATCCAATCACCAGCCCCATCAGCTATTTATTTAAAGAGGTAAGTCCTCATCTTGTATTTTGGCCATCAATCCCTATTAGTTTCCCTATATGGTTGATTGAATAGTCCATTGCCTGTACTAATAAGCACCCATTAGTTGTCCCACAGAGCTTTAGTTTTATTAGAAACAATTCATGTCAGTCTAGGCCAGATGAAATGCTTTTAGCTGGATTGTTTTGATTGCATTACTTGGAAGGTGGCATCTGGGTGCCTGGAAGGTTAGAGAGATGCAGCATCTGACTAAGCTGCTTTTGCACAGACGCGATGCAGGAGAGATGCAGATGATGCCGTGGTGAGCGAGGTGAGGATTTGCTGCAAGGGCACACGGAGTGCATTTAAATCTGCAGAAATGGCTCTTTGGTTTACCCCGTTTGAGTCTATCTGGATGGAAGGGCCAGGCTTGCTCCAAGGATCCAAAGTGAACGTTCCCATCACCTTCCCTCTGGCTTTGGGCTTTCAAAAACTGATGGATCTCAGTTCTTGCCGTTGATGTTTCTCTTCCCTTTTCAGTTTCTCTCTTCATTCCTCACAAGTCCTGAAATTCCCCTTTTCACAGCATTTTGGGCTGTGGTAAGCTGTTTACAAGCAATTTGGCTTGCCACTCTACAGGAAAAAAGTGTGGACGGCAGGAATTGCTGCAAATCACTGTTCAGCTGCTCTTCATCACGCCAGCTCTGGCTTCCATCTACCCGACAGCCCCGCTAAAAGGATAATAATGCTTTAAAAATTAGAGTCAGCCGAACAACTACTTCATAAATTCATGGCCTTGCCCTGATCCTTTCCAGAAGTTTTTCTTTCAGATTGAGTCCAATGTCAGATCTTGGATTCCTTTCCTCTGGAAATGCTGCTGCTTTTCTACTTTGCGAGTGCTTGCTGGGTCACCCAGCTATGCAGAGGGGGTGACCAATTATCTGTCATTAGCTCAACATAAACAAGCCTCATTTCAAGATAATCTTGTGATCTCAACTTCAGAGAACACGGGATAATCTCTCCGTGATATTGTCTCAGAGTGGGATTTTGTCCTTGATAGATAAACCGGTCCTGAAATCCTATTAAGAGCTATTCTGCCTCCCCTGAAAAGAGACGAACTCGCAGATGAAACAAAAAAACTCCTGGCAAACTCAGAAGAGACCCTGAGCTTTGTCTACCTGATGGGAAACAGCTCCGCATCGCAGCAGCTGGTTCCATTTGTATCACTTCTGAAAGCCATTGAAGATCTAACACGGGCCCAGCTTTTATATGGGATTCACGGTCCTTCTCAGCTCATCAAATCCACCTCGAGCTACCAGCAGGCAGCCATGGCAAATATATTGGGGGCTTGCTGGAGAGGTGGTGGGAAGGCTGGCTGAGCAGGTGATAGAGCATCTTTTCAATCTAAGTCCTGTCTGGGTCAAGGAATGAATTGCTCTGTTGGGTTTTCCACATGTCCCAAAGGTGTGGTGTGCCCAAGGATCTGGATAGGAGAGCTCACATCATTGCTAGCCAGAGGCAAGGTTCAGCCTTCTTGTTCTGCTTCGTAATTTGGGGAATCCCAGCAGGAAGAGGATCTGGGTGGCAGCTGCCAGGATTTTCAACCTGGTCCCCTACAGGAGATGATGTCTTAGACTATGTGTCCTTCTCCCAAAATAACTCTCACCCCAGTACCTGGCTTCATCTGTATGAAGAGGGGGACAGCTCTCTAAAGCTTTCAGATTTTGTAGAATAGAGATGTCCGTTCTTGAGGTTGCATAATGGCTCTGCAGACATTAAAGCCACTGTAAGACCTACTGTTTCAGGCCCTGTAAACGAACG
Source organism: Pedionomus torquatus (assembly GCA_013398155.1). Lineage (NCBI taxonomy): Eukaryota > Metazoa > Chordata > Aves > Charadriiformes > Pedionomidae > Pedionomus > Pedionomus torquatus. Next base: position 77,830 of record VZRU01016771.1, on the reverse strand, counting down.
TGGGAAGCTCTGTTTTGGCAAGGGGGCTGTAGAAGCAATATTTGCTGCTTATTATGGTTGAAGAAATGTGAAAACCAGCAACCTGGCCAACACTGAGCCCTCAACATCTTGTTTGGTCCATGACCCATCTCCTCTTTTTCCCTCCCAGCTCCACGCGCCCAGGGCAGCCATCGAGACCACGCACCCCTGTGCCATCCAGGGAACCAAAACACCCAAACAGGAGCAGTGAAATCCCTCCCCTTNGGGGGGGGCACAGAAAAACCTGTGAAAAACATCTTGGTGGCTGAGTGGGGAGATGAACCTCAGTGGGAGGTGAGCAGGTGCTCTGACTCTTATCAGAGGAGCCTGATACAAAACACATTTAGCTGTGACCGTGTGGGAACGCTGAGCATGGCCAGGACAAGGCTGCTTGGTGCCTCTCTCTTACCTGGCTGCAGCATCGTTGGGCATGGAAAACTGCGTGTGCAAATGTTGTCTTTGCTTGACTTCTTGGTTTGCAAAGAAAAAGGATGGGTGCTTGGTGGCCTTCTTGCTCTTGAGTTGATAACACATTGCCCTTTTTCCCCTCGTAGAAAAATGTGGCAACACAGTGCTGCTGATTTCCTATGAACAAATGAAACCCATAATAAACATCCCTTACTCACATAAAAACCACCTGTGTCTTAAAAGATACCCAGGTCATCCTATGCCTGGGATTAAAGAGGAGCTTTGCAGAGAAGAAGCTTAATAATATATGATGGAGGTCAGGCTCTAGGGAACCAGAAAAGGTTATTAGGATCCATGTTTCCTTGAAGAACAGTTTTGTACTCTGCTTAAGTCAGGACTTTACTATTAATAACAATATTTTGCATTACTACACCTGCTCAGACATGAAAACCTTGGAGCCCTTTGCATGGTGGTGGTGGGTTTTTAGCCTGGGTTTCTTCTGTGGTTTGCTCTTTAATCCTGGGAGGGGCTTGCTTTAACCTTTTGGTGCCTCCTCTTAGAGGCACAACAAATAAATAGAGTCTTTATTTTTGAATCTGCAGTGTATTGGCTTGTTTCTACAGCAGTTTCATCCCTCTTGGTCAACAGGTAGATTTTTAAGATGCAAGGAAATCCCATCTCAGCAGCAGCCTCCCAGACACCGCTGCAATAAACACAAACTGTGTCTTTTTAGCAATCCCTGCTTACTCTTCAAATTTAGGGTCTTTATGTCATTAAGGAAAGTTATGACAATAAGAGAAATGAAAAGGCATCAGTCTTGAGGGGAGTTTGAAAATGTTTTTTTAAAAAGTGCGTACTTTGATTAAAAAATATTGAGTGAGGTGTAAAAAACGAAATCTCTTATTTTAGAAATCTGACAACTCCAGCAAAGTGAAATTGCCTCTCAAGGGACGTCAACGGGAAGAGGGAGCCTACCCGAGTCTGAGATTCATAAAACAGGAAAGAAAGGAGTCAATGCTGTCTTAGATTTTTGGTTTTTTCACTTGCTCAGAGCCATTCAGCCGTGAAGGACTCCAGTCCCTGCTGTGCATCTGTAGGGTTTGTTGTGCTCGGTGTCTCCCTGCAGCTGTTCTCATGTCTGAAAATAGTGACTGTGGTCTACATCTCTCGGGTCCTTTTCCTTCTTGGCCTTTTGCTTTTGGCCTCCTCTGGGCTTTGGGTGGCTGGCAGGTGCTTCCCCCATGAGTTGGGAAACATCTCCCGTTCTTCAAGGTGTACAAGAAAGGATCTTCAGCCTTCTCCAGTCTGGGGGGCGGGGAAAGTAGGAATATGTTTCCTGGGGAAGTATGACTATATGAGATATATGAATATATCTCATATAATAAGGCTCGTTCCCTCCAGTGGTATGTTGCCATGTCCCACCAGTCCTACGCTTTCTGGTACCCACCAGTAATTTCCCTTGGTGCAAGTGATACATTTAACCCTGTAGATGCCTTTTGGTGGAGTTGCAGCAGGGCCCAGGTCTGGCACGTTGGCCACCAGCAGAGCCGTGAGCAGATAGGAGAAGGGTCTCTCCTCTTCGCTGCAGTAACCGCTGGGTCTGTAACACACCTGCTGCGTGGCATCCTTGCCCGAGGACTGGCAAGCATACTTCCGACCCTCAAAAATAAATCCATCACAGGAGCAAGGAGCAGATGAAGCCGCTGCAGATATAAAGGTCAAATTATAAAGGCCACGTTAAAATATGCTCATAGGAAATGACAGCTTATAAGTACTCAGTTATCTAATTATTTATGTCAGGCAGATAAGCCTGGACGGCAATTATTTTTAACCTAAATCACGCAAACAAGTAATGTAGGAGCTTTCCTGATTCTCAACAGTTCTTTAAATTATTTGGGGGGCAAACTGTGGAGCTTTGCAGGACAAACAGCCATCCTAAAAGGGTTAGTTTTCACTTTCTCCAGTCTGAAGGTGGGGATGCTGCTATAGTTATCTTTTTTTCCATCCTTCTGAGTAAAATAAACCCTGTGTGTCGTAGTCCACAGGCAGCCCATGGGCCTGAGCTTGGTTTGCATCACATACGGAGGGGGACTGGGGTTTATTTTCCTGCTGACATAGCTGGAAACTGGCAAAGGAGAGAGCTGTGGCTGAAGATGGAAGAAGGAGGGAAGCCCCTGGGTCCTGCTGGGTTGGTGAGATGGACAGTAGATGATTTGGAGAGGCTGAGAGTTGGTCCTTGCACTGCCACAGACTAATGAGTCTTAGGCCAGGCATGGGATTGAACAAGGGACTGCCCCTGAGAGAGGAGCCATACAAGAGGGGCCCATAGTCTACACAAACACACAAGGATGGAGGTCACAGTCTCTGACTCCATCTCTAACTGCACCCAAAGTGATGCTGTGAGATGACACTAAGCCCAGAGCAAGAGCATGGGATGGGAAACCACGTTGCCCTATTGCAGATGGGTGTCAGAGCCTTTTGTTCCAGCCTGGCACACAAAATCCAGAGCCTCTTGGTCCAGCATCAGCTTCCGGATCTAAAATCTTCTCTCATGTTGCTGGAGAAGCTTTCTAGCCAAAAATGTGTGCTTTATGGAGAGGTCTTGGGACCAGGTATCATCTTACACAGTGCTTCAGTCTTGGCTCTTTGACCTTTGCCTGGGGGAGCTGCCCTTGTTCTCTTAGGGTCTTTTGAATATCAGCAGAGACGTTCATCATCCTGGGGCCTCAAGGAAGGTATTGATGGATCGACACATGTGTTGTGGAGGAGGAATGATTAGTTAATGGATGAAAGATGTGAAAGCTCGTGTTTTCATCCGGGGTTGCTGTTTGTTCCTCCTCCCTGACACAAGGTTCTTACTGCCCTGACAGTGTGGGAGATGTAAAGGAGAGCAAGAGACAGGCTATGGGACAGGAGCCAACAGGCATTGGTGACACCTTCTCATGGGGATGCAGCCTGGGTCTTCCTGAGTGGCACTGCCACAGTCAGCAATTGGATTTTGGGGAGAGGGGATCGTGGAATAGAATCATAGAATCATTCAGGTTGGAAAAGACCCTTGGGACTGTCGAGTCCAACCATCAGGTTAAGTGAGAGTTAACCATGAAGTTAAGGAAGGTTAAGTGAAACGCCACTTTGGTCTGTGGTGGTGAAACCAGGCAGACCTGGTGCAGCAGATGACACAGGAGGACCCTTTCATATAAAGTCTTTCTCCAGTTTTCCACCAGTGCCGTGGAGCTTAGATGGCCCTTTCATCTGCAACCACCACAGTTTGGGCAACCAACCTTGCTCTAGCAGTGCCCTTCCAAACCAGGGGCCTTTATTCCACAAGTGGCATTAGTGCTCCCGTACCAACCAAAACTGCTGACCAGCAGCTTTGGTGAAGATCTGCTGGTTTAAATTGAATTTTCCCACTCTCCAGAGATGTGTTATTTTAAAGAAGCATAATTCGTTTCACCTCCAGGGCTAAAATATTGCCGCCTTTTAGCTTCCCAACTCGACCTGACTGACGCATCCCTGAGCGGCAGGATTGCAGCAACGCTCCAGCCATGTGGCATGGAGAGATGTCACTTTATATGGTCCACAGGGACCACCAGGGACGTGGGTGGGTACCTGAAGCACCAAACACTAAAAAAATATCCATAGCAGGGTGGCTTTGGAGGTCTGTAGCTTTGGAGACAAAGCGAGGAAAGAAGAGATGCCATGTACCTCTCGGTTGTGCCGCTCTCCCAGCCTGCAGGCGTTCCTGCAAACGGCAATTTATTAAATCTTTATAAACCCACACGGTGTCCTCACTGGGAGCTGTTCTGCCCGAGATGCTGTTCCAAAGGACTGCTTCTGATTGATTTTTTTTTTTCCTTCACCCCTGATTTTTTCCCCCTGTATGAACGCTTGGGAAGAAAAGCACGTTATTCCAAATGCGATTAAGTAATTTGGAAGAGGATTATGGCGTTTTGGAATAACACCCTCTTATTGCAGAATGAGATCAGTCACACGGGGAGTTAATCAGAAGCAGCTATTTTGCTCCTCTGGGAAGCCTCCACCACCATGATGAACAGTCGGGCTACTGGAGTCGCTCCCTGCCCGCTGGTGCCTTCTTCCACCCAAGGGGTAGGAAGCCAGCTGCTGCGTTATGGCTCGATAATTTAGAGAGATGATTTGATTATTTCTGGGATTCACTCTGGGCTTTTTGTCGCCGTGAAGACCTCAGAGTCCTCCGTAGAAATCTCAACGAATAGACATTTCATGGACAGAGAATAGAGAGGAGCCCTAAAGGTCTGTTGCCTTCGAGAAGGGTTCGCTTGCCCAAAAGCCTCTCCAGTTATTTCAGTCAGGGCTGGATCGAGCCACACCAGGGATGTCCGCTCTCATGCCGGCAGCATCTCTCTTCCCACCAGCCATGGGGCTGGGCTACCCCACGGGTGATCCGCATCCCTTGGCCACAGCCACGAAGGGCATCAGCATCACCCATAACGCTGCATCCTCCTCACGCACGCACGGCTCCGCCGCCGCCGCCACAACCCAGAAACTCTGGGCTTCCATATGCTGCAATTTTTAATTTTTTTTTTTGTTGTTGTCATCCTCTGATATGTATTTATTATTGAAAATTAAAGGGTTTCCTACATTTTTATTCCCAAGCTGGGCCAAACACAGCTCAGGCAGTAAGCAATGCATATTTATTTCCAGCTCGAGAAGGAAAAATATAACTTCTTTCCTCGTGTTTCTATAATTTCTTTTCTGTGCATATGCAAATTGCCGGTTTATTTGTGCAAGATTTATGCAGCTAAATGATGGGGAATTATAGAGGCAATTCAGCACTTAGAAAGGAGAGAGACAATTGCTGCAATTTGCTTGTGCCATGCGCTAATTCCTTCAGAAAACGCTTTTGCTCATTTATTTGCACCGAGCACCAATTTCTGCACCCTTAAGCAAGCTTGGGAAATTTTCTCCAGGGTCAATATACGGCAAATGGTATATATTTCTTTCAGCCCGTGCCATCGCCTCCCCATAATACTTTATAGCAATTAGTAACAATAATGAAAAATAGCTGTGATTTCTCAGCGCTGGAGAAATGCAGGCAGCGCTTGTGAATCAAGCACATTTTCTGGTCAAATTGGCCATTTAAACATGCTGCTCAGGAAGCTTTAAATCCACCTCGATGGATCGGTGTGAGCTAAGCTCCGGGGGGTGGGGGGGTACGTGTGAGAAAAACACTGTTGGAAGCAGATTTTTGTTTCCTGGATTTTTTCCCTGCCAAAACCAAACCTGGTCTGCGAGGCGATGGCTCACGGGCTTGAGGGAACCCCTCACCCCGGCACAGTGTGTGTGTTTGCCACATCATCCTCACTGAAGGCTTCCAAAGCCAGTGGCAGCAACAACTGGGGCGTTTCCCCTGGTTTTCCTCCACGTACCTCCTGGATGAGGCCGAACAGGGAAATCCCCCAGGGCTGGGATCATAGAATTATAGAATAATCCAGGTTGGAAAAGTCCTTTAAGATCATTGAGTCCAACTGTAAACCCAGCACTACCAGGTCCACCACTAAACCACGTCTCTCCGCACCACATATACGTGTCCTTTCCATACCTCTGGGGATGGTGACTCAACCACTTCCCCAGACAGCTTGTTCCAACGCTTGACAACCCTGTCAGCAAAGAAATTTTTCCTAATATCCCATCCTAAACCTCTCCTGGCACAACTTGAGGTTGTTTCCTCTTGTCCCATCACTGGTGACTTGGGAAAAGAGACAGGCCCTCCCTGGCTGCACCCTCCTTTCGTGGAGTTGTAGAGAGCGAGAAGGTCTCCCCTCAGCCTCCTTCTTTCCAGGCTGAGCAACCCCAGTTCCCTCAGCTGCTCCTCACAAGACTTGCACTCCAGACCCCTCACCAGCTCTGTTGCGCTTCTCCAGACATTCTCCAGCACCTCAGATGTCTTTTTTTTTTGTTGTGAGGAGCCCAAAACTGGACCCAGAACTTGAGATGGGGCCTCACCAGTGCTGAGTCCAGGGGGACAATCACTTTGCTGGTCCTACTGGCCATGCTGTTCCTGATACCAGCCAGGATGCTATTGGCCTTCTTGGCCACCTGGGCAACTGCTGGCCCTTGACCATCACCCTTTTCCATGGTCCTTTTCCAATGGGCAGCTCCCCAGCCACTTTTCCCCAAGCCTATAGTGTTCACGGGGCAGTCGAGACCCAAATGCAAGACCCAGCACTGAACCTGATGCTGTAGATCCACTGCCCGGATGCAGGATGGAGACTGGACACCGGGGTGGAGGTCCAGAGCCCCAGGAACTAACCTGGAGGTCCTGCAAAAGGACTTGGTGTAGTTAAATGTCACAAGGCAGCTGGTGCCCAGCACTTAGGAGAAGGGGAAGTGATTTAGGTTTGGCCATTATCAGAAAAACATGTGTGGAGGACGGGGCAATGAGAAGAGCAGCCGTTTTCTATTAGGATAAGAGTAGGTCAGGTGTAGTTAAAACTGGGTAAATGGAGCAGGAAATGTGGCTGTATATTACTCACCCAAGATATATTGCACACATTAGCTTTGTTTGATCGGGTTGTTCGGCGATTCGGTGCTCCGAGTGGTGTTTTAGGGTGGCCAAATCCAGGCTTTGTACTCTATTAAAATAAATATATTGCTAGTGTTTAATAAAGTTGCTGAGTTTAAACGTAACCGAAAGTCTGCAAGCGGTCTTTGCTGGAAGTCTGGGGTCTTAATGAATCCGTGCCTGCCGTGGGCTTTTGAAGCTGGAAGGTGTGATATTAATATTGTTTATGTAGCAAAATAATTTATGAATATTCATTTAATGATGTTGCCGGCTTCCAATGTGTTTCTGCTCTTGGGAGCTCTAATGGTTTTTCTAACCCAGCAGAGACCTGTTTCATGCAAGGGCTGGAGGCTTTACTGCGGGGGCTCATGGGCTACAATGTGCTGTAGAAACGTGGCCAGGCTGGGGGAGCAAGTCCGGTCTGAAAGCTGCCAGGCTGGTCTGAAATTCGGCTAGGAAAACTGCCCAGCTTTTGCAGAAGGATTAGGAAAATACACTTTTCTCTAATTAACAAGCCACATGCGGCGTAGATGGGATTATTGCCACTGGGCAAGTGAAAAATGTGTTGGGGGGGGGTTGATGCTTGAAGCTTTTTAGTCTAAATGAAGAACTGCGTGTCCTCTTAAAACCAGAAAAGTGGAGAGGGAGCCACTAAGGCGGGCAGTCATTATACACTAAAATTAACTTGAGTTAGGTGATCTTCTGAAAAACAATGCCTTTTATCTCAACTTTTATCCCACGTGGCATCTTTATCTGCATTTACCTTTGATACTCTTTGACCCACTGCTTGGTGTGTGGACAAGTTCTTTGTCGTGTCCCTGTGGCTCCTTCCTAACCTCAGGGATAAATATGTCCAATAAATTCGTGCTTCTGGGATGGTGGAGTCCGTCTTTCCTTTCTTGGACACTTGGATCCACACGTCCAGGCTCACCCCGTGGTCGGGTGATGTGATGAGGGAGAACAAACCTCCCTGGAGGTCAAACCCAGCTCTGGGGCTCAGCTCTTCTCTGGTAGCTCCAGATTTAGGCATCCCAATGGGACTGGGAATGAGCAGGGAGTCTCAGCCAGGTCTTGGACCCATTCCTTCCCCACCTGAGACCTCCCGAATCCTGCTCTCCAGAGAGGAGCCTCTGCCACAGCTGAAGATGTGGCTGCACATGCAGACAGAAATCCAAACCAAGGGTCCCCGGCTGTGGGGAGGATTCCTGGCTCCCCCTTCGCTGGGCTGCCCCGGGGCGATGCTCAGTGCATCTTCCATGACCGCTGGCCCATCTGTGGGCAGTAAATCCCGCGGCGGCGTTGGAGGCTGACTGCGGCTTCTCTCCCTCTTTGCCTCCGACAAAGCTTTATTGTTTCGGCGTGACCTGCTTTTAGGAGCCCCCTGAGTTCCAGCCATATATCTGTCCTTGCCAAATCCTGGAGGGCGGCTGGGGCCTCGGCGGGGTCAGCAAAAGGGTATGTCACGGCTGGACGGCAATTATCCCCCGGGCTGGGAAAAGCTGGGGCCGAGGCTGAGCCGTGACCTGGAGTCTTTTTAAAAATTATCTTTAAAAGGTCCCAGGCCAGGGAAGTGCCGGGCAGCTCTGCAGCAGCGTGTCCTCCCCCGGGAAACCCTCTGCAAAAAAAAATAATTTCCCTGCTTCTGTTTAATAGTTATTTTAGTTGGACATCACAGAAGAAGCCCTGCCCTGGGCACCCCTGGGCTGGTGGGGAACGTTCCTTGTCTCTTCGATGGGCACTTTCTGATGAAATCTCGCAGGGCTGACGTGCTGTGCCTCAAATCTGTGGGTCCATAACTTCCCCGTTTCCCGGCTCCGGGTACCCTCTGCCCGGCGCAGCCGCTCAATGGGGTTGAACCCGAAAGAAATGGTAAAGCACAAGCGTGCAAACCACTGGGCTTGTGTTAAATGGGAGAGGAGAAGCAGAGCCTGGGTGGTAACAGGCAAAAAGTCCCTTCCAATCCCCTACCATTCTGTGACAATAAACCAAGGTGATTTGTGCCCAGGACAGTTTGGGAGGGGACAGCCAGGGAGGTGTCACTGTCCCCTGCACGATGGGCTGGAGGGGAGGCAGATGTTCCAGAGGGAATCTACCTCCTGAAGCCTCCTCAATGGTGCTTTATTTATTTAATTTCTAAGGAAAAGCAGCCAAATTCCCTCTCCTGGCCACAAATAAACTCCATCCCCGGGAGCGAGTGGCAGCACCCGGCCAGTCCCTTCCCATGGCTCCTGCCTCCCATCAATTCACTAAAATAAAATAAAAAGAAACATGGGCAGAAGGTACTAGGGTGGGGTTTTTTTTTGGGGGGGGAGGACATTGTCACCCCAGGGAGATGGCAGTATGTCCTGTATGCATTAATGAAACACTTTCTTTCCGGTTAGGACTTGAAGGATGCTCATTGAAAATCAGGCTGCCATGGAAACCAAAGGTGTTTAGTCTTTTGGGAATGCTGTTGGACGGAGGCAGGGAGAGGTGTGGGAGGGGGAGGAACAGCCTCTGCCGATGAGGCATTTTAGCAAAAGCCTCGATTCGCTGTCGATCGGTACCTGTCTGTTGCTCGCGGCTGCTAATTGTGGGAGAGGAGGGCTCGTCCCTTTGCTCCGAGCATCCTTCTGGCTTTCAGCAGATGGGAGGCAGCGGTCGGGGGTCCTTTGGCTGCTCAGAACCCCCCTCTGGTCCTGGCAGTGTGGGTGCCAGCACCCCCTGCCCCGCTCCTCAAGGACGTAGCCCAGGGAGGTGCAAGCACAGAGAAATAATGGAATTATTGCACCTTTCCTCCCCGCTCTGTCATGTAGCATTCATTTTAATTAACGTGGCACATCTGTGCTGTGACAGCGGTATTAACACAGGTTAAGGAGGTTATTGAGAAACAGCATCGTCTCCCTACACCTCGTCACTTGGAGTGCTGTCCCCCAACCGAGCTCCCTCTCCTTCCCCTGCTCGCTCCCCTCTCTGTCCTCTCTCCGGCTCTTGCCGGGAGCCCGTGGCTGTGGGCAGGAGCTGGGGGCTGAGCCCGCTCCCCCTTGGCCCCACGAACCCCTTCACCGTGAGAAGTACCTGTCGAGGCGTGTTTTAATTAGGATAATTAAATGAGCTGCGCTAGGAAGAAGGACCAGAGTGGGTCGTGGTTGCATGCAGGATGCAGCTCTTCGTGGTGGCCCCGATGACACCCTGCGACACTTGGCTGCAGGCACTGATGCTGCTGGAGGTTGTCATTAAGTCTAATTAATTGCAAAGATAACCAGCACTTTCTATTGGGAACTTTTTGATTAGGGGCTGGTGCTTTATTAGGGAGCACCTCAAATACAAGGTTTCTATTCCAAACATAAGCATTTGCATTCACTTTTTCTCTTCTATTGTGAATAACATCCAAAATATTCCCCCAAGAGGTCATTTATTTCAAGGTCTTCCCCAAAAACTGCAAGTTAAAAAGTCCTGGGAGAAGCTCGAGACTATTAACCAGATCTTGCAATATCCAACATCTCACACGCAGGGACTTTTCCTCTCTTTTCCTTCCTCCCATGAAAGGATTCACCAGGTTTAATGGTGAC
>VZRU01016771.1:46288-56475 GCA_013398155.1 Pedionomus torquatus | reverse complement strand
ATGCTCTTAAGATGTGCAGCTGCGTCTGCGTTTCCCAAGCACACACCCATCCCGCTGGACTTACTGTTCTTCCCTTATCCTGCTGCTCCTGGGATGGGGATGCTGGGAATAACCTCTCCAGCTCGTTCATATCCAGCTGCTTTCCATTCAGGTCCCGGTCATCCCTGTCCCTGCGAGCGGCCCCGTTCAGGACAAGACCTGTGGCACTGCGCTGGCTCCTGGGGATCTGCGGGGTTGACAGCTGTTCCTGCACATTTTTGCACATCAGCAGCCTGAAAAATAAAGAGACGGAGCCCAAGGGTGAGAAAGCCAGTGCCTCCCCCCGTCTTCCTTCCCCCAAGCCTGAGTCAGCCTTATCCCTGTGCTACATTCCTTCGCTCCTTAAATCCCTCCTATAAAGTCACGTCTCTTCCATTTGCCCTGAAAAGGCTTTTGGTTTACAGGTAGGATCAGGGCTTGCCAGAGCAGAAATAGCAATGCTCCTGGGAAGTACCAGGTCCCCCGATGGGGAGCAGAGCTGATGGGGTGTATTTGGAGAAGCCCTCTGGGTCTGGGCTCCCGGGATGGAGGAGCTGTGCTGCAAACAGCACCTGGCATTCAGCAAAGCCGGGCTGCGCAATTGCACGCCGCGGGATGAGCATCCTGAGATGCCCAAGAGAAAGAGTCCATCATCACACTGCGGGTGCAAGACCCCTGCAGGGACACCCAAGTGACATTAGGGGACCATTGCCCCCCGTGAGCAGCGGCACGAGCAACCCCTACCTTCCTCTGTACCCAAACATGAGGAAGAGGACGCAGAAGATGATGCAAGTGACGCCGATGTGGATCCCAATGATGATGCCTGTCGTGGAGGTTTTATTGTTCTGCTCATCCTTCATGCAGTCACAAGGGGGATTCAGCACTGTTGGAAGAAAAGGGCAGAGCGGGGGTGTCAGTGGTGCTGTTTGCCTGTTGCTCCTCCCGCTTTTGGGGAGCCCAGGGCAAGAGCTGGAGCCTGGGGAGCAGTGGGAGCTGTGTAAGGGGAAGATGAAAGTCCAGAGCGGGAGAATTTGTGCCAAAGCAGCTCCCCTGCTCCCGGTACCAGAGGAAGGCAGTCACAGCAAGCACAGGACCTCTGCTGTTATTAGACACAATTAATGAACAAAAAAGACCCTGGTGTTAATTTTTGCAAAACCCTGTGTCTGAGGAGGGAGGTGAGAGGCGGCCACCAAGCCAGAGCATGCTGGTACCTGATGAAAAGCACCAAGCAGCCAACGAGATTAGTATTTACTCCAACACAGACAAAGGAATAATAACTGTCTCTTGAAGATATTCCCACTGGAAGGCTTAAAAGGCTTCCAAGAGCAGCAGGATGTTTTTTACACATAGATGAATACGAAAGGTGTGATCAGTTAGAGATTCCCTCCGGAGATTTCCCCTTTTCTGCCACATAATGCAGTGCTCGTGCTCTGCAGCCTCTCTTTCCAAAGCCATGTGTCCCCCCTTCCCGGCACCAGTGATGGTTAAAACATCCAGGAGGTGTCCTGGAGAGTTCCAGGAGAGCTCCAGAGGTGGTCCATGAACCCCATTGCACTCAAGGATGGCAGCTCTCAGCTTAGACATGGAGGTTTTGTTCATGTTTGTGGCCTCACCCCTGGCTGGAGCTCAGGGAACAAAACTGGCAATTACAGAAGCATTTGGTTTGTCTTGTGAAAAACTCACCAGGTTGATCAGTGCTACAACAAGGTGTGGGCTCGTTAATGCTCGTTAATGAGGGCCAAATGGGATGGGTTCCACCTGGAAGGGAAGCCACCCCTACTGGCACCAGGAGGTCCCAGCCCTGCAGAGTTTTGCTTCATCGTTATTTGTGATGCTGAAAGTAAATGAGTGGCTGAAAGTGGGATGGGGTGGGTAGAGTCCTGGGTGTCTGGGGGTGTGTCTGGGTGAGGCCTCACCACCTTCCCACAAAAGTGTTTTTTCACAAACTAGCACCGAGACCGATGTCCTGTCTCACCTGTCCTCTCCACCATCTCCCTTAAGGAGACGAAGCGGACCGTTGAATTTCCATCCCCGTGCTGGTTGTAGGCGAGGAGCTTGACTTCATACACCACTGATGCATCTGTTTCAATGGGGACACAAGAAGGACATTTCAGGTTTAATCATTAACGTTACCTTCCCGAGTGATGCTTATCAGTGATGCCTTCCAGTATCTGAAGGGAGCTCCAGGAGCCCTGGAGAGGGGCTCTTGGTCAGGGAGTGGAGTGACAGGACAAGGGGTTAACAGTTTTAAATCGGAAGAGGGGAGATTTAGATTAGATATTAAGAAGAAATTCTTTGCTGTGAGGGTGGTGAGACACTGGAACAGGTTGCCCAGAGAAGCTGTGGCTGCCCCATCCCTGGAGGGGTTCAAGGCCAGGCTGGATGGGGCTTGGAGCAACCTGGTGTGGTGGGAGGTGTCCCTGCCCATGGCAGGGGGGTTGGAACTTGATGACCTTTAAGGTCCCTTCCAACTCTGACCATTCTATGATTCTTATATAGGAAATGCACATCTTACCAAACACATACAAGATTCTGCAAATGAGTACCTGCTACTGGGAGAGCTGCAGCATCTCCTGTTTAGCGGCTGTACAGCAGCGCAGCTGAGCTCTCCCATCACAACAGGCTCTCTCCCAGGGTCAGGAGGGGACGTGGATCAAGCTGTCACCGTACTCACCCAGGTGGGTAATGTTGTACGCTGTCACGTTGCTGGGCAGTAGCACCGGACCCATGTACTGGGGGAGGTGGACCTTGCGGTAGTACAGCTTGAAGCCTTCGTGCTGGCCCAGTTTGATGGAGGGCTCCCACGTAGCCTGGACGGCGGTGCTGTTAATGACTTTAATAAAGAGGGACGGCATGGCTGGGACTGAAACAGAGAGAGAAAGACAGTGGGTTGCACGTGCTTTTTTTTTCCACCTGTGTGATGAGAAAAATCCCCTGTGGTCACTGCACCAAAGAATGTCCTAGATGAGACCGAGAAAAAAAATCAGATCAGACCAGATCCTGGTTTAAGAGCTTTGGGCTTCTTCGGGGAGCTGTAGGGGTTTCCAAGGGTTTCCTCTGCTCAGTTCAGCAAGCAAAGAGGCTACTTTTACACTCTGCTTGCAATCTGATGCTCAGCCCCCTCGGGCCAGGGCAGGAATGCAGCACTTTGGCACTGCATTCCCAAATTCCACATTTCTGCCCTCACCCTGAGGGTAGTGAGGACCTTTCAGGGTGATTAATCCCCGGGGGAGGAAGGAACCAGAAGGGATAGAGTTGGAGACATCCGTCTTAAAAGCGTGCTAGGTACCTGCACTGGCTTGCAGGGGCTGCGGGACCTTGCTCTCCCTGTCGGCTTTAGGAGGGAGGTTTGTGATTCTGTGCTGGGGACTGAGGAGAGAACTGGGGCATCTTCCTTAACGGCCCTAAATACCTGAGCAGCCTGAGTTCCCTGCACAGCTGAGGCTGGCTCCTTTTTGGTAGGCAGGCACTTACCTGGCCTTAGGGGCGCACACACACAGGGGTTTAGCTGGCAGGATGTCCCTGCTGCTGCCTGGTGTCACCCAGCCTGATTCAAAGTCCACCAGGATGCCTTTTGCTCCGCTCAATGCCCCCAGACCCTCCTTCTTAGGGTGTGCTGCAGTGGGGAGGCATGGCCATTTCATCCTCAGGTCCCCCAAAAATCATCCCTGATGAGCATCTCCAAAAAAGCTGCCCAGCCCCATCCTGCCCCTGGGCTGAGAGGCAAAGATTTGTGAACAAAAGCCAATTTTCTCATGATGTAAATATCTTGGTTTTCCAAGGCTGGTTCTGCACAGACCCTGCCCCGGAGCCCTGAGCAGCACTGGGGCGTACAGGACCACATTTCCTCTCCCAGCCTCTTCCTTCCCCTCTCCCTCCCTTTCTCACAAGCTGATCGCACCAACGCAAAGATGTTTCTCAGCAGGACATGTCACCGATGATTTTTTTTTTTTTTTCCACCTAATTTCTGCAAAACACCCCCAGGCCAAATGCTCCCATCAGTTCCCCAGCAAAGCACCGGGCGCTGGAGATGCCCAGGGCTCTGCTCTGGCACTGGGAGAAGGAAGATGGGTTTTCAGGCACTGCTGTATCTGTACGGAGCAGCGAGCTTGGCTACAGCCTGCAGAAAAATTATCCAGCAGAACAACTGCCCTGGTTCTCCAGCAGCCTCCAGGCTTTGAGGTAGAGCTATTTCTCCAATTCCACATGATTACAAGCTCAGAAGTTCCAAAAAATAAAGAGTGCTGGGTCTGTATTGGACCAATTCTGCTTTTTCTGTCTTGTTTTTCCCCCAAAGGGTCTCTAAAGTCTGAGCTGTGCCAACCTGCCTTTGGCAGAGTTTAAGGCAGCCGTTTAGTGAGCGGTGGCCAAAAGCAGATGAAACGTGGCCGTGTCAATCTAAAACTGATGAGAACTAAAAGGGGCATTTCCTGCATTTAATAGTAAAGGCAAAAACCGCACAGCACAACGGTTTGCGCTTTCCCAGGCACCAAGAGCTCAAGCTTTCCCACGGGGAGGTTTAGGGGAAGGAAAAGCATCTCTCCTGGTGAGCAGGAGGGTCTGGGCAACCCTGTCTCTACCCAAAGTGATGTTCTCCCCAGGTTGCAGGGGCTTTGCCCGATGCCCTCCAAATAAGCATGGGGAGAGGATCAAGTCCCTACTGACTGATGAGCATCTCCACGTAGATTCAGGAGGAAAGACTCAGAGATCAGCTGTCCTGGGTCAGGTTAATGAGATCCCATCTTGCCTGAATGCTGTCAATGGGAAAAAAAACGGGTTGAAGTCCCTCTTCTTATTCTGATTTCATTGATGGGAAGGCTGTGCTTAGCAATTTCTGGGTGCAAAACACAGAGTAAATTCTATTTACACCAGAAAGTACCATTCTTCCCAAGGTGGCATATTTTTGCAAACCAGTTAAATACTCTTCTTTTTTTTCCTAAATCTCCCAATTTCCTTTAAGGCAAAGCTAGGAATTGTCTGAATCCCCCCCTCTGAGAAGCTGGACTCTTGTTTAAAGCATCCTTTTCCATCTGATGGGTAAAAACACCACAGAAAGGGAAATCGCATTATCCCCTGGACAAAGAAACACTGATGTGGGCCATCCTGATTTGCGAAGAGTTGGCTTTATTTTTATGGTTGCAGAGCCTTACATTTAATAAAAACCACAAGAATATCTCTCCTTCAAAAGTATGGAATATATAGTATTTATTCAAACTTTGATTATATATATATATATATGTATAATATTGGTTATATGTATGCACTCGCAGAATGCATGTGCTGTTTATAATGTTATTACACAAATAAGTGTATACAGATGGAGTATATCTGCGTGTGTGTATAAATATATGTACACACACCAGTGTATACGTGCTTCACAGAAGTATATATAAGACATTATATGGATCTGCTATAAGTGAGGCATCTCCCTCATGCTAAGGGCTGGGACACTTGTTTTCCTCTTCCGTGCTGTTTGGAATTTTCCCCAGGTCATTTCAACTTTCTTCTTGAAGGCGTCTTTAGCCGAAGGTGACTAAAGGAACAGTCTTCATCCTAGAGGAATGTCAAAAAGTCCTGGAGAAAACCCTAAAAAGCATTAAAAGACAAGAACAAGGAGCGTGTGCTGCTTAATGAAGCGGAGAGAGTTTTGAGATTTAAAATACCATGGCATTTGTGAGGTGGTGTAAAGGAGAACGACAGGGAGGAGACAGGAGGACTTTTCCAGCGAGGTTTATGGAGAACAAGGTTCACTTGGGCCCTTTCTCTACAACATCTTCCCTTCTGCTTTTTACACAAAATTATCACTGGCACCAAAGAAGGAGCACGGCGCTTCTAGAAGGCGTTGGAGGCTTTCTAGAAAGAAGTTGGAGGCCAAGCATACTCTCAGCATATTCCTAGACCTGAAAAGCTGACCTACCCAAGCCAAAAGCAGCCCTGCTCCTCGATACCTTCACCATATTCCTTCTCCAGACAAAACCCATGTAACTCAGACCAGTCTCCAGCATCTCAGCCGGCCACTCTGACGAGCACTGCCCAAGCTCTGCCCAACCATCCCTGGCTGGCAGATTCACCTGCCGCGTCCTTTCCACGGCAAGGCAAAGCAAGGTGACGTGGGGGTGGTCCTGCCACCTCGGGGCTTCGCACCCATCTCACACGTGTCGCGCTGAGCCAGGATGGCAAAGCCGAGACACAGCGTGCTGGGGGGGGAAAGTCCCATCCCTTTCTGAGGCTGCTAGCACAGATCCCGAGCCTGGAGGAGTCACAGGTCTCCAGTGCACCTCGGGAAGGCACAGGGTGAAATGGCTCAGCCATGAGAAGAGGCAAATCTCCAGCAAAACCTTGACCCGGTGACCAAAAAAAAGCACCCCAGTGAAGCCAAGCAAACAAATCAAGCCAGAACTGGGGCTTTTAAATCTCTACCTGCCTACTAGGCAAACACGAGCCAGGGCTGAGTGATCTTAACCAGGCCAGCTTGTCTATCCTGAACATGGAACTAATTGCTGAAGCTTCGTTACACAGGACAAGCCATTTTTTTATAGGATAGCAGAGCAGGACAGTGATGCTGGAAACTTCAGAGCGCCAGGAAATTTATGATCCCATTACCAGATACCTAACTATTCCTGCCGTAATTGAAGGTAATAATGACAAAACGTCCTCTCTAGCTTGACCCAGACTTCTGCAGAAACACCAAGCTCCATGAAGCATGGCTGGCTTTTAGCTCCAGTAGCTGAACTCCCGGCATCGGGTCAAGGAGTTTCAAGTTTTGCCTTAGTCCATCCTTCTGTCTCTAAATTGGAAGGAAAAACAAACTCTAAGGGTGACCGATTCCCTGCTGAGTACCAAGGAAAATAAACTTGCAGGGTAACAGCCCAGCAGAGCGAGGATTTATTGGTGGGGTTGCTTAAACGCCATAGTAAGCATCTGCAGGGGCTGAAGATAGAATGAGAACTAGATCCCCCACCTAGAAGTCAACGCGCTCTTTTGTTTGATCCTAAATAACATCCTCACGCCCGAGGTCCTCTCTGCTGCAAGTTCATAATTACTGGGTGGTCATGAGAACGACACAACGCTCCTAGGACATTAGTCTCAGTATGTGAGGTGAGCCAGGATTTAGAGGTGTTTAGTCTCTACCGTTATGAGTCTCTCCTATATTTAGGAAAATGTCTTAAAATGCCAGCTGACGGATCACACCGGGGCTGTGGTTTCAGTCTGGTGTCTGTGTGCCAGGGTCCTGCATTAGAGCACCCAGTTTCCTACTGGAGAAGCTAATGGGTGGTCACATCTGGATGGTGGAGTCAGGGGAAAAGCCTTGGAGATAGCCCTAATTTCCCACTGAAAGGGAAGGCTGCTCCGAGGCAGGGACTTGTAGGTCAGGACAGCTCAGGTCTAATGTGATTTCCCCAGGGTAGAGCAGAAAAAATTCAAATTCAGAAAAAAAAGTGGTACCTATGAAGTAAGAACCGTGAGTACCAGATCTGCTAGAGGATGCTGAGACGCTGCTTGAACAGGAAATCTGCGCTTAGCAAGTAGTTTAGGAAAAAGCCCAGAGCGGCTGCGATGCACGAGACCAGCCAGGCTTGCGCTCAGCCCCTGCTACAGCATCAGCTGGGCGAGGCAGTGCCGCGTTTAAGGCAGCCAGCCCCCGCGTTAACGACACTAATGAATTTTATACAATATCCCGGAGCACGAGGAGGAGCAGGAAGGAGGAGCATCAGCACCGCAGGCCGTGTGCCAAAGCGCTCCGGAGTGGGTATCGGGGTGACGGGCGCTGCTGCTACGCACAGCGGGTTTCAGCATCTGATGGTCCGAGCGCGAAGCGTTCCTTACCTTCTCCCAGCGTGCTCACCACTGTGACTTCGGAGGCTTTGCTGGCACCCCGGGAGGTGTAAGCCTTTATATAAAAACTGTAGCTGGTCGAGGGCTCTAAATCAGTCACTAGCTGCTGGAAGGTGCTCTTGCTAACAGCCTCCTGATACTCCATCTCCACGGGATCTGAAGTGCAAAGAGAAAGAGAACAGAGCAGTGATAGGCTTTGCAAGAGGTAGAGAGACTAAACAGATGTTGCAAGTGGTAGTTTTGGTCCCTGAGGTGGATATCTATCTGCCCACATCATTTTCTGCTGACATTTCTATGTGCTTTGCCAGGGACCTAAGTTGGCAGCAAGATCTGACCACGCAGCTTCACCTTCCCCACCCTTTTGGTATTTACAGCAGTGTTACTGCTGCACCTCTGCCTTTCGGGAGATGATGGAGACCACGGATGGCAGCATTGTCTACTGCAGTGCAGCCTTGGTGGGCCATGTTACTAAATTATGGGAAGGCTGGGGATAACTGGACAGTGGGTAGAGCACCGTACCTGCAGCTTTCCGAATGTGCAGCACGTAGCCGATGATCTCCTTGGTGTTCTGCAGAGGCTCTTTCCAAGACACCTGAATGGTGGTTGCAGAGACTGTCTCGGCCTTCACGCTCTGGGGAGGACCGGGCAGTCCATCTGCCCACAGCACCGTCAGGCGAGCACTGGCTTGCGTGGAGCCGGCGCTGTTCTCAGCGATGCACTGGTAGATGGCTTCATCCGCCTGGTTGATCCCGTAGATGGAGAGAGTGCTGCGTGGGGACACGAGAGGGACAAGCAGTTCACTGGGTGCTCTGCAGTGGACACCCCTCCCCTCCAGCCACGCCACGGCTCTGATGGCAGGGCATCCCACATGCCTCTCTTGCCACAGAAAGCTCCCGGGAAGCTGTGGGCTGGTGCTTTTGGGGAAGGAAAAGCCCAGGAGGTGGACGCATCGTTCCCCAGATCCCGTGACTGGGCAGATTGTCTTGACTTGCAGAGATGGTGGTTGAAGGACAGCCAGACGGGGACACAGGACGGGACAGGGAGCAGCAGGATGTGAAGTCCTGAATTCAGGAAGATCCCAGCCACGCTATGGAGATATCTATGCGGCAAGTGCATCCACACACCCTAACAAGCTTTAACTGGCTTGCCTCCAGTACACACCAGTGCGACCCATCCAGGCACCGCACACGGTTGCTAAGCCAAGTCTGATCAAGTGTGGCCAGAAAGCCCTCCAGTGATGCTCTAATTGCATTATGGCACATTAGAGCAGTCTTAGGGTAACACTGGGATTAGCTGAGTTATCCAGCAGGGTGACGGCCACAGTTCCTGCTTCTGTGTTTTCAGAAACACGATCACCAGGAGCCAAAAGCCAAAGCTTACAAGCACGTCAAGGGCTTTGCCTGCAAAACCTTTGAGCGTGTTTTTCATGCTGGTGCATCAAAGCTTGCTTTCCCAGGGCAGCAACCAGAACAGTTCTTCTAGCCTGTTTCTGGCAGCCTCCACAACAGGTTTAGATGCCGTTTTCAGCCTCCAAGATAAAGACAGGCACCGATTACCCTGGTGGAAAACATCCCCAGAGGAGTAGGAAAACCAGCCACGGGCCATTTTCCCAAATAAGCACGTTCCTGAGGATGGTACCCATCTCCTCACCACCTCCAGAAAGGGTGTTTAGTGGCTTGATGGGCACGGGGACAAGTGAAGTCCTTGTACAGGTGGCTGCATGAACCCAAGGCCCTTTCTGCACTGTGTGACCCTCTAGCGATGGTTGCGTACAACCAGAGCAAGTTCAGAGCCAGCCCAGCACTGTCCAACGCCTTTAAATCACCCCCAGCAAATATTGACTCAGAACTAATTGTGCAAGCTCTGTCGTACCACCCAGCGTGCAAACCAGCTTTTCTAAATAACATTTGTTCACAAACAAATGGGACCCATCAAAGAAAGTCCTGCTCGTGCCCTTCCTCAGAAACCAAGCCAGGACCCACACAATTCAATTCATGAGCATCCAGCAGACACCAGGCCACGGAAATAAATACCCGCTGTGTCACCCTTCCAAGACACGGGGTGGGGAATCCCACCACACTGTGTCCAGCTCCAGGCTGGAAATGGAAAGGCAGCCTTTGCTGTTAGAGGTGTTTTTGCCAACCCCCGAGGCAGCAGCTGAGGTTATGGTAAAATACGCTTACAATGCCTTTAGTCCTGGTAGGATGTTGGCACAAACAAGGCATCTCGGGGAAAATTTCAGAAATAGCGATCTGGTAGGGGGACAGACTGGACCAGCTAAGTCTGGTGACTGCTTTTACACCACTGCAAATTGTATTGTATTGACAATCCCC
>VZRU01016771.1:0-42123 GCA_013398155.1 Pedionomus torquatus | reverse complement strand
TTTTTTTAATTTTTTAATTTTTTTTTAAGGAAGCTAAAACAAAAGGAAAACATAGAGTTGCCATGCGAGGAGGTGCGGAGCATCTCTGCGCATCAACCATCTGAAATATGCAGTGTTCTTTTATTTCTTCCTGTCAACAGGGAATAAAAAAAAACCCCAAATCTGTCACTTTGGGACATCTGCTGTTGGAAAACTTTCCTGCGAGTGCCAGACTGGCAGCGCTGCGAGCACGTCAGACGAGGCGAGATGCCAGAAGGCTTTCTGCTGGTCACCAAAGCCGCTCGGCGAGCCGAGGGCTCCATCACCTCCCCGCACAATGCCCTGACAGGCATTGATGGAAGTGGGGAGAGGAGCCGCTGCAGATTCACACCCGGCTGAGCCGAAACGAGAGGCCTCCGCCGCTCGAAAAGCCGCGGTATTCCCAAGCTGTCTTCCCAGCTCATAGGCAATCAGGATGACTGATCTGGCTCGGGTCAGGGGTCCGGGCCGGTGACCGGAGATCGGCTTTCCAAAGGCTCCTCTGAAAAAGTCTGAGAACTGAAGGAAGCCTCTTCATCGATTCAGCAGCACAAAGAAGAAGAGGGGCCCATCTGGAAGGCTATCGGCATGCGCGCGCGCACACAGGCGCACAAAAGAGGGAGTGTGATGAAATGAATGCAGCGAGCAGGCTGTGGCCAGCGGGGAGAGCTTTTTAAGCGCTGGCAGCTAGAGAAAGCTACCAGCGCCACCACGTTCAGATGTCCCATCTCTGTGTCCTGCTCTGCCTCCCTGCCACCCTGTGCCACACAGAAAAAAAGAGCTTTTTTCCCTCCAGTGCTGGCTGTTGGCAGCTTTGCAGAAAAGCCCTGTGTTTTGAAGGCTGCCTCGTACAGGCTCAGGATAAGGTGCAAAGCTTGAAGGGTGATAGTCACCGGCCCATAGGGACACTGCAGATCGTCCCCCAGCCCTCCAGAATGTTTCTACATCTCCAGAATTGAAATATCACGCAGTGAGAGCTGAAATTGGTTTGGGAGAAGGATCCCTTTTGACACCTGCTTGGTGCAGTGAAAGCGGGACCACGCTCGATGCCACACTGTGTAGTGGGGCTTTGGGTGCTGGTGCAGAGACTGTCCTTGTGAAGGCCATTTCCACGTGTCTTCCACACAAAGTCAAACTCATAAATCATTCTTAAAGCAGCTGGTTCACATCCCGGTCCTCCATGTACTTATTTGTCATGTTTCTGGGAACTGAAACATGATTTGCTGTATGGCACCTTCCCATAGTCACCAAAGGTCTTCAAAGTCATTGCATAAATAACTGCAGGCTTGTCCATCCCCCTGAAAGTATTTAAGTCCCTACAAATTCAAGGGTCCGTTGGATATGTACAATGCACCACAAAGAGATGTACAAACCCACCCGCATCTCTCTGCCCCCAGAGAACATGAATTTTATAGAAAAAAAAGCCACCTTGTGTATGACAGGTTGTATTTTCCTTGAGTTTGGTACCAACTGGGCTGGCCTGTCCCGAGTGCTTGTTCTAGGATTAAGTAACATGACGAGCGCAAGAAAAGCAAAGTTGTCCCGAAGTTTATTCAGGGAGGAATATTTTCTCTGATGAACACTCGAGCATTTGTGGCCCTTGAAGCGAGTCACTCCCAGAGCACTAAAACAAGTGCAAACCAGCGAGGAAGAATTTTAAAAAGAGGACAGTTCATAAGCAAAGGTCACTGAGGAGAGCAAATGCCACCTGAGCCCAGGTTCTAACGAAGCCTTTTTCCAGTGGAACAAATGAAGTCCCTTAATTACCATTTTGTAAATAAAATCTTGGAAAATCAATATTTAGAGCCTGCCTTCTCTGAAGATGTTGGCCTTTGTTCCTTGCTATTATGGCAATATAAACCCCACGGTGTGATATACTTCTAGGCTGAAAATTACCCCCCTGAACCTGATTGGGTCAAAGAAAGAAAAGCAATAAACCTCTCAGAGCCGTAATTCGGGTCCTATTTCATGCTTCCTTGTAAATTTTGAAGTAATAACCAAGAAAGCATAATTCTACACAAGCCCACAATTAACTTGACCAGTAACTGCCCCTTTCTCCCGCAGCCTGCTTTTGGGATGGGCTGGTGATGCCGGGTGGGAAATGCCCATTACACCTCTCGGGCATTTGGATTAATTGAGATTAATTGAGATTAATCTGAATCACCCCAGAACAGGCCAGTCAAAACGGCCTTTCTGAGCAACAGAGAGGGACAGACAGATCCTGTGGCTGCTGGACGTGGGGACGGCTCCACCAAAGTCAAAAAGGCTCCACCAGCTTCTCCATCTGAGAGCACGGTCCAGGGCAACATCACCCCGACAGCTATCAGCTCCAGCCCAGGGACTGCACGGAACGACAGCCCCATCCTCAGCTCCTTCAGTGATTTTTATTCACAGCTTTTAATGGAAAAGCCCAGAATTCCCTACGCCTGAGCCTTCATGCATTTTTCATTAACAATTATCTGCTATCCCAGAACTGCTTTTGATTTTTGCTAATCATCGATTGGATATTTTGTTCCCACACAGCTGGCATTTTCAAAACACAACAACCACCCCTGGAGAGGGCACAGCAGAAGGCTGATCTTTAATGCTAATGTGCCCAGAAACCGTCAACACATCAGGTGATGAGAATTCAACTCTGAGGGACCACGAGGGAAGAGGTATTTATCGGACGCAGCCTGTGAGGCTTATTTTACCACGTTGAAAGACTGGAAGTTGCTTAGCGAGAGACCGTCTCATGTCAATCACATCCAATCCGCAGTGAATCCAGTCCCGTAGCGGCTGTCCCATCCCAATGACGATGGGCCCTGACGTCCTCTGACCTTCAGTGTTTGCTCTCCTTGGGTTTGCAGTTACTGCATACGAGAGACAGCTTGGGGTGATGTAGATGCCAAAGAGCCCAACACAACTTTGTGAAGCAACAGTGTGATTGATGGATGGATCTTCCCACCCCCTAGGATGCCATGCCTCAAGGTTGCAGGAGCACCTGGAACACACCATGTTCTGCAGGTCTGGATCTCACTTCTGGCTGCATTTGTTTACATGAAAGAAGCAGCTCATAACAATACGTTTTGTAATCAATTAGCACATGATACAATTTGGGACGATTTACTCTTTTTTTTTTTTTTTTTTTCCTAAAAATCCCTTTGGGGGCATTCAGACCTTCATTGCCATATTAAGCAGAGTTTTAATCTAAATGAATTTTCTAGGAAACCATGTAATCTAATTTAAAAGCTCATAGTGCAGTTTAGTAGCTTCATTACTAGTAGATTTGAGATCCATCTTTACACAGACAAATATTTTCCAAGTGCAATAGACTGATAAATCCAAGGCATAATCACAAACTGATTCTGCCTGGAACTAAGTGTGTTAGTCATGCCCACGAGAACGAAACAAAGGACAACTTGAAAAAGCTCAGAAGAAAACCCAGTTTCCTCCAATTCCTGGAGCACCCAGCCCTGCTGTACCAGCCAGGGCATATTTCAGACTGACAGCTTTGGAAACCACCAGGCATGGCCACTAGCCTGAAGTTGGGGGGGGTCAGAGTAGACCAAGACTAGTGCGAAAGAAGCCAAAAGTTCAACGTCATCGAGCACGATGGCCTTAGGGCTCAGCTTTACAATCGCGTTACGATAGCTTGAGAAGATGCCACGTGTCAGCTGAGCCCCAGTCACTGGCTGAAGCTCCCTCAGCCGGTGCCAGATGCAACGTAATCTGATCATTTAGAGCGCACAGTGGAAAGGGCTGATGCTAAAATTGCATTAAATGACTGCCATAAGAAAACTATTACAGCGACGCTCACCAAGTCGCAGCTCACGTGCGCATGTAGTGCAGCTCCAGGCACAGGGACCTGGCCAGGAGAAAGGACCATGACCAAAGACCCCACTTTTACTTTCCTCCACAGGCAAGACACCCGGGCAAGACACAGAACTGGATTCCATGTGAGTTTTTTCATGGATTTCATGACCATTTGTAAAGTCTTTGGTCACTTCTGAGTCCGCTTCCTGATCAATAAAAGGGGATGGACTAATTTCCCTTCTCCCGTTTCTGCTCTGTTTGTACCATGAGGGCAAACATACCTCAGAAATTCGTACCATGAACTAGAAAACCACAATCCTAGACTGAGTGGCCATCTGTCTGTGCACACACAAAAGTTCCCTGAAGCACTAAAAAATTTCAGCTGGGAGAAAACCTCTCATGACTGAGAAGGCTTTTTTATAACGCACACCTCATCCTTCTTGCAACTCACGTCCTGCCCTCCCTCATACAACAAAGCTTTAAAAAAGCCTCAAACCTCAAAACAGAAAGCCATATTACAGAGGAGCTTAGAAAAATAAAACTGCTGTTCTCTCCTGAGGAACAAGCCATGCTGCCTGCACAGGACTTCCCAACAGTCTAAATCAAGGGTCAGGACTCTCCAGCGAGGCTGGGTTCTTTAGACACCCTTGTTAATATGGATAGCAGCTATACGACACCATAGAGTACAAATCTCTACCAGTAATTTAGGTTTACAACACAGGTACTGTTATTTTTCAGTACACTGTTCCATGCTATTTCCATAGAAACTATGTTGTCAACTTGTAATTTTCACACTAAGTGCATCCCACCATACCATTTCCTCGGTACAAACATCCCCATCCCCTCACACGACAATGCAGTTATTTAGTACGCAGAGAAAATGCTCTTCCCCGGTGAGATAAAAGGCTGAAGCTCAGCTTAAGTCATCTTACATGCAAATATTGTTTCAAATATTTTCAGGGAAAAGCCTATTTGCATTTCACACTCAGGCAGGTCAATGTTCAGGGGCTGAAGTGTGGTTCCTCTACTGTGAGTGTGGTCCCTGCCAACTCCAGGGACAACATTTGGTCCTTCCAGAAATACCCAGATGACGATCAGGACTGAAGACAAACTTTTGCTGGATGCCTGCATCATCAGTCAAAGTCTAATGCTGATGTTCTGGTACAATAAAGCCCCAAATGCTGCAATGTAAGCCTGCATAGGACAGTTAGTAGGACTGGAGCGGAGGTTTAATGTTTCAAAGCCCGATTTAAATCCACAGACCTGCTTCTGAACATTGCCAGCCTCACATCAGCTCTTTGCTACTGCAGAAAGCAAGCCAGCATCTCTCCCACTTCCCTTTCCACTGGAGTCCAGATAGTTCAAAAGAGTATCTTTTAATTCAGGCCCCCTCAAGAGCAGGGTCAGGGAGCTCTGTGTGAGAGAAACCCACCTTGCCTGTCAAAGGCCGCCTGACTTTAAGGCATTCCCTTTCTGAGGTGCTCAAGCAGGAGAGCTGCAGTCTCTCTGGGTCACTCATGCCCATCTCAGCCTCAAGCACGCCAGCCATTGCCCAGCACAACAGGGCTACGGCGAAACCAGGGCTTGCACAGGTAACCAGGACATGCCACAGACCCCACTGCTCTCTGCCAGCCTTCACCCATCTGTCCAAAATGAACCACCGCACACATCTGCCTCAAGTCCATTGACTGCGCAAAAGCTGAAGCTTGTGTGAGACATCTTGCTCTTTGCCCAAGAATGACACCTTCAGGGGCAGCTAATCCTGGACCACTAGGCAGGCAGTATCACAGAATCACAGAATAATAGGGGGTTGGAAGGGACATCTGGAGATCGTCTAGTCGAACCCCCTTGCCAAAGCAGGTCCACCCAGAGCAGGTTGCACAGGAACGTGTCCAGGTGGGTTCTGAATGTCTCCAGACAAAGACTCTACTACCTCTCTGGGCAGCCTGTTCCAGGGCTCTGCCAGCCTCAAAGTGAAGAAGTTCCTCCTCGTGCTTAGATGGAACTTCTTATGCTCAAGTTTGTGCCCATTCCCTCTTGTCCTCTCACTGGGGACCACTGAAAAAAGACTGGCCCCATCCTCCTGATACCACCCTTGAAGTATTTCTAGGTGTTGATCAAATCCCCCCTCAGTCTTCTCCAGACTGAAAAGACCCAAGTCCTTCATCCTTTCCTCATAAGAGAGATGTTCTAGCCCCGTTATCATCTTCATAACCCTTTGTTGAACCATCTCTAGCAGTTCCCTTTCCTTCTTGAACTGGGGAGCCCAGAACTAGACACAGTCAGTGTTCCCTGAGTGCAGAATGATACCAGAGAAGGGCACAAACCAGCCGTGAGCCTCACACCACCCTCCACCCCGCTGTGCCAGTGGCCAGTGCACAAGGACTTACCTGTTGTTATTCTTCAGCTTGATGTGGTCACTGGTCTCTAGGATCTGCCCATTCCTCAGCCAAGTGATCTGCGGGGGCGGTTCCCCTTGGGCCACACATGTGAAGATGGCAGTAGTCCCAACAGGTCTGGAAATGGACTGGGGATGCTGCACGAACTCTGCCGGAGCTGCAAGGACCAAGTAGAAGGAGGGTGAGAAAAGTCACATGATCCCACTTTATCCCGATACAAAGAGCAACCTCATAGTTTGGGCTTCAATAAGCCTTGTCTGCCTGGGAACATGGGACACTTGGCCAACCCACAGCATAGGCAGCAAACAACTATGGTTTGGATGGTCTGTCCACCCTGGTTGCCCATGTTGGATGTCACAGCTTCACAGTAGACACTTGGAGGTCACCTCAGTGCTGCAGGGAGACCTGAGGCAAGTCCTGCAAGGTCGAGGCAAACAGCATCAAGGTCTAACCCCTCTCACCTTTCCCTAGTCTCCCACCAAAAGCAACCCCAATGCCACAAAATAATCCATATCTGACAAAGATTATTTAAAAATGCATCCTGCCTGTTAGGCAAGCAGTTTGGAAGGTCAGGAATCTCCAGTCACAGATTCAAAGAATGATATGGGGTTGGGTGGGACCTCTGGAGATCGTCTAGTCCAACCCCTGCCAGAGCAGATTGCACAGGAACATGTCCAGGCAGGGTTTGAATGTCTCCAGAGATGGAAACTCCACCACCTCTCTGGGCAGCCTTGTTCCAGAGCTCTACCACCCTCAACACGAAGAAGTTCCTCCTCGTGTTTAGATGGAACTTCTTATGTTCAAGTTTGTGCCCGTTACCTCTTGTTCTCTCACCGGGCACCACTGAAAAAAGACTGGCCCCTTCTTCCTGACACCCCGCTTGAAGTATTTCTAGGTGTTGATCAGATCCCCCCTCAGTCTTCTCTTCTCCAGACTGAAAAGACCCAAGTCCCTCAGCCTTTCCTCATCAGAGAGATGCTGCAGGCCCCTCATCATCTTTGTAGTCCTCTGCTGTGCCTCATAACCAAATGTTTCCACCTTTAACCATAACATTTTTAAACAGAAAGTGATTTTGGCCCTTCTAGCAAACCAAAATAGATTTAAAGCCATTTATCAGGATAAAACAGCGTACCAGCCTAAAGAAAGCAGAGCCTGAAAGACCCTGCCAAAGAACCGAGTTTATTCAAGCAGTTATGCTTCAAAGGGTAAAGTGATAAATATACTCCACGTTGCTGCTGAGTCCTAAAATCAGGTGGAACTGGCAGCAGCCACAATGAAGACAAACAGATGAAAGGCACGGGCCCGTAATGGATTTACTGACCAGTGTCACATAATGGATGGCTAGCGTTAAATTCTTCCAAGAAAAGCAAGATTATCCAGGGACACACGCTCAGTGGCCACTCGCTGG
Source organism: Pedionomus torquatus (assembly GCA_013398155.1). Lineage (NCBI taxonomy): Eukaryota > Metazoa > Chordata > Aves > Charadriiformes > Pedionomidae > Pedionomus > Pedionomus torquatus. The sequence continues at coordinate 34,503 of VZRU01016771.1, read as the reverse complement.
CATTTTTCAAGCACGGAGCTGGTGGGCTCTGCCACCAGCAAGGATTCGGGGATGGGAGAAGGGATTGAATTGGTCCAGCCAAATGTGTTGTGTGGTGGCCAGGCTGCAAGCAGGAGAAACTATGGAAGAGCAGAGCCTTGTGGTTCATGGCCAAAAAGATACCTTCAGGGTTTGCTGCAACAGCGCGGGGTGATAAAGCTCTCCCCCAGAGAAGAGCATCGCTACTGCTGCAACAAGGACCAACTGCAGCCGGAGGTGTTTATGCCTAAGAATGAAGTTGCGCAGGTCAGTGAGTCCTGAGAGCAGAAAAGACACAGAAACTCACTTGAAGAGCCCATCTACCTCGAAGGAGCCCCCTCCTTCGTTTTTAATAATCAAAGGGAAGCGGAGCAGGGCAGGTCTGAGTGATGCTAGCGGCAGGGGGTACCCGCCAGCAGAGTTTATTGTCAGGCCACTTCTGCCGGCGGTTGGGTCTACTAATGAACCTGATCTCAGCAACCTAAGGGACACATATTTCCCGAACCTCCCGCTAAACTTCCCCAGGTGCCAATCGATTCCTTGTCCTTCTTTTTCCCTCCTACATCCCCCCTCCCCCCCCTTTAGACTTATAAATTAAATTCAGGACGGGTTCAATAAAAGTTGGAAGCACGGATAAACAGGGGGGAAAAACCCCTCTTCCCTGCAGTGAATGGTCCCTTTGTGGAGTACAGTGAGAGCATTAGAGACTTGATTTTCAAGACTTCCTTAACCTCCCGCCCCCCGGCTTTGTGCTGGCGCGGTTTTGCAGGAGCAATTATTTTGCAAGTGGCTGTCGCACCTCCCCGCTTTCATCTGGGTTCAAGAGTTGCACCCACAACACTCGCAGGTGCACAACCACGATGCCAAGGAAGGGCACAGCCATCTTTCCAGCTCCTCGCTGAAGCTTCATTAAAGCTCCTGCCACTTGGCTCTTTGCCTCTGCCTCCCGCCGCCACCACGCATCCCCCCCACCCCGCCCGGCCCCGGCTTCCCCAAATCTTAAACCCACGGTTTGTTCCAGCAGAAACGAAGTTTCGAGACGGTAAGAGGCATCCGGCGTAACCCTTCTGGAATTGCCGGCTCTCCTTATCCTCCCTTATTAGCCCGTGTCAAGAGGGAGTAATTGGAGCGGTGTCGCGTGTGACTCGGGGGTAGCGAACGTGCAGCTGCGGGCGCTGGCTGGGCGCCAGCGATGCTATTCAGGAGGGCAGCCCCTCAGGTTCCTCGGGTCCCCTCCGCCATCCCTCCTCTCCTCTGTCTCGCTAAACACCACCAGATGAAGCTCCCAGCCCCTGTTTAACTTGCTTAAACTCTCTGGGGAGCAGGCGGCTGCTCCTTCAAAAGGCTCCCCCCTCCACTGTGCCCAGTTGTCCCTGTTCGGTGGCGAGACCCGCGATGCTTTTTTACTGTTCCTGCCTCTCCTGGCTTTCTCCAGGCATCACTCTGTCTGTCCTGCTCAGGTCTCACCTTCCTCCTGCGGGTACAGTGTGAAGCTGTAGTGGAAAAAGGGCTCAGGCTGCAGCAGAAACCCATGGAGTTAAAAGGCTCCTTTTCCCCATCACCAGCTTCCAACAGCAGCAGCGAAAGGACGTGGTCCAGGTGCTACCAGAGCCTTAATTTGGGGATGGACAGTTACTCCTCTGCTACCCCAGACCGGGGTGCACCCAAGCTGGTGTTCATACCAGGTAGGGTGCCGTGAGATGGGTGATCGGGGCTGTACAGCTCCTTTCCTGGGTGAATGGCTCCTTTCCTAAACATCTGTTCTCCTGCCCCTGAGTCCTCTCCCTGCCCTTTCAAATGATTTCATCAGGAACAGAGAGTTTGCCACCCTGGCCCTGGGTTAGCGGGAAAGAAGCAGAAGCAAAGCCCTGCCTTCTGCCAAGCCCTGCCTGCTGCCAGCCCTCCACCCCCCTCATCATTCATAATTAATAGAGCATCTTGTCAGCGCTCATCTCGCCCTGCACGGAGGCACAGCAGCCTGAACGTCTCCCCCTTCCACCCAAGGTGCCAAAAGGCTATGGCAGGCAGTGAGAGGAAGTGTCTCTCAGCCCTCCATGAAGATCTTAACAAAGATATTAACGAAGATCACTGTTAAGAGGATTTAAACCTGGCGAGGAGGAGCGGGCAGGATGCGGCCCTGGCTTATGAAGCATTGATTATTCAGGACTTAATGGGAGGGAGGGGGATCATGCAGTTTTAATGAATATTTAAAGGCGTGACATTGGTATCAAAAAGCAATAACAGTTAATACCACCCCTAGAATCGTTAACAAAGTGCTTCAATAGCTGTTACTGTGCTCAACAAACTGTGATAGCACGAAGACGCACTGTAACAGCGGGTTGTAACGGGAGACGCAGTCGGGCTTCATATCTTTAGGAACATCTCATCTCAGCAGTGACCAGCCACCAGCGCGTCCCCCGAGATAACAGGGAGCTTGGCTGCCCTTGCCATAAGTTTGTGGTGTGGTGCCAGTGGCAGCACCCGACAGCTCACTGAGAAGGGCTGTCCTAAGAATCGGGGAGCGCTGAAAGCCGATGAACCGGCGCCAGACGAATCCTTGCCCCCTGCACTCAGTATGAAGCCATCATTAATTCTCCAGTAGCCAGAGCGGCAGGGTGAGGGAGGGAGGCTGGGGTGAAGAGAAAGAAAAATAACATGGGAACAACACCACCTCATAAATTAGGTTACTGGAACCTACAATAAGGGTATAAAGGAGAAGACAGGTCAATGGTGAAGTCAGTCAAGCACAACATCAAATGACAGGAGATCTAAGACAAAGAACTGCTGCCCACTTGGCTTCTCTCTATTGACCACAGAGGATGCCCAGATGCTTCTGTAGGTAACTTAACCACTGAAGTTGTAGAGCTGGTGGGATTGTTGGGGCCAAAGATGGAACCCGTGACTGTGTCCACAGGAAAAGAGGCACAGACTACCAAAGGAGGCTGTGATAGAGGCTGCCCATCAGCTCTCTGTGGGTATCACAAACTTCTTGTCCTGGCCAGGTCCAGGGTTGGAGCTCTGCAGCAGTGGGATGTGTTCCCACGTCACCTACCAGCATACTCCTGGGAGGATGCTCCAGAGGGCTCAGGCAACCCTAAACCCACTCCAGCATCCCGATGGATGAGATCCAAGTGCCCACCTCTCCCCACGTGGTGGCTTTTCTTGAGAAGGAACACGCAGGTGGGAAAAGGACCGCTACATGGGGCATAGCCAGCATGAATTTAAGGCTAAACTCGGGGACAAACCAAGTACCACAGAGCCAAGCCTAAAACACAGCAACCACCATACATCTGCTGATGAATTCAACCCCACAGCCAAGGCTTGCGATGCCAGCAAGCAAGAACGATGGAAGAAACATCAGGAAACTCAGCGGTGGCTGGATCTGCTGGACCAAGGAGTGCTGCCCGGTTCTGCCAGCAGAAAGCAAGGCGAACAAGGCAGTCATTGTCAGCAGAGCCTTCAAAAACATGTCCTTAAGATGGGCACTCATTTATGAGATGGGATCTCATTTTTCTGCATAGCTTTCAGGAGGAAATGAAGCGTGGAGTGGAGAACACTGGTGACCATCTGGCCATTCACAGCCCATCAGTTTGTTATGACACCAAACACATAATAAAGCACAAAAGATTGCACAGGAGGTAGAGAGAAAGCGCTTTNTTTTTTCCCCTTGCCACCGAAGCCTGCTCTTCCCTTGCACCACACGCACACACAACCCTCCGATTCAGGCGGCGATGATGCATTGGGCCCTTCCACAACTCCCCCTGTGAGACTTTCATTCGCAGCTCGGCACAAAGCAATATTCAAATGGCTGTGCCGGGATCTGAAGAGAAAATGGAAACTTTCTAGTGTGAGAACCTTACAAAAGAGATCAAAGGAGCCTAAACGGCCAGGGGAGGGCAGGGAGGGAGGGAGCGGGGGATTGACGCCTTCTCCTCTGAAGGGAGGAGGAATTCCCAGGAAGATAATAAGACGGCGTTAGACGATCTGAAGGAGAGCCCGCAATGCCCAAGAACATTACTGCCAGAGCAAGAGCAGAGCCCTGCACCGGGACACCTCTGCCCATGCGGCTGCTGGGATGGGGAGGAGGGCCACCGCTGGCAGCAGGATGCTGGACGTGGTCTCACTCCCATCCTCCCCGCTAACTTCTTGCCTTACAACAGGAAACATCACCCTTTCTCCCCCAGTTTCCCACCTATAAAACCGAGCCTCCTTCAAAAGACGAGGGGCAAGTTAATTTGTGCCTCCAGGCACTTCAAGGGCCCCTGCATAAAGGCAGCAAGTACCTGGCCCAGTGCTCTGAGGATGCTGTATTGTCCTCACCCTGTGCTAACTTCCTCTCCAACCAGGCTTTTGATAGCCCGCTCTTTGCTTTTATTCTCTTTACGGATGTGATTTGCATCACTGACATCTTGACAAAGATAAAACCCACAGTCTCCCATGTCAGTCATTATCGGTGTTTTCTTCCCAGACAAACCTGAACAGCAATCATTTGTAGCTCTCAGCTGGAAAATTCAGGCAAAATGAGATTCAGAGGAAGGAAAAGCTGCTTCCAGAGGGAGGGTGAGAAAGCTTGGGATGAGTCCAGCTGCCTGGCCAGAGTATACCACTAGCTTCCCTGGGGAATGACAGTTCCTCAAAAAGCATGAAGCAGCACAGGTTGGGGTCCTGGAGACCACAGCTGGTGTCTAAAGGCTACACCAAAGGCACTCTGGTGACGCTTCTGCATACCACTGCCAACTTCTCTGCTAATGCCAAACACAGGAGCATCCCCCTTCCACAGCCAGACTGGGCTGCGATGGCCCTGTGACTACTATTTTAGGGACAAATTCTCATCGAGGTTCCCAAGGTGAAAATCCACAGTAAATCAATCCCAAACTCTAGCACCAGGCCAGCTGCTCAGGGGCTGATGTAAATCTCCAAAGAGACTGAAAACCGCCCATCTGTAGCAATGAGAAGTTGTCCTACCTTTCCCCCTCTCATCCAATTGCAAGCAGGAGCAGTCCACGGTATTCAATTGCTGTATTTTTTACAACTTTATAGATTTCACAAGTAATTTCTTCTGGCTCTGCCTGCCTGCCTCCCGTGCATCAGCTTTGTGTGTGGCTTCAGCAGACCTCAGCACTAAAGGGTTTTTATCAGCGCAGTGAGGTTGTTCTTAATGTCTGGGCTTGTGTTTCTTAATAAGAGGACTTACAGGTGTGCCACAGGGTCAGCTGGCTGATGGTTGATATTTTGTGTGCCAGCTGGGAGGCTCCCTCATTGCACCACTTGCCCAGACACCCAACAGCAGAAGAAATGGTGAGTTTCCACCTCCTGTTGAGTCTGATCAGCACACGGGACTGGGAAGGCAGGAGCATATGTAGAAGCATTTCTACATTGTTCTTTGCAGCTCCCAAGGCAACGGGTAACAAGGGATGGCAGCACCCAGGGCCCGTGGCTGCTGCGCAAGCGGCGCAGTGCCTGATCACTGCCAGCGACTGCCGGGACCTGTCAGGTGAGCATCAGGGCTGGAGCAGGGTGCTTTCCCCATCACCAAGATGAAAGGTTCAATTAGCTCACTCACAGGCAGGAGGTGTATAATTTTAGATTCAGGATATCATCAGTCAATGGTTAATGAGAGAACTGATGAGGGCACGAGATGCTTTAAGTGGACTAGCTTGAAGAGGAGGTGAGTGCCTGTAATCAGGGGTGGATTACTGCCATTCAGAGCACGCTGCCAGCTGGGTTTGCCTTCTGAAATACTTGCCTGGCTCCCCTCACCATGGAGACTGGTCGCATGGAGCACGAGGAAGGGATTTGTTTGGTTTCTTGAGCGCTGATCTCTACTCTGGGCCGGATCACCCTTTAAAAGTGGCATTTCAGTACAGCTGCTGTGGGGAAGGGGAGCAACCTACATGTCCCGGGCATCTCCCCCAAAGGGGGCTTTACTCACATCATGGCAAGGGGCTCAGCGTTGACTACTAAAGAAAAGAGTCTCACTGACTTTTTGGAAATGGTTTTAGACTTTGTTGTGCCATTTCAGCTGGAGAGCAAGACTTTGAGCGATAGGCACTCCAGGCTATCACTGCAATAGTGACACCTGTCATGCAGAGGGGTCTAATATGGGAACAAAACTCTCCTCCCCATATCACTAAGGGCCATGCAGGGATGAGAAATGAATTTGGCTGACAAATTCAGCCCAGGCTTTTTGCTGAGATGTACCAGTGTGATAACAAGTAGCAACTGTGCCCACCAAGCCACATAAATGCCTGTGAGATGGGGTGGGAAACCACTGCAACCTGTGCAGCTGAGGCCTCAGTTGAATGAAACCTGATTGCTCCTCACCTGTGTGGAAAACCTCGTGCCTAGAAAAGAAGTCCTTTGTCTGATACCCTCAGAGAAGTAGAGTCAGCATCTGTCCAACCTGACCCATCACTCACAGTATTCAGGCAACACGCAGAGCCTGTGCAGAGGGCACAGCGAAGTGGGCATGACTGCTTGCTCCCCAAGCCCCAGGTTTGCTCACCTTGGACAACGAGCCTCCCCTGGGCGGTCCTTCGCACACGAGTGCCGGGTTTGTTTGCGGCACACACATAGATGCCAGAATGCTGCACGGTGAGGTCTGAGATCATGAGATTTCCTGTCCCCAGCACCTGGATGCCTTCCACGCCAATTGGGCGGCCATCTGAAAGAAGAGGAAAAGGTTAAGAGTCACATGCTGGACCTGAGAGTGAGGTTCTCCAGGGCATAGTCCTCGGTGAGGTCCAGCCTAAGTAGTTATGGAGAGGTGCCATGCTCTGTTACTGGGATTTGCCAAGTAAAGTCAGTAGGTTTTAGCTGATGCTCTTAGCAGAGCCTCTTAGCAGAACTGCCTTCTGGAGAAAATCAGGATCCTCCTTTGGGTGTTTGCCCAAAACCATATTTCGTGCTGCTTGAAAAATCAAGCCACCACGGGAAATGTGTTCAGATTAAGATGAAGCACCCAGAACACTTCAATGAAGTGGTTCAACCAAACTGAAACGTACCAGCTTCTGTGAGGCATTGCCTGGGTTCTTACATTAGACTGACCAAGGATCTAACCAGCTCGACAGTCTGTTTCTGACAGAGATACTCTGGGAAGGAGAGGACCAGCCAACCTTCAGCAGTGCTTCCCTGATGCACTCTCCCAGCCACCAGCTGGGGATTTCCTGAGCAGAAGTTATGCCTTTTTGTCTGCTAACCCTTGATGGATTTTTGTGGCTTTGGAAACTATGTGAACACTGGATTTTCGATTCCTCAGCTCTTGGGCACACAATAGCTCAGGGCCAAAGAGCCAAACTCTGAGCTGGTGGTTAGAACTTGCTCAGCTGGGCAACTGGAAAGGGCTGCCTCCATCCTGAGCGCTGGGTCTGAGGGAGGCTGGCAGGAGAGCCACAACATTGCAAGAAAAACAAACCATGCCTGGATTCCAGCACAAGGTCTTCAAGATTGAAGCACTTAATGTGAAATAGCTCAGTATCAGGGAATTCACCTTTTTCCAAACAAAGCCTGTTTTCACTGGAAAATTCCCAGCCAGCTCTAATTACAATGTGTTTCATTAGTATCAGGCTATTGCTTTTTATTGTTTCATTGGTTTGTGTTTTAAGACACTGTCTGACAAAGGCAGCTCTAAATCAGTCCTCGCATGTGTCAGGGTGTCAGAGCAGAGGGGCAAGGCAGGGGAGTAGTTTTACTGGAGGAGCAGTTAAAGGGTGCATACTTTCATCAGATGGGAAACAGGAATCCAGTTCCTTTCTTGCTCATGGGGGAGTTTAAAGAACCTACAGAAATGGGAAAAACAAGAACCAGCCCTGGTGATCTCCTCACCTGATCATCCCCTGAGCCCTCCATGCACGAGTGCTCCACAACAGCAGAGCAGCCTGTGTCTTGTGCTTCAAGGTCGTGGCTAGTAAAAGGGAAAATTAATTTGGAAACTGCCTCCTGGAAGTTCTGTTGGTCTTTGCCCTAATCTTGCAAGGGAAATGGAAGAAACCAAACAAAACTAAAAGTGCTCTGTAGGAAGGAATGGGTCATGGGGAAAGACCTGAGATGTTCTAGCTGGTTTCCACACCTGTGGGCCACCTCCTGAGAGGTTCTAGGTGATGGCTGTTTGATGCTTTTTAAAATTTATCATCATCCAGTTGGCAAAACAGTTTCCAGGGACGTTTAGATTGGGGAAACACGAAGACAATGTGGCACTCAAGGAGAGGGACGAATTAGGCATCAACCCAGAAATGCCACTTGGCAACTTGCTGCCCAGAGAAATGGGCTGAGATGGGAGAGCAAGCAATGGGATGGAGAGCAAGTGTCTCTGGCAGGGTTCGTGAGAGCAGTGCACGTCCATCAGCTGCTCACAAGCCTGGACCATACGAGTGAGGAATCCTGTGTCAGATTAACGGCAGCATCCTCCAGGAAACGCTGGCAAAACATGGGTTGAAAGCTCCAAAGCGCTTCACAAACATATCTCCTGCCACGCTCCTCATATATCGTTTTTCAAGAAATTTTTAAACTTAAAGGTTTCCTTGCTTCATTTGCAGGCAATGCCAGACCACTTCATTATTTGCATTGCAAAGCAAAATGCTCAGGTCTTTTAGAGAGAGAAAAACAATGTCATTAAATGATTAAATGATCACATAGCTGGCCAAGCCACCGCAGCAGTAAACGGCTCAGTCATAAAAAGGACACTAAAACACGACCTGTCCCACATTTAATGAGCAGTAAGAAGGAACCATTCTTTTCAAATATCATTTCAACCAAAGTGTAAAGAGGTCTGAGTTAAATTCAAATTGAGCTTGATTTCATCTTTTAAACTAGACTTTTCTGGAAATCCGTATTTATAACAGATGTAAAAATCAAATCTCTCTCTCGAGGGAGGGGAGGACCAGTGAGAGATGTGAAGTGGCCATACCTGGATGCTTCATCACATCGTTGCCTTGAGAAATACCACAGAAATGTGACCTGAATGTCAGTAGTTTTACTGTATTATTTATAACATGCTACATAATTTAAGCATGCAAAGACCCAGCCTGCAGCAGGTACTCCACACAGTGCAAATACCATCGATACATCCTCATTTGCCTCTCCAGCTCCAACTGTTAATTAGAGGTACAGTGGTCTGAAGAAACGTCTCCTGTCAACCAAGCATCTTTCATTTCCCCGAAGAACAAAGCTCTCCAAGCTCTCTCAGAAACCTCGGGGCATCTGCCACTTGATTCAGAGTGTGGCCACCTCTCACAGCCAGCAAAGATCATCCCATATGCCTCATACCCAACTCCTCCCTTCCAAAGAGTGCTGAAAAGGGCTTCTAGAGAAGCATCTCTGCTTTCCCAGCTTGCTTACTCCACTGTGCCTCGCTCAACTGGAGCCATCCTGTGATCGGTTAGAAGCTCTTCAGCCAACATCAAGTCCAACTTAGTAAAACTGACAACACATAAAAATAGCACACAGCATTTACACAAGAAATCTCTTGCATCCAGAAAGCTCAGCTCTTCCCAGAAGTGCTGTGCAGAGGGACTGGTGGAGTCTCCAGCTCTGGAGACATTCAAAACCCACCTGAAGAAGTTCCTGTGCAACCTGCTCTAGGAGGACCTGCTCTGACAAGGGGGTTAGACTAGATGATCTCCAGAGGTCCCTTCCAACCCCCATATCATTCTGTGATACTCACACTTGCTTTGCAAAGGTTGCTACCGATTTTAACTGTTTCACTTACACAGACCTGAAGAGTGGCTTGGATCAAGGGACCCAAACCCTGAAAACCCACCTTCCTGGCACCGCTTTCCATCCCCAGGTCACCTCTCCATGGAGGAGATCCAAAAGGCTGCCAAAACTAACCCTGTTTCTCAGTTCTTGAAGCTCCCAAAACCCACGCAGGCTTGAAACTTCTGCTCGTGTAACATGACCTTCTACTTCTTTTTATGAAGTCAAAAGCAGAAAATTTGAGGGCTGAAAACAAGCCAGTCTGGGTGGAAACGTCTGACTGATCCCCTCTGTTGATCCTCAATTGATGAGGGCAGAAGGGGGAGGTTCAGCGGGTTCTGAAGAGCAGCCAGGCAACTCATTCATAAAGGAGACCATTCTCCAAATGGGAGATGCTCCCAAAAGACGTCTCGGTTATAGACAACTAGCAGCTTCCAGGTCCCCCACTGGGATGAAGCGGGGATGAAAGTCGCCTGCGGTTTGGGAGTCGCATTATTTATTTTTCCAAGGTGTACGTGGTGCTTTCTGGAGTCCATTCTCCGCCCGCTACCCAAGTGATTGGCACAGCGGCACCAATTATGGAGACCCGTTAAAACGTGCCAGGCGATATGAATATGCAACAACACGAACGCCTTTCTTTTATAAGTAGCAAGTAGAAAGAAAGTAACAACTTTCTAATGTTGATCATTTAGGTCTTTTGTGAATTCTTTGTATTGTGCCATAGTAGCCTTCCATTTTTTAGACACATGGGTCTCCTGCTCCAGCGGACACTGGGCACTGTGGATTAGCATATTTAGAGTACATTGCAACAGTTGACTATTCAGTATGTGAAGTGGTGAAATTTACTCTATTATTTCTAAACACTTACGGGAACGGTGCTCCTGTCAACCAGTCAGCCATCTATTGCAAGCTTCTGTGTCCAATAAGTTACCAATTAATTGGCTCCTACAATTGTTGTATAGTTTACTTCTTGAATGGCCCCCTCTTTAGTAATTTCCTTCCCATTGTGCGACCCTTTCTGACAACTTCTGTATAACTCTATCAGATAATCACTGTCTTTTCTCTCTCGCCTCACTTTTCTGTATCTCTCTAAATAGTTTATTATTCTGCCTTGGTACCTTTTATGGAGGCCAGCTCAGTGGCCTGTCAGTTAAAGGGTAAGGATACATTAAAATCGTCATTCATTCAAAAGGCTTTGCAGTAAGTGCCCAGGATATTCATTTGTGCACACATACAGGTCCGAGCCTGAAGTGTGTAGCTCTGAAAGGAAAAACCCTATCCTCCCCGAACAAACCCTTAATGATTTTACATTTCTCTCAGAGCCTGCTCTCTAATGAATGTTGACATTTCATGCACGGCAAGACACAGGAATTCTGTTTGTGGTCAGGGGCTACGACATATTCCCAAGGAAATTAAATTCAAAATTGATTGTGTGACACTCAAAAACCGGCCCAGAATTTGAAGGATCTCCTTCCAGCAAAATATAGCTGCCTTTCCTGCTAAAAACCAGTCAGCTTTTAGCAAAGCCAAAGCAAAGAGTGCAAATGTTGTAAAAGCAAAATCGTTCTTTTGCTCCTTTCTGATAGATGAAATGCTGCAATGTCAGAACTGTGAGCAAAGGGGTTCAGAGAGATGCTCTGAAATGGCAGCGTGTCCCGTGCGAAGCCCTGGCATCATGGCAATAACACGACTCTTCTTTATTTCAGCCTGGCAAGAAAGAGGTCGTACAATTGACTTTTTTTGTTTAAATTAAGTCAGGCCTATTGCTAAATCAGCTGCATCTCTCTAAGATTTGGTGGCTCTGGACTTATTTATTTCTGGGAGTGAATTAAAAGTGGTTTTGTTTTTTTTTTTTTGAGTAAATGAACTGGTTATTTAAGCTGAACCCGCCCTGTAGGAGGAATTTCAGAAAAGGGACCCTCCATGGAGGAGGGTCTTCCATGCCTTCCTTCCATGGAACTGGAATGGGCTGCCCAGGGAGGTGGTGGAGTCTCTGTCTCTGGAGACATTCAAAACCTGCCTGGACAAAGATCCTGCTCAACCTGCTCTAGGAGGACCTGCTTTGGCAGGGGGGTTGGACTGGATGATCTCCAGAGGTCCCTTCCAACCTCATATCATTCTCTGATTCCTAGGAGGAAGCCACATGTATAGACGATAGATTCTGGGAGAACCTCCCCGTCCAATGTAAACCCCTCCACCTCCTCCTGATCACAGAGATACAGAGACATGAAAACCCTTCTGGAATGGCTACAGAGAGATGACAGACCCACCAACTCATCAGAGGGCCCGTACGCCACATCGCCGTCGAGGCTGGTGTAATACTGAATAGGATCTTGCAATGCTTTGGACAGGTAACATTCCTGCTGAAGGGGAGGGAAAATCAGGGCATCTCTTTCCCATTCAGTAGCTCTAATTCTGCTGCTGTGCTGCGAAGCAGCGTGGAGAAGGTATTTATTTTTGGTGGACGGCAACGCTGAGCTCAGACCATCCAGACAAACATCACAGGAAGCTATTATGTCTTCATTATTGTACTGCTCTATAGAGACAAGTGTTTTGAAGAAGGTAATAAGCACTTATAATTAAGGCAATTATAAAGTAGTTTATTATAGTTGAGCGCTAACGTAGAGCTGCCTTGTGTCCAAGAGAACCAAAACAGTGATACAGCCTATCTGGGGAATTTTTAAAACAGCATCAATCTGACGGTTATGGCTCTGGAGGAAAAAAAAAGCAGCTAGTGGCAGACACCAGCTGATTTTACAAGGCACCAGAGGATGCAAGCAGGAGGGCAAGCGTGGAGAAATGCTCGAACGATGCTGGATACGTGTCCTCGTCCCCCAGCAGACAGCTCTGGAGTGGCAAGTCACCCTTCCCATGAAGCTGGACCCACGGGGATGAAGTCCCACACCCAGCACAGCAGCATGAGACAGGATTAACCCTGTTTGTGCTTCACAGCCACCTTGGGGGACTTGGGAAGATTAGCATCCCAAAATGACATGACCTCGCAGACCACAAGGGCTTGGGAAATACTAACTGAACCCAACCCCACAGTGTGCACAGGCGGAGTTACAAGCTCCGGAAGAGAAAACAAAAGCCACTAGCTCTTTGCTCAGCAAAGATTTCTGTAGGGCAATGGAAGTGTCACTCTGAGCAAAATAGTTTCCGAGTTACTATCACGAAGTAAAAGCCTAAAATAACCCTTCCTTTCAGATGGGGAGAAACACGGCACTTTGCTCTTACTCGTTTATACGATGCCATCAGACACTCCCTTTGGTTTCCATGCTGATTTAAAAAAAATATCACGGACTCCAGGAGCAAGCACTTGTTTTTTCAGAGCTTCAGACACGCTACTTTGAACACTCTCTTCCCCTCAAAAAATTTTTTTTAAAACTCCCTGAACAGGCAGCAAGTTTTTTTCAAGTCTGTTTTACGTGACAGATGTGTTTGTGTATGATTTTGCTTCTCTAGGCCAACAGTGGTGATGTTTTTGATGCAGCTGAAGAAGACGTTGTCACTTGAGAAAAGATAAAATTATCACCTTTCACGAAACATCTACAGGTTTAACCAACCCACTTCACTAACAGGTAAAAACAGGATCTTGGCAAAGAGAAAAAAAACAAGTGTAGACGTGAGGATAAAAAAAGCACTTCAAGCCTACAATTAACTCCAGTGGGAAGGAAAAGGGTGAATCACTTGTTGCATAGGTAAGTGCCACTGACTGTTTTATTTCCCACGGGATGGCAATGGAGAGGAGGAGGAGGAGGAGGGAATCCCTGTCTCCCCTGGGGCTTACCTAGGCGGCTCCAGGAGACGATGGGCCGGGGATTGCCCGTTGCGATGCACTCCAGCACAGCCGTCTGGTGCACAGTCAGCGTGAGGTTCTCTGGCCCGACGAGGATCATGGGGTCCTTGTAAACGGTGGAGTGGGAGCCTGCAAGGACAGCATCATCGTTATAAGGCACCCGATTCTCTCTTGTTTAAAGGCAACGCCGAGGGCTTCATGCTTCCTCTAACTACGAATGATGTGGCTGGTGTAATCTTCAATAAATCTGAGATGTACATGAAACAAAAGGAGCACAGTATTTGCATGACAGTCATGTTGTCTGACCATGTTTCACGTTTGCGTTGATATTCCAAGGGAAAGTCCCCCAGCCAAGCCACCCAGGCACAAGCAGCCCTGTTAACACCCAGGTATGGGCAGCACAAAGTAGGAACCGCACTGGGAACTGCAGCGAGCAGATATGCAGGAAAAAAACGTGGGATAGAGGGAGGACACAAGCTGCCAGGCCAGCTCGCGCAGCCAGGAATGCAAATAAACAAAGGGGCTGCTTGATCTTTTAGCATCTCAAGCCACAAAATAACCCATGCAGACCACAACACTTAAATCTGCTGCCCTCCAAGCATCCTCTCATGCTGTGGGTGTCACTTGCTCCAAAAGCCCTGTCCTGGGGCATGGAGAGAGATGGAAGTGCCAGTCCCTGACTCCTGTTGAGGATCTTTTTGAGAGGAAACTCAAGGGAACTCCTCTGATGACAGCAGCCCACAGGTGGTCATTTCCCCTGTCCTGGCCCACTCTGGTGTAACTGGCTGCAGGGGCAGGATGCATCCCATCGCTCTGATACAACCCTGACTCGTGGTTCACGATGCAATCGCTCATCATTTGCACTACAGTAGCACCAAGTGGCAGCAACCAAGAATGAAACCCTTCATACAAGACGACTCACAAACCTTAATAAAGTCCTGGCACAAGGACTCTGGAAACCAGACAGGCACAGGACAAGCGCAAGAAACCGTATTTCACCAGACAGGTGGAGGCTGTGGGACATAACCATCATCCAGTGTCAGGTACACCACAGCTAAACCCACATCTCCCAAGTCCCTAGAAAGTGCCTTATCACTGGACAAAAGCTCCCTTGAGGCCTTCGCTCCCTTTTGTTGGGAGAAGGAGAGGAGGAAAAAAAGGAGAAATTCTCATTTCTCCATCAGGAACACTGATAATCTCTGTGTTTTTTCTCCCCTTTTCCAACAAGAGCTGGGTTATACTCCAGAAATGCTGAGGTCAAGCAGTGTTTAAGGAATTTCAACAATCTGACAGCTGCTGCTGGCAAAAACGCTCTGTACACCTGCAGAGAGAAATATTTGGGCCGGTTGTCTGCCCCCGAGCAGGAGAGGGGCACTGGGAAGGCTGGGGAGCTGGGCTCTGCCACGGGCCAGGCTTTGCTGTGGGGACCATCCCATGCTGACTCCTGTACGTGGACTTTCCAATGACCAAAAGGCTTGTTAAAGAGAAGTGATGCATCAAAAACTATCTGCAGGGGCTTTGCTCCAAGCCCCAATTCCCTTTTTTCCCCGCACTTCCTAGCATTACCCTGACACAGCAGCTCGGGGGCTGAAGTCAGGGTGTTAGCAGAGGGATTTTGCCATGGTCCAAGGGCAAGCACAGATCAGAGCAGCTCTTTGTTAATCGTTCCTACAGAAGCTTAAACGAGGAACGATAAAGCGACTCAGAGGTTGTGTCTAAATGGGCAAAATCCAAGAAAAATCACCGTGTCAGTGTGACTTAAGAGCTGACTTTCTCACTAAATGCATTTCACTGCAAGCCATAAAATGCAGATTTTTTGATGAGAACCGGAATGCACAATAAATTCATATGACCGGCTGGTTAACCCCAAGAGATCTGAAAAACAATACCTTCCCTCTCAGTACCATGGAGCTCCTTTAAAACCCATGTAGATTTATTGTTCTAAATCACAATACTAAATGTTCACGCTTAGAATAATACGATATTATCATCGTATTATATAGTGATTTCAATATTTCAAAGCACAGAGAAATTAAATGAATTGTCCAAGGTCACCCAAGAATATCAGTAAGTGGGAGCTGAGACCAAAGCAGAATTTTTAAAACACTCTATTTTGACAATAAAATATTAAAATTTTCACATTCTTTAATTTATACTCTGAGCCTTAAATAGGCATTCAGGTTTTTGGGTGTGGGCTCAGCTCCCTGAGTTTGGCCAAACCCTACTCAGCTCTGGAAGTGGCATTTCCACTGCTGATTGCCTTCTCTACTAATGAAGACTACATCATGGTCCTGTAGCTTTGCTGCTGAGCCCAATGCCCATGGCAGTGCCAGCTTCAAGGCCAGAGGGATAGTGACCCAGCAGAAACGTGGTAATCACACGCCAGCACCACGAATGGGGTTGGCCGTGCCCAACCATCTGGGAGGAGGCCTCCTTCTCCAACCAGAGAAGCTCCTTGATACAGGGTCAGGAAGGAAGGAGTGACAAAACAAGGGACTCGTGGCAAGCAAGCGCTACTGGAGCACAACAGGGTTCAGGGCAACGTGGGGGGGATTTGTTTTGAAAGGGAAAAAGGCTCTAATGATGCACGTGGTCCCCAGGGATTCTGCCATCTCCGGGAGGATGGGGAGGTCCCCAGAACTGCCAGGAATGACAGGCTCTCTAGTAGGGACAGGAGCATCACCAGCACAGGCTGTTAGATCTTGATCAAAAGGAGAGCAGTAGAGAGAGCTGCAGCCTGCGCTGAAAAGGTGTCAGCACAGAGAGGCAGGCAGCCCCTCGGGAACATCTCCGCTAAGCAGGCACTTGAAAATAATCAATCAGTAGGGCTGGAAGACATATCCGTGCTGCTTGCTGCTGGCAGTCCTGCCACTGCTGCTGGCAAGAGGAAGACGACTGCTACGAGCAGGCTCCTTCATCCCCCACAGGCAGCCACCCTCCTCCTCCTCCTCTCCAGCCAGGCTGGGGCAGTGCCCTGGAGGTCAGTGGCTCCCAAAGCCCATCTCAATCCCTTCCATCCCCAGCCAAGGCTCAGTTTGGAAACCCTGGTGAGGCTGAACCAGTGCTTTTCTGTGGGTGAAACAACGGCTGAAGTTGTTGCCCTGTTCCAAGGAGCGGGAGCTCTCCCACCATGAAGACGACCAGGAAGCACCATTCCCTTTCCCCCTCTACACCAGACGGAGGCGACGGAAAGATTTGCAAGATTACTGCTCACCCCAGCGTCCCAAACGGTACGTGCACAGCAGCACTTGCGTTAGTTGAGTCTTTACTGACCCAACACCCACACCAGCGAAGCAAAGTCCCCGTGCTACCTCTGCGGCAAACCCCAGCCTCTGCTGGCGGGCTGAAGCCTAGGGTTAACATGCTAGCAACATACCTGTGACATGCTAGCACACACCTGCCGTCCTGCTCGAGCAGGTATCGGTGTGCTCCTAGCAAACACCACAGAGCATACACCTTTTCCGCTGAGGTTTAACCCAGCGCGAGGGGTTTTCCACGGGCTGAGAGCATGCAAACGGCTGGTTACGGCAGCTCTGCTGACATGCGGTCACTGAAGCGTGGATCAGACCCTTCAACAGACACTTACGCGCCGTGCCCGTATTCATCATCCGACCGCTTGAAGGAAGAGAAAAACCACAAATGTTTTACAGACAGGAAAATATCCACCTGAAATGAAGGACGGGCAAGATGAGAGCAACTAGTACTTTCTGCCCTGTGAGAAATAATAGCTCAGACCAGTCAAGTGACACAAAGAACTTCACCGTGTTGATAATTTACTGTTCCTTTTTCCTTCCATGTGGCTACTGTTCGCACAGATCAAGAAAACAGAGAAGTAACAGGCATCAAAAGCTCCCAGGTCTTTCAGAACCAGTTCACCTGCTTTCTTTTCCCATCAGAGTCGATACAGACAGCATCGCTCTTTCTGTAGCTTCACCCCATTTCACACACGCTATTCTGCTTATTCTGACGCCCGGTACAGGCATTAGGTCTCCCATTCCAGAACCACTGGCCAGGCAGCTGTTTCAGAGGGTGTGAGATACAAGCATACGCCAGCAACCCTCCAGCCACTGGTTACCAACAGTTACACGTACCTGCCGGACAGGAGGACCACAGCTCATGGTGGGGTGGGGAGTAACACCCTTTGCTGTGAACAAAAAAAGCTCACAGAGGAACACACACCCAACCAGCCCCGTGCAGACTTCTCTTGCCCTCTCATCTCCAAAACTCCATTTTCACATGGAAAATCTGGCATGGTCGCCCATTGGAGAGCCATGGATGCATCACCACTGCTATCACAGGAGATGACAGCGGGTACCCAGCATCTCAGGGAAGTTCTGACCTGTACAGAGTCCTTTATCTCAGAGGCCACCCTGCCAGCAGGACATAGCCACAATTTGCAAGTGACTACTTCTTTGGCACTCTTATCTTCTCTGAAGGCAACTGCTCTGAAGTCCATGAGAAGCAAGCTGTCCTGTTTTCAGAGGAGGTTAAGCGTATCAAAGGCATTTCTAAGGAGATGGCACAAAGGTGTCATTCACTCCTGGCTGCTTTATCAGGCTGGGTTGTATGATTCGACTTAATACTTCCCACTTCCTTCATGCTAGGAGCAGCTATTGAAACAGCAAGAGAGACTTCTGAAGCTGAAAGTGTTTTAAATTAAAAAGGCTGACAAATGCAGAAAGCCTAACTATAAGTGACAAGTTAACATCAGGTTTAGAAACTGGCTGACCTCAAAGGGGCTCCAAGAGATCAGCTTGGGTCCCACAAGGGCAGCAAACAGAGGATGGGCAATGGGCAGGGCAGCACAGCTATGGAAACACGGTGCTGTATTTGCACCCCTAATCCCTCCTTCACTGTCCCCAGGGTCACTTCCACAGGTCCTTTTTTGTGCTTTCACAAAGGCGGCAAACTTGGGTACAGGCAAAGTGTGGATGTGGGTCGCTTTGGTGTGCCCTTTGTGGTATCATCACATCTTGCCTCCAGCAGCTTGAAACCAAACAGCAAGTATGTGATTTTGGCCCTTTTTTATTTGGAGAGGAGACCATAAGGTGCCGCCATCACTTCTTCAGCTGGAGCTTTCAGAGGTGAAAACCTGTTTCTGTCACTGACTTCAAATGTGGATGGGAGAACAAAGTTAAAATTCAGCCTGGGCTTCTCCTTCTCGCCTTCCAAAACAAGGTTAGCCTGCTTTGGTCACAATGCCATGCTAACAGCCTACAGAACATAATTCCCCCATTAGATAAATAATTGATCACCCTGTGTGCTGCAATTACTTCCAGAGTGGGCAGGTCTCATAAGGAAATGATGGATCTTCCACATTTCCAAAAGAATTTATTTAATGTAAAGCTGCTGTAACTCATTTTCTCACCATCTTTCCTCTACCCAGAAACTGGCACTAATTTAAAGGCAGAGAGACAGATTTATCTGCTATCAAATGGACTGATCTGGCAGGAACTAATAACAATCCAGCATGAGGAAGGTGCTATGGCTGGACAGAGGGATGCTACTCAGTGCCATTAAGTTCTCTGTAACTGCCCCAGTCCAGACCAGCAGTGGGAAGAAAGAGATGGAAAGACAGTCAGGACAGTGCTCACTGGTACTAACCTGACACCGTGAGTCTGGCCTCCCGGCTGAACTTCACGTTAGCAATATTGGTAGCAACACAGTGAAAGATCCCACTGTCTTCTGCCCTCAGTCCCGTAATCTGGAGGACGCCCTTGGGAAGCAGCGTGTACCTGAGGGAAGAGAAAAGCAGAAACAAAATCTCGCAAAGCAGGACATGATGTGAAAGCAGGCTGCGTTCCCATGCAGGGCGGGCAGGCTGGCTCCCCGCCTCCCGCTGCAGAGGCACCAGTACCACCCAAGTGATGCAGCCCCCATAGGCTGAGCCCACGCTTATCACTGCATCAGGTCTTTGTTTTATTTGGATATTTGAGCCTCTCATGTTCTTTTACAGTGGGTTATGTTATAGAATCATAAAATGGTCAGAGTTGGAAGAGACCTTAAAGATCATCCAGTTCCAACCCCCCTGCCATGGGCAGGGACACCTCCCACCACCCCAGGTTGCTCCAAGCCCCATCCAGCCTGGCCTTGAACCCCTCCAGGGATGGGGCAGCCACAGCTTCTCTGGGCAACCTGTTCCAGTGCCTCACCACCCTCACGGCAAAGAATTTGTCTCTAGTATCTACTCTAAATCTCCCCTCTTTCAATTTAAAACCATTACCCCTCCTTCTATCACTCCACTCCCTGACCAAGAGTCTCTCCCCATCTCTCCTGCAGGCTCCCTTCAGGTACTGGAAGGCTGCTCTAAGGTCTCCCTGGAGCCTTCTCTTCTCCAGGCTGAACAACCCCAGCTCTCTCAGCCTGTCCTCATAGGAGAGATGCTCCAGCCCTCTGATTTTTGTGGCCCTCCGCTGAACCCACTCCCTTTCTTTATCTTCTGCTGCATCCTTGAGAAAGGATGACTTTTGCTGGAAGGCTACTAAGTAGATGTTTCCAATTTGACCTGTGGAAAAGCTTTGGCAGTGCATTTGCAGGTGAACGGAGCTGACGTGGGAGTTACCACTCATCACCTGAAGCACAGTGACCAGGGACAAGCATCACGGGAAGTGATTCCCAGCTCCAGGATTCAAATCCACACGACCTTAAAACCTCAAATGCATGGAAAGTCATGTTTAAAATCCACATTGATGGGGCTTACATAAATATCAATAAATATTTTATATATTTAAAACATAGGTACATTTAAGTCATGCATGCATACACACACACGTATATATATACATACATTACAGGTTGCTTGGCAACCATGTGTTTAAATTGGCTGGTAGTAAGTCATTACACTGTGATGAGTTAATAATCCATTTCCGTCTGGAAGATGAAGAATATCTTTTTCCATATCAGCATATGGTTAAGTGCCTATAACCTGCTCCCTGCGCTGGGTTCCAAACGCGCGGCTCAGTGTCGGTGGCAGCGTGAGAGCAATCAGTTTTACACGTCCCGAAGTTGATTGCAATCTCTCTGGGACTTTAAAATGCCCATTGTTTTGGATGAATTATACCACAAGAAGCCTTCATTTTTGTTAACAATCTGCCCACAGCATTAGAAGATTCAATTCCAAAGCTATTATTCTGCCTTCAAAGCTTCCAAGTGCAAGACACAGCATACAAATTTATATACACTTTATACGCAGAAATGCATCAAGCGTGATTAATGCAGAAATCCAATTCAGTTAGAGAAGCAACCCTCATCACCCAAGCCCATTGGTGTCAGAGATTAATCTACTGAGCTGACAATAAAAACCTTTCCCAGTAACTTCACTGCCATAAAAAGCCAAATATGTTCAAAATCAGGACACGGAATGTAGGGAAACTGCTCCAAGCCCTTGTCCTCCAGGGTTTGGGTAAGCTCTCTGCAGTGGAGAAGAAGTAACTTGAGGCTCTTTGGGTTGGAGAGCCCTTGGAGATACTCAGTCTTGGAGAAAAGAATTCCTGGTCACAGTCAAATTCCTGCCACATCCCTGACCATCTGCACGCCTGTGACCCTGGGCTCAAGTGGAAAGGAGCAATAATATATGAAGGGAACTTCACACAAGGTGTCAGGTCCAGTTCTTCACCCCTTCCTTCTGCTGATAGCACCTCCGGCCACTTGCCCTGCTCTGCCACATCCCCGGTTTAACACTTGTGTGAGTAAGGAGGCCTTCAGAGGAGATCAAATGCAACGGATCAGCCTTGTGATGGGCTAAAAAAAGCACACATGAAAAATGCAAGGAAAAACAAAACCTGACAGTTGCAGTTTTCCACAGCAGGTTTGGGCCTCTTGGGTCCTTCTACTGTAAGTTCACCACAAGGCTGAAAAGGTCAGGCATTGTTCCAGCCCTCGTGTTTTCTCCTGCCTCCAAAGCACCCAACTACCTTCTGCCGCAGAACTGACATTTTTTTAAGAATAGGGGCTTTCAGGGAAATATTTACAGCTTCCTGGTTTTCGCACGGACGTCAGTTCGCCAGCGAGGTGTGCCGCGGCCGATTGTCTCCCACCACCGGTTAGGCGGCTCCCGAGGTGCAGCTGGGACCGCCGGAGGCTGCCGGCACCGAGCACGGAGCGTTTCCTGCCACCTGTCCTCCACCAGGCCCCGCTCAGAGGATCAAACCGTGTTGAGGGATGTTTCCGACACGAAGGGAGCAGCCCGTCAAACACAGGAAGAGAGGACGTGCCGTCCCAGCTCTAGGCTGGGGGAAGAGGGGGGGGCACCGAGGTTTCTCTTTAGGAGGGTTGCATGGGGAAAAGGCAGCCCAGGGTGCTGTGGGGTGCTCTCTGCAAAAGCTTCCCTCCTGCCACACATAAAGCATCACGAGGGAGTCAACCCGGGGAAGGAAAGTTAAGAAGGCAGGGTGCGATTCAGCGCTTGCAAGAGCTGAGGACCCACATGCAAGAGCTTAAGTCCCGGATCTGGCTTGGAAAGAGGGGCAACAAAGCGGATCCGCAGAGGGGTGACGGATGCCAAAGCTGCCCCCTGCTCTGCTCGGACTGCTGGGCAGGCTCCTCAGGCTGGAAAGTCAACCTGGAGGAGGGTTGATCAGGGAAGGCCTTGCCCCAAACGGGCTTTATCAGCCAAGAGACTTTATCTTTTGCGAGATGCAGTGTTTTGTTTTAGCCAGAAGGAGCCTAGACAACCCACAACATTAACTGAAAGAGTTTTCCACAGCAGAAACGCTGGCTCTCATCCAGAGTCTTGACTCTCATCCCCCAATCAGTTGTACTAGTACAACCATGAAAGCGAGAGCAAACCTGGCCAGCTTTTTCCACCTGGAAAAAGGAGAGCAGTACATGGTTTAGATGTGTCCTACCTTTCGTTGTCTGTGTTGACTGGCATGCGATTCTTTTGCCAGAGGATGACTGGCTCAGGCAAGCCATGGATCTGGCACTGGAATCTGGCTACACCACCTTCCTCCACCACTGCATTCTGAGGGTGGATGTGGAAGTCAGACATCGCTGGAAGACACAAAGAGAGACAAAAATATTCACACCTGAAAAGAGATCCACCGTCAACAAAGTCCCATCACCTGGAAACACCTCGAATTTCCCAGAGACAGCAGCAAGAACAGAAGGCTCGTTTGCAGCCTAACCTCCTGCATGGAGAAGCAAGACAAGTGACAAGCTCTTGTTAAACGTCTGCCTCTGCACATTGAACCGATTAACTAAACTAGGGCAGGAGATGGTGCTCCGTGACCCACACGCTCCACAGCGAGGTCTACTGGGGCAGCGACCTGTGCAGACACTGCACTGGCACTTACTGGAGCTCATTCTCAACAGCTTCAGCAGGCTTTGGATCCAAGCTCACATCAGAAACGAGATGCCTATCCTTGTTGCTGCTGCTAACTCCTTACGTGCTGTAAATTTCCTTCTGATGTCCATGGCTTGCCTATTTTCCTTAAATACCTTGACCAAAGGAGCTCCCAGATACCTTGATAATACTTAGAGCCCTTTGTTTCCATCTCTGCTTGGCACATGCTTGGCACTCACTGCCTACTCAGCCTTCCAGTACCACAGAAGGAACGGTCACATCCCGGTGCTGGGGAGCAACAGGCTTCAGTGAGTAGAAAGAGCAGCTGCCAAGAGCTCAGCAACTCAACCGAGGCTTTTGGGGCTGGGATTACCCCACAGAAGATGACAAACTTCAGCGTGCCCATGCAGGATGCATACAGACCAGCCCGCCAAGATGTGCGGAAAGACTCTGGCATGCTGCTAGAGCTACATAAATAATACAGTAATTATTACTATTAATTAATTGGAAGGTGCTGCCTGTTGACTCTGCAATAAACATATTCGAAGCTAATAAACATCCCAGTGGTTATTTAGCTCATGATTCATTTATAGTGCTGCATCCGCAGGAAGATCTCTCGCATTCTCATACAAAATAAACTCCACCAGAGCCCCCTGCTCTGCCACCCCAGCCCGATAACACCCCTCTCCCCCAGCAAGAACCCCTCGTCCCCTTTTACATGCGTCAAGTGTAATGAATGTAGCTCTGCTAAGGAACAAGCTGCTTGTGTGTCAGGGCAGCTTAATCATTCATCTGCAAACTCCAGTTGGGCTCAGGCAGATGGGAGATGGCCATTAGCAATCATACATTAAATATGTGTTGCATTAACCCGCCCTGCTCCCGCAGCCACCGCTCCTCCACCCGCCGACTGCAGATTTGTTAAGCTGGTGGAGTAACTCAGAGCAAAGCCCCAGCCCCGTACGGCTGTAGGGATGGGGAGGTTTCGAGGGTGGGATGAGCAACCAGCCCCACGTTGGGACAGAGCGACAGGGAGCAGGACCAGGAGGTGGCCGTGCAATGCTCCGGCCAGATGGGAGCACACCAGCACAAGCTGACAGATTGCGCAAAAATAAGATTTCCCTTTCCCCAGATGAAAATAATGCAGATAATTCTCTCTGGTACAAGGTGGAGCGCAATGGCGGAATGGCAATTTACCCAATTCATCCACGTTTCACCTTGAAATGAGATTGCTCACGGCCCAGAGCACTCAGCCATGTGGGAAGGAGCCCAAAGCCTGCTGGGGATGGAATCTCCCAAACCAGGCAATCCCCATTCCAAGGTGACAGAGGCTGCTTCAAAAACTGGGGGGTCTGGGGGGGCCCATGGCAGGATTGCTCAAGGGAGCCAGCAGACTGTTCCAAGGCCACCATTTAGAGGTCCAGACGAGGGTGAGCATCTTGCAACCAAAGCTTATGAACTCTCACCAAGAAACGAATCCAAGAATTAATGAGATTGACACAAAGCTTGTTAATAGAGAAAGGGAAAAAAAAAAAAAAAAAGAGAAAGGAAAAGAGGGAAAGAAAAAAAAAAAAGCAGATTCATACGCCTGCAGGAAAATTCCTTTCAAACGTACAGATGCTCAGTGCTGAGGTTTTTCGGTGGCTGACAGGGTTGATAAGAAGAGGGAGGTGTGAATGAGAACAGCCCTGGCACAGACTTTGCTCTGCTGGCTACAGAATTCATTGCCATTCCTTTATTTCAATAATATCACCTCTTATAAGGTAAAACTGCAGCAATAACCTCTACTTTTAAAGACACTAGTATTAATATTTATCATGAATAAAACATGGGAAGTTATAAATAATTCAGTTATGAGGATGTTAAGTAAAATATTACTCTTCAATGACCCTATAATGTGGCTTTGAAGCACAGTTTTATGTTAAATGCCTAGGAAACACTGTGACCCTTGCCAAGACCAGCTGGTTTGCAGAAGATGCATTAAAAATTCATGCACCGAGCTACAAAACGCTATTTTTTACACAGGTTTACAAGTTTATTTACAGTTGCAGAGACAAAAGCTTTTGTAGCATCTCCTGTAAAACAGTAACAGAACTGGAACACGAGCGATTACCTGAGATGCCGTTTGCAGCCTGGAAATAAATCACCGGGTGTAAGGAGAGGAGAGGGACAGGAGCACAACGGCTTCACGGGGGATCGCTTGGTGGGGCTAAATCTCTGCTGACTCACGTGAGATTTTTATATACGTCCCAACTGATTGTAAGAAACTCAGACAGAGGAGTGCTTTTTGCCTATTTACCACTTGTCTTTCGGTGACAAACACCGGGAGCTCCGTTATCAACCGGGCGCTATTGTTTCAGCCACCGTGGAGAAGAGCTGCACCGCAGCAGCCCCGCCGGGGTTGGCCAGCAGCCAGGGAGCTGCATCTCATTGCTATGCTAATGGCCGTAATCATTTTAAAAATAAACACATGCAATCGCAATATTCACCCGCGAGCTCCTAAGAGGGAAGGCACCCTCTAATCCACCTGCCTGTGGTCCAGCAGCACAGCGTCCACGTGCCAACAGAGGGACCGGTGCTGCCCCAGGCCCCTTTTTATTGTCATCAGACAGGGTGAGTGTCGCCCTGTTTCCATTAAACTTCCCTCTGCCACCTCCATGTGTAGCACAGTACCATCCACACACACCACGAGCGTAGGGCACTCATCAAGCCATACAATCAGACCCAAGTCACGCGCGCACCCATTGCTCCAGATCGATGCTCCAAGCCACAGTGTCTCAGACATCACACCTGGATTTTGGCCATGGCACACACAGACCAACACAGGGCAGGGAAAACCAAACTAAAATGGGCTCACAGCAGCTGGGGAACGGTCCCAGCAGCCCTCCCACGCTGCAGGCATGAGCGCATCTTCTCCCGAAGGCATTGGTCAAGGCTAGATTCAGATTGTGCACAGCCAGACCGACACATAAAGCACAGGAGTTACTCCTCATCTCCTCCCCTGTGTTGTGTCATGGAGGACCTCAACTGGGATGAGGCTGAATGCCAGGTGAGGCTCTACCTTAAAGAGAAAGTCATGCCAGGGGTCTCGCACCACCTAATCCTCACCAGGACGCAGTTCCCAAAGGCACGTGCTATGGACATAGAGCAGGTGAGCAGCAGCTCTTATCCTCATCCATATTCACAGGGGATTCGTTCTAGCAAACGGGTTTGCTGCCTCTCCCCTAATCGAACCGCAAATGCTCTCTCCATCCTAACAGGCCTCGTGGAAAGGCCAATGAAATAAAAATGAAAATAGGTATCGAGTGAAATTTTCTTTACTCCGTGAAAAACTAAATTGAAACCATTAGTGGCCAATCCTTTTTTGCTCAGTACAGCATTAGTGCTAAGCTGGAGATTGACCTAGATTTGATATAGAAAAAGAAAACATTAACTTGTTATGTCAAAGCAAATCCCAGGCCTGTTAGAGTCATTAAAACACAAATATTATTACCAACTGCAGGCACAAGGGGAGGGAGAAGACTTGTAAGGTTCTGTGCCAAGCCTGGTGCTAGGAGAGTATTTGGGAAGTCGAGCTAGTCGATCACATTGCATTTTGCTTTTAAATTGCTTAAGGGCAAATAGATACCCAAGCTGGGTCTAACACAAGAGGATGCTTGGGAGGAGCTGAGCATCCTCACTGCCACTGACACCAAGGCGGATCACAAACAAGAGTCTACAAGCAAAGAACCTTTCTCCACATTGCTGCCACCAACCTGTTAAATTCAGACCTCTTCCAATGCAGGCATGTGGTCAAAGTGCCTCAAAGCTAAGACAGTACAAGGAAGAAGAGTTTAATGAGGACACGCTTCCAGTACCTGGGCTCCTAGACACCCCTGCCAAGGAGGACAAGCTTCGTTAGCTCCATTATAACTGATGAAGGTGAAGCCTGGGAGGCAAATGAGAGCACAAGCCATGGGCAGAGCCAACCCCTTCCAAGAGTGGCTCCATCTTGATGCTGGCAATGGCTGCTGATTTTCATAGGACCTTTTCCAACCTACTAATAAAATTGAATTTCCCCTCGGGCCAGCAGAAGTCAGGGCCATTTTAAAAACACAACGACCACCATGCCAACTAAACCCCAACCTAAACCACTCTCCCCTCAGGCTGCCAACTCCAGCAGAACCAATCCTCAGTATCTGTGAGATTTTACAAAGCTCCAATCTTCCTTAGCACCGAAACTCCTTCCCAAATGCTCTCCCTGCCCCAAAGCAAGCAGCGGGATTACATCCTCTTCCATTCCCTCCTGTCTTCAGAGACCTTTACTGTTATGTTAGCAACCTGTTGGGAAGTATTTTCAAGGAGGATGTTAGGTGAAGGTTTAGCAGACACAGGTGTCGTGTTTGCTCCTCTCTGTGCTCTGGAAATGGAGGATTTCCCTGCAAGAAAGAGCCGGCACAAAAGATGGGAGGCGTATGGACATCACAAATCCCATCCTCTCCTCTCTTCCCCCTGCTCTCAAACAAGGATGTTTTCCCAAGTCTTTAAGAAAAAGACCCTGCATCTTCTTTCTCTATATCTTTTTTTTTTTTTTTTTAAATATGCATTTTTATCAAGATAAAAAAAGCCCACATCACAACAGCCCGGTGGCTACTCCAGCTGCAGAGCAGCCCCCGCGCCTGCGAGCCGGCCCTGCGTGTCTAATGATGCTATTGTGCGAGGTTGTTGCTGAACTGCCATGAGCCCAATTTTGAATGCAAGTTGCTTTGTGCATAGTGAAGCGTGAACAACAGCGCCGCCCATTTATCTATTTAATTCTTCAGGAGTAGCAGGAGCAGGGGCCTTCGCTCACATCTAAAGGGAAGAAAAATCGCCTTTCTCTCAGCTTTGGGAAGGGAGGGAAATATTAAAGACCAGCCACGGTCTCTCCCAGCACAGAGGAAAATCCCCTCTGCCTCTGCCCACTAATCATAGGGGTGAAAATCCCAAATGGCTATTGTCCGCACCAGGCTTCAGAGCTCAAAAGAAAATGGGTTGTGAGATTCAGGAGAGTCTGAAGCAAGGAAGACATTTGGGAAGAATGTAGCTCATTTAAGAGGCACTAAAACACGTGGCGAGATGAGAGAGCGAGGAAGCCCCGTTTCCCTCTGTGCTAGGCAGGAAAAGGGGGAAAGAGGGTCAGTCCTGAGCGCTTTTTATTTGCAATCCTTGCGAATAAATGCTTATTTCTCTTTTGCTTTGGCTGTGGGCTTCTCCCACTGGAGCTGGTACAATTGCTCAGAGCTGGGACACAGGATGGTCCAGGCTCTCTGCCCTCTCTGCATTTTGCATCCTTGTGCCTCTGCTGTTATCTCACTCAAAGCTGACAGAAATAATTTAAAGGAGGTTGAGGAGATATCCCATCAGACGGACTTCTCTGGTTGAGGAACAAGTCTCCACCTGGCCTGTTTTTCCTTCCCCCTGCCCTAAGCCCCTGGGATGGGGATGAAAGGGAGACAACTGAGCTAATGCCTCGCAGTGGGATGTAGCAGCTGCCCACGGGAGGGAACATGCAACAGATATTTTACAAGGAGAGGGGGGAGAAATTATTTACCCCTGACCCAGGACTGTGGCTTCTCAATTTTTTGCATAACATACAAAATGTCTGCGAGCCAAATCCAGCCCAGGTCACCTCCTGCTCCTGCAAGGAGCAGCGCTGATGGACTTGTGATTTACTGTTTGTTTTGGTGCTTTGAGAAGCAAGTGAAAAAACAGCCCAGAGCCCTACAGGCGCTGTTTCTTTGTAGGGATGATAAATATCCTTCGAAGATAATGAACACATCTCTACTGCATGCTGACCGGGGGGCAGAGGGAATGTGCTCAGGGGTCCCTGGTTGCTTTGCCCGTCCAGCATGAGTGAAGGATGAGGGCTGGGAAGAGGAGGATGGGTTGTACCTGCAAAGGTTCCTGCAGGGACTTTATTGTGGCACCTGGAAAACCTTCAAACACTCGTGCTGCAGCTCCACTCCTCTTCCCAAGGCTCCCTTGAATGCCCTCCCCATCACCAGCACACCACAGCCTCTCCCACGCGATCACACGTGCCTCCAAGCCAGCCTCCCAGTCCGAAAGAACGTTTAGTACATTTATGGCATTGATTATAGCTGGCTTATTGGAAAAATAACTACGACACCATCAGTTGTCGATGCAGGGGTACTCTCCCATGAGTGGGAAAGAATTGTCTGGATAAATGCAGTCTCTGCATCACCCATGGAAATAACAGGGGCCGTACACCCCAAGGGCTATTTTATACTGACATGTCTCACCATTACTATAACGCTCACAAAGTGTTATCCTTCTGGAGAGAAATTGCACCCATGCTGTCCCAGAACAGCACCCCCAGCATCTGACACCCCACCACCCTTGCTGTCTTAACCCGGGAGGAGAGAGAACACCAGAGGAGCTGCCTGTGCCAGGGGAAACCCCTGAAAGCCCTTCAATAGCGCAACAGCACTGCCCAAACACTGCCCAGACCCACAACCTCCTGCAACGCAGCTGCAGCCAGAAATTATCCCAGCCTGGGGATAAGTAGCGGCAAGTCCCGGTGCTTCAGCATAAACGCCCTCTCTGAAGCTCAGCAAGCAACTGGGGCTGTCTGAGCATCCTCAAAACCTTTCCTATAAACCTATTGGTCATTTTACAGAGAAGGGGAGACAGGCACAGAGGACACAAAGCGACACCCACGGTCACAAGTCAAATCCAACGTCATCTCTGGAGTACCAGCTCTGCCCGTGAGGCAACACTGCTTCTTATAAATCACTGTGAAAGATGCATCTCGGCAATCCCACAGACCAAATTTCTCACTTCCCACCGTGTTCAGAGCACACGGCAGCACCCCATCACATTACCTGCTACGCAGAGCAGCACAGCAGACAGCCCAAGGTGGTTATTCGTCTTCCAGCACCCTCTTGTTTTGCAGGGGAATCGAGTAATAAACAGCCCCCCTAGCGCTTTCAAATTGGTTTCAGGCAGAGAAGAAGTTTCTGGCGAAGAGGGAGGCATCGCTGGGAGAGACCTTTATCAGGGAGTGCTATTGCAGTAATTTTTCAAGATGAAATTGCTCTCTGGCTCATGACAGCGTTTAGTGTATCCTGAGGCGACCATTTGTGAAGCCAAACCTGTGGTCCTGCAGCCCTGCTGCTGGCGGGAAGGGGGAGTATTAAATGTCATAAACAACTCTTAATTTGCTTGGGCGGACTGCATATGGGGCCAGCGGTTCTGCAGTGCAGGAGGAGGTTATCTGTCATCATTACAGTGCCTCAGTACCGAGGGTGATGCTGGCTGGGCAGCACTGGCCACTGTCACACCTGCCCAGTGATGCCAGTCACCACAAAGGGCTCCTGGTTTTCTTCAGGGCGACTTCTTAAGGAACCCCAGCATCACACAAGGTTTCCCCAACCCCAAGCAGGGCTCTCCTCCAGTGTGGCAAGAAGATGCTCCCTCCTGGTGCCTCCACAGCTCACTCTGCTTCAGGCAACGGCATCTTCAGGACCTCACCGCCTCCCAGGCTTTCTTCTGAAGCACACGTTTGGTCTTTGCGAAATACCTATGAATTATCACACATGAAATCATGAGAAAATGAAGGGCAAGCTGTCCGGCGAGCCCCCAGGAGAGGCTGGCTCAGCAAGGGCAAAGCAAAGCGAGCAGCACGCTGCCAGCAGGCAGGGCTCTGCTGCCAGATTTGCATCCGGAGCGCCTCACGTTTCTCCCACTCCGACTCAGGCAATTAAGGCAAATTACATAGTTACCATTTTGATTTGCTGCACAATAACAATGTTTTCCATCCCTCTCCCAAATATTGATGGAGACGGTAGAGGAGGAAGCTCCCGCTCAGCCATTTTTGGCCCCGGACCACTTTATTCACAGCCAACTGCTTCCGATATCGAGCGCGGACGAGCAATCCTGCTTTTTACCAGCTTGGAGAGGCACCAAGCCACGCGAGCACGAGGCGTTATCCCATCCCGCTGCAGCCCTTGCAACATCTCTGGGTAGAAACAACCCTGCTCAGACCTCCCAGTCCGCAGAGCCAGTGGTCATCCCTGGTTTCTTGGGCTTGCCAGCGAGGGCACGCTGCGTTTCGGCATCTCCGGAGGCGACGGTGGAATCCAGAAAGGTGGAGGAAAGGAAGCTTTTCATCTCAACTGCCCATGGAAATGCCACCAGCCCCGCTTTCAGACAGGGAGCTGTCCTGATTTACAGGCTAATGAATTTTAAATGAGATGCATTTTTTAATTTTTTGTTGTCAGCCCCCATTTTTCTGCTAGCAATCATTCCAATAATAGCTTTAAATTTTCAGCATCTGTTTTTACCAGCTCTCTTGTAATTAGTTTACTAATGTATTTCACTGCGCCTTTGTTATTTTCAGAGAATTACTTCATTCCCAGCTATCAGAGATAGTGCACTTCAGTCTATAAGGAGTTTGGCCTTTGTTCCCTCCTAGTTATTCACATGGGGGAAGATGGCTCAGTGAATGACAAGCCTTTCTATCACCACACATTCTCCATTTAATGTCTTTATACGGGCTCATTAATTACCACAGAAAACTCCTTTCCGAATGGAACCTGTGATTTATAGAAGACTTGGGCAAGGTGCCATTTTTATCGGGTCGACAGAGAGCAGCACCAGTGCTGATATTCATTCTTCAGTTTCCCCTTCTGCCACAGCAGGGTCAGCCCTGTCGAGCTGGGAGTTTTGCCCGGGCAAAGGAGCTCAGCAAGTGTTTGGTGCTGCTGAGCTGCGGCCGTCACTCTGCTCCTGCATGGCTGGGGACACCAAATCCATGGAAAATTGAGCTACAGCCCATTCTGCTTACCTACTCCCTTGGGCAGCAGCTGGATGAGCGCCCGGAGGAGGTGAGACTACCTCCAAGATGATGCCCTGCATCTTTTTATCAAATCTGGTGGTCCAAGGAGTTGCGGTGCATGCAAGGAAGCATCTCGGCACTCGGCAAAACCCCAAGCACAGCACAAGAGACACTCTGGCTTGTGTTAAGGTCAGACAAGAGGGATTCTGTGGTACCTAGATGTGCCTCTCTGCTGTGTCCCACTACACAGCACGGGCTGGACAGGAGGCGTGCTGTGTTGCCAGCAGATCCAGAGAGGTGATTCCGCCACTTTGCTCTGGTGAGACCTCACCTGGAGTACTGTGTGCAGGTCTGGAGCCCTCAATATAGGAAAGGTATGGATCTGATGGAGCAGGTCCAGAGGAGGGCAACAAAAATGATCAAGGGGTTGGAGCGCCTCTGCTACGAGGACAGGCTGAGGGAGCTCGGGGTGTTCAGCCTGGAGAAGAGAAGGCTTCGAGGAGACCTAATCGCAGCCTTCCATTACCTGAAGGAGGCTACAGGAAGGCTGGGGAGAGTCTGTTTACAAAGGTCTGCAGTGACAGGATGAGGGGCAATGGCTTTAAGTTGGAGAAGAGCAGATTTAGATTGGATATTAGGAACAAGTTCTTTACTCTGAAGGTGGTGGAACACTGGACCAGGTTGCCCAGGGAGGTGGTTGAGGCCTCTTCCCTGGAGATATTCAAGGCGAAGCTCGATGAGGCCCTGGGCAACCTGTTGGGGTCTAGTTGGGGGTGTCCCTGAAACTGCGGGGAGGTCGGACTAGATTTGGAGGTCCCTTCTGGCCTGGACAATTCTATGATTCTATGATTGAGTCTCAGCTGCATCCTTCAGGTTCCAAAACATTACAGACTTGCAAACCTCCCAGCAGCAGGGTCCAACCTGGGGGAAGAGCTGCACAAAGACACAAGATACATGTTCCCTGCAGGAGAAAGGCAACTGTCCTACCTTTGAGAGAGAGGAACCTGAACAACGGTCTCTCTGTCCAATGGAAATTAACTTTAAATCCTTCAGAACAGTATGTCTTTCACCATGTCCATACTTTGTGCCAAGCATGATAAACTACCCCCTCCCTTATTAAAGGATGAAATGGAGATGGAAAAGGTTCACACATTGATTAAAGAAGTTATTAACATAGAAAAACAATCACAAAAGGCTGGATTTCCATCACTTGAAGCAGAGGAGCCAGCACACACCATTGCAAGGGAAATACTCAGCATCCCTTGTGAGCACAGGGAGGAGAGAGGAGAGGCCAAAGGTCCCGAGTGCAGACATAGAGCAAGTCAGACACAGAGTTAGCATTACAAAGAACTGCTCTAAAGATCCTTTCTGCTCATTTTAATTCAATTTCACTCAAATGCAGGTGATATTCCAAAACGCAGAGGGCTCCTCTGCTCCCATCCCTTGGTGGTGCACAGAGACGCTGTGTTATGATGCTGCTTAATCCAGACCGAATGTGATAATTTCATAGGTGTAGAAAGGACAAGAACCACTGTGATACTGAGCAAATCCAGCTTCCTCCAAGGTCTGCTTTTCCTCCCAGCAGCGGCTGAGCCGTTAGCTGTCATCTCATCCCTGTGGCTGAGTTACATATATAAATTCCTGTTCGCTCCTTGGCAATAGCAACAGCTTCCTATTTTGCTGGCAGCCATCCAGGGGAAATTCAAGCTGAATTATTGCCATTCTTCAGAAAATAGGCCAAATCCACGAAAGCAGGACACATGACCGCAAACACGGCGCTCGTCCTTTTTTTTTTTTCCCCCTTCTTTTTATTTCGTGGCAAGAAGCCCCGTTGGCTGAAAATAGCTTATCTCTGGAAGTCCCCCTTTCCGTTGGCGGCTGCTGCTCCTGGCCGCTCGCCAAACTATTTACCACCTCAAAGAGAAAGTTCATAGCTCCGGCGTATCAGCCCTGCTCTACGGGACGCGTGGTTTGATGTTTTCACCGATTTCTCTCTGGGAGCTCGGAGAAGACGGGGATTGTATCGCTGTGCCCGAGCCCCGGCGAGTATTAAGTCCTTTTCCTGCGCCTCTGCCAGGATGGTTGTACCTGGGGCCGTACCCCAGCATCGCTTGTTACACAGCAGCGTGTCTACATGTGCATGTATGACACAGCGTGGGTGGTAACACGGGCTGGACACCGTGATACAGGGTCCCTCCAGACACCCGTTCCCATGACAAGGTGACAGCTTATATTTCACACTGGTTTCACTCCATGCAAAAGTCCCTATGTACCCCATCTCCTGAAATATAACTGGGAGATACATCCCCGTCCCGAAGCACGTGGACAGACAAACGTAAGTGAGGACACGGGAGCACGGTTAAGAAGGATGGTCACAGACAGAACAGAAGGGATGGCAGAGTTACAAACCACAAATCTCCCCATCTTTATCTCCCTCGCTATCACCAGGCAATCACCACACCCGAGGAGCATGGATGCATTCCAGAAAACACAGCTCTCCAGGGAGGACCGGCTTCTTGTTGATAAGAAGCTGGGAGGCTTATCTTCCAAACTCACAGTGACACCTCAACCCAGGCCCAGTTTATCAAATTAAACTCATTACCTTTGAGGACTCGTTGAAAAGAGGTGGTGGGAGAAGAGTGGTGGGTTAAGGAGGCAATGCTCCCACTGCCCTGCTGTGTCGCTCCAGGCTCAGAGCATCCTTACACCCAGGTGATGGCTGGTGGGACAACACCGCCCGTGAGACCATCACCAACACCAAAACATCCCAGGGTGTCGCGTCAAGGAAGAAAAGCGACAGAAAGAGCTGGTGCACTGATTCACTGCGAGGCAATCACGCAGCTCCAGAGTTTACTATCCATACAGCCACACAGAATCACAGAATCACCTAGGTTG
>VZRU01016770.1:90506-103660 GCA_013398155.1 Pedionomus torquatus | reverse complement strand
AGGGGTATGATGTGCCATATGAAACATTGGGAGAATTTTGTTTTACAATCTGATCCTAAAGACAACTAGATAAAGAGGGAATATAGCAATAATTTTAAGTTACATTTAAAAATTTAGATTTCAAAAGTGTGGTATCCTACTGGTGGGGTGCTCCCAAGGAAAGGCAGAAACAAGTATTAGGAAGACACGGCCAGTATAGTATTATGATGTTTCCTTGCTTATCACATAGTAATTGCATGTGGTTTCCACATTATTCTTACAAGATTTTCTGGCAAGAAAATTTAATCCTGCTGTTTCTACATCTGTGTGCCATGTTATTTCAAGCCTTTACCTTTAAGAGCTGAATTAAAAAGCATATCTGATTGTTAACCCAACAAGAAATCCTAAGCCAATTCAAGCAAGTCTTTTGTATTAATCATTCAAGTTGTAATTTAAACCTATTTCTTCCTCTTCAAACATGTTTTCCTTCTGTATTTTCCTTTGAACTACAGGCCAAAGATACTACCATATTTACACGATCATTAATCTTGGTATAGAAAACTCACATACATTTTCTTCTTTACCCATTAATCTATTGAGTGCTGGCCCTGGAACAGAATAGAGATTCTGCTATAAAATGCCATGAAAGATTAGAAGATAAGGCATCACTGGCTCACTCTGACCACCCTTGGCCAACCAATGTTACTTCTGTTTAAGATGTCAAGGGAACAGAAAGGGACAAAACACAGAACTACTGAAAACTGCATTCAAGTGCACTACTGAAATGTAATCATTCCTATTGAGTCATTTGGTCAATAAGTCTGAATCTTTGTAAAATATTTATTTTTCATCTGTGCTTAAGAAGGGACATCACCCTAAATGCCAATTGTTTATAGAAATATTAGGTTTTTGCAAGAGGCCTCTATGTAAGATCTACCTTGCTGTAAACATTCTCCCCCCTAGTATTTTTGCCACAGACTGAAGGAAATCCACTATGTTGCTGACCTTTCCCTTCCTTTGGCCTCTGGTGACAGAAGACTACAGGCATTGTCATGTTCATGACGAGAACAAGGGCCTACAGAAATGAGGAGGCAGAAAGTACCAATTCCCATATTATATAGTACCAGGACTGGGTGGGACACACTGACAGGCTCTTCAGCAGCCACAGTGAGTCTGCTCACTGGACTCACAAGCACATTACAGCCCTTAAAAGATTTGACAACATTAAGAAACAATCTGGCTCTTTTTTTTGTACATCCATGATCATTCAGCTCCAGACCTTCATTTCTACTGCCATTGATAGATGAGTTCATACACTGCAGCAGAAGTACAGTTTATGCAGCATTTTCCACCTCTTATATTCTCTGCCAGATGTGAGGGAGAGCGAAAGCCTTTTTTTACAGGGAAAACTCCCCAATGTAATGTAACTATATTTTTCATAATTTCTCATATATAATTTTTGAAGGAAACCAAACTAGTTAATAAAAAGAGATGGAGGGTGAGGGAGCAGAGCCTAGTTTTACTTCAAGTCCTTACATTTGTGAAAAGAAAATTTCCTTTTGATTTTTCTTCAAAAAAGCCCAACCCTTGTAAAAACTCTAAATATAATGCAGTACATAAATAGCCCCATTTCTAAGCTTTGTGGAGAATTTGTGGAGAATAGAAAAGATCTAATAGGTTTTGGGAAAAAAAAATAAAAATCAAGAGTCATCTTTAATCATCAGTAAGGTTAGTAGGAATTGCTCTCAAGCAGCAAAATTCTGTTATATTACACCTCAACATTTTGATAGTAAAATAATTTCTCTCTTTAGTTATTTAAAAGCAGTTTTTCACACACACAATTGATAACATGATTTACTTTAGACAATGCCAGTGGGTAGAAATAATATTTTGATTCAGGTTCTCATTCAAGGACCTG
Organism: Pedionomus torquatus; assembly: GCA_013398155.1. Classification (NCBI taxonomy): domain Eukaryota; kingdom Metazoa; phylum Chordata; class Aves; order Charadriiformes; family Pedionomidae; genus Pedionomus; species Pedionomus torquatus. The sequence goes on along the minus strand of VZRU01016770.1, from coordinate 101,763 downwards.
TAAGGCAGATAATGAAGATGGTTCTATTTAAAACAAAAACATATCATATAAAATTATTTATGCTTCTCTAGTTTCAGTGTCAGGACATACTTAGGCCATCTTTGAACAAGTTCTAGTCATTAAAATACAGCATTTCCAGAACACCTGAAAATAATCATAAATATATTTCTGATTAAAGACTGCATGAACTTCTTATCTCACATAAGTTACTGTGAAGTCTAGGACTATAAATAGAAGAAAATTACTAAGGCCATTATTTTGCAATTTTTTTTTTTCAAATGTTGCTTCATATTCCTTGAATGCACCTTATTAATGGTTAAATGTTCAATAAGCACAACATATTTATTGAGCAGCAGTAAAGGGACATTAAACAGCGTTCTTTTTAATGAGCTATCCCTCCCAGATAAGTATAATTCCACTGCATTCTGAAACCAAAGAAACTCATTTTAAGTCAGGGGGCCCATGCTGTCAGAAAGAAAATTACTGTTCATATGATAACATGTTTGCCTTCTTTTTTATTTCTCCCCCAATGGAATACCTGAGTTCATGTGCTACTGCTACCCAGAACAGAGCATTCACAGGATCTCAATATTCTACTGCAAGCAAGTGTTTTCGGGTTTAATTGGGACATACTAGTTGGCATCTACTCCACTCTTAGAAGTATTTCTTGTCTAATACACATATAAATATGAAATTACTTTATATTAGGAACTCAAATAAAAATACATACAATTTTAAGAGATTGAAAATCCTTACAAAGATTCATGAAGCAAATAACTCAGCACTAACTGAAAACACAATTAATCTCAATACAAGTTGCAGTGCAACCTGTTGTCCTGGGTAACCAACCTTATTTCTCATCCCAGTTCTGCCCTTTACTGCTTTATTTCAGGGAGCCTGTTTCACTTCCCAACTCAAGTTTTACAGTTGTTAACCAGTTTTCTTTCCATATCAGACCTACAGATTGATTACTCCCTAATGAGTTATGAAAGTTCACATGAGATGAAAATTTCAATGTAAAAAAGTTGAGCTATCTAAAATTCTTATTTTCTTTGCAGGTCACAGAGCAGTCTTATGGACGAGCTTTGCAGATTTTTAAATTGTATTTTTCTTTTTCTTGATCTGATCTCAATTTAAGTGTCATGTTGGAATCTCTTAACAACAAAATAAACAGATCAAGGGGGGAAAAGTGATAAAAACATCTATTAGAGAGTTCAAATGTTATTTTAAAATGCAGAATTGTAGACCACAGTAAGTGCTGATCCTGCAAATATACATTACGTGCTTAGGTCTCCATGTTTTGGAACATTTCATTTAAGTTACAGAACTACTCATAGTCCCAAAGATGAAATTACTTTGTAAATGTAGGCCTCTAAAAAAGGAAATATAGTTTCTTTCTTACTTTATTACTCTCTTATCCTTTTCCTGGCTTTGTTCTTTTCAGTAATTCTTAAATAGTCCATTTCAGACCTGACCAGGTAGATTACAGTCCTGTGGGATATCGTTCAAGCACGGTTAGCAGATTTCTTTTTTCAATTAATCAAAGCTAAACAAGTATATTTAGTCACTGAAACTGTTTTCACAACACCATATATTTATTACTGAAGTGTTATATCTCCAGTGCAATCCCACTAGCCACTGGGCCAGAGCAAAACACAAGTAAAATTAATCACAAAGGAGAGAAACTCAATACATCTATATCCCTATTGTAGTTCTATTTCTTATGCTCTATAGAGTGATGAACTACAACTGAGCCAAGAACACATATTAGTGTAGTTGCTGGATAATGTTCTGGAATACCTTTATAGCCAGATTCTGTCCCACACACATGCAGACAAGAGAATCTCCCACTGAGTTACATCACATGCAGAAAAGAGAAATAAATTTTGTTTTGCTCCCATTATATTAATATTCCTATCACAAGCTACAAATCTATATCCTCAACCTAAATCAGATGCTGATGAATTTTAAAAGAATATTTTTAATTAAACAAAGATTTTGCATCAGATCCCATTCATAGAATTTACTCTAATATTTTCACCCAAGCTAGATGGTGAAATTAAAAAAGTTGGTAACTGAAATAATTTAAATAGATTTATCTCTTAGTTTGTCAACATGGCTTGAAAATATACAGCTTGTTAGTTAAATACCAAAACCAGTTCTTTGGGTTACATCCATAGAACCTATTCCTCTTGCAATTAAGAAACCCAGAAGATTTACTGGGCACGGATCCATTCAATGATGTTGCTCAATAAACACCTTCTCTCTAAAGCTCTTTCCATCTTTTCTCTGAATAAAAGTAAAATAACTTTTCCTTGAGCCCCATTCAGATAATTGTGATCTCTCAGGAAACAGTAAAGACAGACTGCTCCTAAGGGAGAGATTACTGCAGCTGAAAGTGCCCTACCCAATGACCCCAGTTACCTGAGCTAGGTGGGCAGATTCAGGCAGCAAGTTCCATTGATGGCTCCAGGCACTTTAAAAGGATGAAGCGCTATCAAGATCCATCTGAGGAGAAAAAAAGACTAGACCTCATCATTGGACATGAGGCCAGAGACAAGACTACTAGAGACATCTAAAAGGCCAATCCAGGAGAGAAGCTATTTCAAGACTTTGAGGTTCCTTCCAGAGGCGAGGTCAGAAGCAAACACTCATATAGAACATAGTTTATAGAAGGATCAAGCCTCAGGCCTGGGCTTAAATGGAGCCCTGGGGCAGTTAGTGTGGGTGTGAGCCCCAGGTGAAGTTGATCAGAGCCATTAAGGCTAATCATTGTCCTGACAGTATCATTCGTTTCTGGATTCAACAGAATATATGGGAGAAGACTGTAACAAAGTTAAAATATTAAAAAAAAAAAAAAAGTATCTGATTAAACTCACCCTCACTGTTCCAGTATCATCTAAAAATGTGATTATACCACAAATTTTCATGGGCATAAATGCTTGCTAATGATATGTTTGCTCCAATTTGTTTACATTCATTTTATATACTAGCTTCTTGCAAATATTAGGAGAGTGAAATTTTATTTCTAGGAAAATTTCCAGTAAGCATATTTCATTGTAGTACAAAAAAAAAAACCAAAACCAGAAAAAATGCAAAGAAGATGAAACAGAACAAGAAAACATTACTGTTTAGCTGCTAACTAGAGCCATAACAATCCCCCAGATTGAATTTGTTTGCAGAAGAGTCGGAGTTGGTCCATAGCAATTAGAGATGCTAGTAAGAATGTTTCTTAAATGTTTAACTGATTAATACTCCTTCTTTATTTGATCTGTGGGCATACCTGCAGCACACACAAGCGATGGAAAATTCTTACTTGGTTCTGTACTAACAGAAGGACTTATGTTAGTGGTTAAAGGCCCAGGTCACTTCTTCCAATAGAGTTAATGGAAAACTTGTGAGTGATGGAAAATGTTACTCTTCCAAAACTGTAGGCAGATAACAGCTGCAAAGATATTCCTCTTCCCAGATGTTATTCAAGTTCAAAATCTGCAATAATGCTGATGCTTCTTTTGTGCATAACCTAAGAAAGATGTGTAGGAACACTCCTAGCTGTCTGTGAGTTATAGCTTTTTCAAAATGTTCCAGCAATGCTAGTAGTTTGGCAACACCTCTAGCTATTATACCAAGAATTATATTCCTGGTATAATCAATACAAGGTAGTTATTGGCAGAGCTTCTTAGTGGAGAGAGAGGAGAGAGACTCACAAAAACTAGGTTGTGATTAGAGCTAATTATTAGGTCCATAGGCGGAAAAATATTAAAAACAGTTTAGGCTGAGTTTTTCTATTGAACCACGTTCCTAAATCCCATTGAAATGGACTGGAAGTTTGGTCTATAACTATGTTATACTTATTTTAAAATTGCCTAAGCAGAAGTAAAGCAACAATATTAGTTAGCTTCCAAAAATCAGAAAGCCCCTTGGCATTAACATGGAAATAGCCAAGAAGAACTATAGGAATACACTAAATCGAAATGAATCTCTATGCTACTCTAAACTCAGAAGAATTCTTTCCAATAGCTGTATTGATTTTTTGATTTTTCCTTAAGGGTGTTGTCAAATTTTTGGAGCCAACACTATAAAATTTCAAAAATTACCTGCCCAGATTTTATGTGAAGATTTTTTTCACTGTATTATCAAATCCTCTTATTATTCACTTGCCAAAGCTTCTGATAAAATTCCTTTACCTCTTTAGGACAGATGGAAATACTTTTTGGTCCATCTGTTTAATATGGAGAATAATTTTTCTCCTTTCATTCAAATTTCCTTGCAAGGAAGGAAATGTCTGGTGGCAAGAAAAAAAAAAAAAATCAAAACAACACCCCTCTCCCCGCCCAACATCTTTTTTGTTTTTCTGTTGATTTTTTTTTCCTATTATTTTCTTCAAAGAGACTGCAAGCTAGAATAGCTCTTAATGCTAGCCTAGCCTTTTTTTCTCTACTATCTACCTTATCTGTTTACATGCTTGCAGCCCAACTAGCTGTCACTTCAGCTTAACAAGGACACCTAAACAAAGTGTATTTTAACTAAGCTGTGCTTTCCTCCTTCCTCCAGCTGCTTGAGTCCCACTGTACATTCTTTCACTCAACTCCCCCGTCTAACAAGTCAGACTTTAATTGGCAAGTTGAAGATTCAGACACAGAAGAGAAAAAATTATCTGCCAAGACACTATCCAGTGTTTTTTTCTGTTTCATATTGCAGGGTAGAGTCATGGTAATTTATTTAGCATAGCCTTAACTATAAGAAAACCTTAAAGAAATCAAAATAAATTATTTGTGGAAGAAGAAACAGCTGAATAAAGCAAAGTGTGGTTTGCTTAACAGTAGACTTGTGTAGCCTTCGTAAAATATACTTTATCGGCAAGCTCCATCATAAGGAGGTGGAAGTGCTGAGGTTTTGTTAAGAGGGGCCAGCAAAGTCTCCCAGTCATTGTGGGGTGCAAGGGAAACCTGTATTGAAGTCAATGTCAAAATGCTACAAGCTCCTCCCAAAAACTAATGGACCATCAACTCAAATTATCTATAACAATCCTGATAAGATATTATGGCTTGACCTGGACTTCTTCCTGGTCTGCCTCTCCTTGTAGCAGCTGCAGCTCTTTCTACTGGCAGCAAAGCTCCAGCACAGACCAGGGAGGAAATAGCTGTGTTCCCCTCCTGGCAGCTCAACAGCTGTAATCGATAGGCTCTCTGGGAAGCTCTCTAGACCCACCACTTTCTAATAATCTCGCCATATAAAGCAGGGATTCATAAAAAAGAAAAAGCAAAACCAGAATTGTCAGCTGAAACAATTCTTTGATGAAGCTTGTGAGAAGCAAGAACCTCTGAGTACACACCTTACAATGCCTAAAACAGTGCCAGGGAGCAACTGCAGACAGTAACGTATACAAGATTGACTGCTGCTCATGATGGAGATGTCCTGAGCTCCAGGTGCCCTTTCAGTCCCAGCTACCCATGAAGTCCACAGCCCAGCTCTATAAGGACTTGAGAAATGGGGAACTAGAAAAGACAGACTTTACTGTCACAATGCAACCATAACACTTTTCACCCAGGTCTTTGAACAGGAAAGGAGCAGCACATGGTCTATAGACAAAGGAGGCATGATAAACATTTATTAGAAAATATTGTTCCTCTAACTATATCCAACTATTCAGCTGATTCTATTTAGCTGATCTGATACTGACTGAAAATTACACATACTGTGTTGTCTCCTCGGGAAATTTTATGAACTACCTGAAACAGCCTTTGGAAATGTATAAAGATCAGGAATTAGTTAAGGTACTTCATGGAAAAGTGCAACCAGCCAAAATATCCGTCCAAGCGAAACATCATTAATGACTGAAGCCATGTTGGGCTATTGAGTTTTGAATTGGGCATTGAAAATCCTAGTTAGATGTTCTCGGGATTCAAATAACAGTCTTAGGCTGGAAAGCTGACAGGAGGCAGTAAACTAATCAAATTTATGAATTATTTAAAGGTTGGGAAATGAAACATTAAGTATATTTCAGGAAAGGAATAATAATAAGAGCCCAATAAATTGAAAAAAAATTAGACTGGCATCAATTATGCAGTTGAATAAAGATATATACAGACACTTAAATGGAGACAAATAATGAGATGTGAAGAAACAGCAGAAAAGAGAGGATAACTATCTCAACTCCAATATCTTGGATAACAGATTATACTTCAAAACAGGTAACAAGAAAGCAAATGCAGACTTAAATGACATTATTAGGAGCATTACATCTAAAATGAGCAATTAGTGTATTTCCCTTTATTTTACACTGTTAAAGACAGCTTCAAAATTATTGTCAGACTTCAAAAAGAGAATGAACAAAGTAGAAAGTTCACAACCTTGAATGACAGAGAGTGATTAAAAGTTAGGAAAGTGAAGCTGCTGATAAAAGAGCATGCTTAGACTCAAGAAAAGATAACTCAGGGAAGACAAAATTGTCAGGAAATAACAATAAGGATGTTATAAAAAGACACGCATCAATTATTCTGACTTGTCAGTGAGGACAAGAACAAAATAGAATATGCTTAACTTAAATTGCAACACAAATATTCTGTTTAAACATTAGGAAAAGCAATTGTCAAATGCCAGAAAGTTAGCATAGTGCTAGATATAGTACTGTAATAAAAGGTCACATATCTACCCAGAGTCTTAGAAAGAAATCTAAATATAAAAAAAAAAAAAAAAAGAAAAAAAAAAGTGCTATGTGAGCATTCTCACATGAGATTACTACTAACACATCCCTTACTATAGAATTCTAAATGGAAGAGGAAGGTATAGTATGTCGTGTTGCTAAGAGGAAGAGCAATTCATCATTTAATAAGCTGACAATTTAAGTAAAAAGTAAGAACAAAGACACATACCCTCTCAGTAAATAGTCATGATTTATTTAGAAATTATTTTGGAATTAGTCTCCGTGAATGTTATATAGATTTTGATTTGACCAACCATACATGGCTCTCGTACAGTCTGTTCTATTTATCTTGTAGAGATGGTAAGGGAAATCTTAAGTTCATGAGGTATAAAAAAATCTAACTAAATTATTTCTTAACCTGTGAGACAAGTCTGAATTCAAGTGTAACTTGCAAACATTTTTCAGATGTTCTGAAAAAAAGAAATATGATGAAACATATTCACTTTAAGGGTGACCACATGATCATTTGTAACTGCACATATAATTTCTATAGGAAATGTATTTATTATTTTTGATATAAACTATGACAGCCTTTGCTCCAAATACACCCTTTTATGAAAGTTTGAACATAAGCAGTCTGCAGATCCCTGACAATAATGGACAAATAAACCTACATGATTTCTTGAGAACTTAATACTCATTCTTTTAAACATCATTTATATCCAGTATTGTAGCTTAAAAGAATATTGCTAAGCATCCGCAAATAATTTTATTTCTATTCTCAATTCTGTCTTTAGTGTTAAGGGATGCCATCTTAACTTAGAAACTATATTAAACATGTTTTTGTCAACCACGTGCCTGTATGTGAAGCTACTTCTGCCCAGATGCTTCTTAGCACTGCAATGATGCAACTTAGAAAGTTGACCTGTCTGTAGTTTTACTAATGGCAATATGACTGTGTTATGGCTGCCAGAGTAATTGAATTGCTTTTGCCTTCTTGTTTCATCTGACTAAGAAATGCTAGAATGTGCAATACTGTCTTGCACAAATCCATAATATCAAAAGCTATTTTTTGGGACCATCATGATTTTGCAGTGATTTCAGCTAAGAGCTTCTCTTTTTTTTTTTTTTATTTTTTTATTTTTATTTTTTTTAAATAAATATTCAACTAATACATATTTTTGTTGGTAACAGTTTTTACAAAACAATATTAATTGATTTTGACTAAAACAAGTAACAATTGTTTTCTTTTCTGACATTTAGATAACTCTCTCTTCAGAGCACCATGCTTTTCTTTATACAAAACCTTGCAACTGGGAGTGGATTAAGCTTAAATTCTATTTAGCTTTCGAAATTCAGGGTACAATTCCTGAGTGGATTTGTACAGCAAAAAATGCATGAAGCAGTGGGTACACTGGATGGTAGGTGAACCAGACACATTCTATGAAGATCTTGATCTGCCATCACTTTATAGTATATATATCCCTAAAATAAAAGACTTTTCTCTGAATTGAAATGGACGAGTAATTTTAATCTAAGCAGTACTCTGCTGCGCTTTCTAATTTTAAATTAAATCACTAACAAATTCTCAGAATTCCAGATTAATCCCACCCTGAAATGGCTTTTAGAAATCCTAAACACAACCAATTCAAATATCCAAAACTGTATGTTGGGGAAAAGATATCACATCCATAAAATCACTTTTAGTAAAATTCACTGCAAGGAGAGATTCCTGATCAAAGACTCATCTTTCACCCACAATTTCTAGAAATAGTTTTTACTGTAAGACTAAAAAAGAAGCTCACAAATAATTTTAACAATAATTTACCATTAAGCAGATGAACTATGTAGCTCAACCACCACAATTACATACAAAGCTATGAAACCTCAAATCTTGTTGACCAGTTTACGCATAGGTTCTGCAATAAGGAATGAAGAATTCTGTACGGTAAAGTTGTATACTTTCAGTGCCTGCCAAGTTGTCCATATACTGCACCAAGCTTAAAACTTCATCAGGCATGAAAGCAGGACAGAAAATAAGGACATATGTCACATGTCAGCTATCTAATATTGTACTTTATCCTACTAAGTCTATATTCTAAAAATAATGACATCCAACAATACATGAATTGTTCTCTCAGCACTTTTTCCTAATCTTAAATCTTTGCTCAGTGGAAGTGAAAACACTGCCAATTTTTTTTGTGCAGATTTACAAAGAGCAAGGATTAACAAAGTACCAGTTAAGAAGGTTATACTGCACTTTGTGAGGTGCTTTTTAACATCTTCTTCTGGTTCTTTTTAACATCTTTATTGATGATCTGGATGAGGGGATTCAGTTCATCCTCAGTAAGTTTGCAGAAAACACCAAACTAGGTGGGAGTATGGACCTGCTTAAGGGTAGAAAGGCTTTGCAGAGGGATCTGGACAGGCTGGATTGATGGGCCAATAGAATGAGGTTCAGTAAGGCCAAGTGCTGGGTCCTGCTCTTGGGTCACAACTACCTCATACAGCGCTACAGGCTTGAGGAAGAATGGTTGGAGATCTGCCTGGCGGAAAAGGATCTGGGGGTGTTGGTCAACAGCCAAATGAATAACAGCCAGCAGTGTGCCCAGATGGCCAAGAAACCCAACAGCATCCTGGCCTGTATTAGAAACAATGTAGCGAGTAGGACTTGAGAGGTGGTCATCCCTCTCTACTTGACACTGGTAAGACCCCATCTCAAGCACTGTACACAGTTTTGGGCCCCTTACCACAAAAAAGATGCTGAGGCGCTGGAGTAGGTCCAGAGAAGGGCAACAAAGCTGGTGATGGGTCTGCAGAGTAAGCCTTATGAGGAGAGGCTGAGGGAGCTTGGGTTGTTCAGCCTGGGGAAGAGGAGGATGAGGGGAGATTTTATTGCTCTCTACAACTCCTGGAAAGGAGGTTGTAGAGAGGCAGGGGTTGGTCTCTTTTCCCAAATCACAGGTGATAGAACAAGAGGAATTGGCCTCAAGTTGTGCCAGGGGAGGTTTAGATTGGATATTAGGAAAAATTTTTAAACTGAAAGGGTTATCAAGCATTGGAATGGGCTGCCCAGGGAAGTGGTTGAGGCACCATCCCTGGAGGTATGTAAAGGATGGGTCAACATAGTGCTTAGTGACATGGTATAGTGCTGGGTTGTTGGTTTTTTATCAGTTAGGTTGATGGGTGGACTACATCTCAAAGTCCCTTCCAACCTATGATTCTGTGCTGTGAAATCAGAAAGGACCATCTGCCATGCTTTGCATATCTGCAAAATGAGTTTGGCCACAACCACCCAGATGACTGGACTGATGTCTGATTTTCTTAGCCATTATTTAATTTTGTCTCAAAATTGTGACTTCTGTATCATAATATATCTCTTCACTGTATTTTTCAGAACCGTGAAAATTTTCATTGAAATTCTGCTTAAGCATTCATATTATTAATAATAATTATAACAAAAATATAATAGGATAGGATTTCACTCAAGAGATTAAACTTCCGTTTATGAATTATTATTTATGCAAATTTAGGAGAGGCAAGTAATTATTATTGAACAGATTATTGACACAGTATACTCTACTATTGAGGCCAACAGGATTTTTGCAGTTAAATAGAAATTGTTATTTCTATGAACTTTTAACAATTTTTTTTTTTTTATTGGTAAACTACTGTATGGTGAACAACAGATAAAACTCATCCAGTCATTCAGGTTCCACACAGCAGTCCTATGCAACATTTAAGTGCTAGCAAAAATACTCAGTGAGGACCAAATGAGGTAAAATACTGAGAACAAGTTAGGCAGTTGAAAAAATGACCTGCAGAAGATTAATAATTATATTCTTTTCCTCATTGATACAATCAAAGACTTAATCCAACTTTTGTAATTTTGAATTGTTTTAGTCATGAAACAGGCATATTTCTCTTTATGATCTCACACAAGCATGTCATAATTTACTACAGAAAATGAAGACCTGTTGAACATGTTCTGTCGTACCTGTGAGGTTAATTTAGGCAGCATCTCCTATCACAAATTGAGCCAAGATTTTTTGAAATCTAACAAAGAATCTGTAAAGATTGCCAAGAACAAGATTTCTGCTTAGTCCAGAAGCTGACAAATTTCAGAAGCCCCACTTCTGTTGTCACCATGCAATGAAGTTGCCGCAGGTTGGAGGGGAGAGGAGACTTTGTTTCTGCATGAGCTCAACTGTGGACATGAATGTAGATGTAACAGTTCTAGCAGTTCTAGTCTGCATTTGCAGAACCACAATCTGAGGAAGAACAGTGTATTTCATGAGCCTGAGTCATCACAGCAAACACATTTTCCTTTTAGAATTCTTCACCCAAACAGTAAGAAAAAAAAATTTCTTAAGATGACTGGGAAATAAATATTCAGAAGGTAAAAATGCAAGTTAAGACATTATTAAACATCAGAGTAAAGGAATAATATAAAACTAGGATATTACTTTGTCATTTCTTCTTGTTTTCTGACCGCCTCAGAAGAGAAGTTGGCAGCAGTGAAGCAGGAGAGTGATAAATCAAGGACATCTGAAGTGGCTTAATATATATTACTAAAAAAAAAAAAAAAACCTCCACTTCTTGTGGGGTTTA
>VZRU01016770.1:77676-90482 GCA_013398155.1 Pedionomus torquatus | reverse complement strand
AAAAAAAAAAAAAAAAAACCTCCACTTCTTGGTGGAGTTATAAAACGAACACAAGCAAAGAGGTCAGTGTGAAAAGAATCACTTCAGTCAGCTCACTGACACAAAAAGGTCTGGACACGGAGCTAAGACGTTCTGATGTAGTACTACTAGTATTTCATCTGTCTTCTTTGATTAGGCATTTATAGGGATTATGATTACAATCAAACTACCTGGTTGAATATTTTCTCAGGAAATATAATTTTCAAGCAATCCTGGTGGACTTTACCCAAAATCTGACTTTATGCAGCTTGTCACAAAGCAGGCCAATGAAGCAACCCACCCGACTCTAAGAACAGATGGCTTTTCTGCGGAAAATAGGATATAGCCAAATGTTCCATTTATTATTCACTTTAGTTTAGAGAGGGGGAAGTAGTGCTTATTCTTTCTGTTTCCATATCACCAAATTTTGATGTGCCTAGAGAGTGAATAATGTGTTCCTGATATATACTTACATCTTCCTTGAAATAATTTAATTTAAAAGACCACATTTTGCGCAATCCAACAACTAAGTACGAAGAATACTAGCAACTTCTCCTCTAAATGAGGTGGTCAAAAAACAAGAAGAAATAATAAAATGATATCCTACTTTTATGCTATTCCTTTACTCTGCTGTTTAATAATGTCTTAACTTGCATTTTTACCTTCTGAATGTTTATTTCCCAAGCAAATTGTTTGCTTGAGAAGCTACCATAGTGGTTTTGGTAAATAATATTTTTTAAAAGCCCTGAAAAATACTAGATGCTGACTGAAATTGTCCAGTGATGTCCTTTCTGATTTTTTAATGTGCACATAAGTTCCACTGTGTGATCTTATTTGGAAAGGTTAAAACAATTTATAAGGTAGCTTACTGATTCTGTAATTTATGCTTTATATATTATAGTCCATATATGAACTGTGTATTTTGGTTCACCGATATGACCTGTCCATCTTTTTTTTTTCTTGAATGATGCAATAATTTCAGTCAGGCAAAAAAAGGGTGAATTAACAGTGAAACTGCAGATGCGTGGCAGCACATATATTATTCCGATTAAAAAAAAAAAAAAAGTTCACTGACAGGGCTCCACAGCTAAATTTGCTTTCCTTGCTTGTTTCTGTTTAATCCTATCACTGCTAACTGACAGGCTGGGACTAGGAAAAACAAACAAACAAAAACAAACAGCTGAAGAATCATATTTTTTTTCAATTTTATGGCTGGTGATGGGTGCTTTTTTTTTGCTAGAATTAAGTTTTACCTTCATAAAATGCATTCCTTGGGTGAAATAAAGATGCTGTCAGTGACTACAACTTTTTCATTCTGTCAAATGAGTGAAAAAGAAAGAAGACCTTTGATCATGCTAGAATTCTATCCCAACCAAATACTAAATAAAAGTGGCAGACAGACAAAATACTGAGAGGATTTTTTTAGTTTTTTAATTAAAAATTAAGAAATTGTGGAGCGTTGATTAACGTCATACATGAAACATTCCTTGTCAGCCACTTTTATCTTATGATCCACATTCATTGTGGTACTGATCTTTCAAAAATGCTGTCTTTTATTCAGCATTTCAGAAACCACACAAATTGTCAGCTGCAACAACAGCTATTTTAATTCATGGCAGAAATCGCTATTATGTCTGTTTGAGACACAATTGTTACAAGCTCTGTTAAAGCTAAGAAAGCTGAATAAATATAAAAGTCGTTGCTGGCAGCCAGGCACACTGTTCTGGTGGCTGCAGAGTTATGTGCAGTGCTGCTGTCCCTAGGTCACCTCCCCAACCACCTCCATGCTCTGGATGAAGCCACCATGCAGTTGCTGCCTTATCTACTGTGAAAACACTCTGAGTTACTAAAAATGCTGTCAATAGTATCCTTTTGTTTGGCTTTTGTCAAAACTGAAACTTTTTGTAGAGCTGAGCTACAAGAGGGACTATAACACATGTAGTTTTCTAGCAGACCAGAGATGCAGGCTGGGGAGCGGACAGGCAGCCCGAGGGACATCATCCCTTAGCCTGACTCAAGCTGCAACTGTCCATCTGACCACATCCTCTCACAAATCTGTGAGTATATCAGCAAATTTTGCTTTTGTAAAGGCAAACACAGATGGGAGTGACTGAAGAACTAGGAGCTTGAAAATAATATTAAAATAGAAATCAGTAGCCACACCCTTAAATTACTATTAAATGTTTATACAGTCTTGTCATTTCTCCCCTGAGCCCCTCCACCCCCCAGCCTTTCTTAGTCTCCCTCTTTTTTTTTCAGTCCAATGGTAGGAAAGTGAAAAAAGTTCCTCATTCCTGAGATGGGGCACCAGTTAGAAGTATTTTTCCACACCAGCATCACTTTCTCAAAAAGCAGATAGAAGAAATTTCCCTTCTAATGTAGCCCATGAAACCTAGGACTGGGCAGAGACAGACAGGAGATGTAGATTTGGACTGCTTAAGGCTAATGAGGATATAAAACCAGTTTATAAAACCAGTTCTCTTTGCCTGAGTAATAGGGCTCTAAAAAACACACTTAGGTATTTTTCAAGAGAAAGTTGAGAAAAGCAACCAAATCCACAGAGTGACCTACACAATTGCAGCTGTTGCAATCTGTCAATTCAAATCTCGTGCATGCTTATATTTGTGAAAGAAGCAGAATTTCACATCTGTTCCTTGTAGCATGTGTTAGAAACCCCTCCTTTTGGTGCACCATTCTCATGACCCCTATTCAAGTCCTCTCTTTCCACATATATGTACTACAGGAAATTGGATGCTGTAATCTTCTGAATTCTTCTTCAGATCAGTATGACTGAACTAAAATAGCCCCTACAGAACTTATCTGACAAATATGCAATTACGAAAGTGTGCAAAATCTACAAAACTTAGTAATTTAAAACAAAAATGGAGCCATGGCCTTGATTAAAGAGTTCTATCCCTACAAAAAAAGTCCACTGGGAGTTTTAAAATTCCATATGAAGGTCATAATTCTGCAACCAGCTTCATAACTTCCTATGTCTACCTTATAAACTTGCCTTATTACTTTTAAGCTTTAAATATAATTCCACAAAATACCCTACATAAAGCTAGTGCTGAGCAATAAAGGATTTTATTTTTATTTTTATTTTTTGTTTTCATTTTTGTTTTATACACTATGTGGATCCTGAATACCAACATTATGAATTTAAACTTCCCTTGAATGTATAGCCTAATTAAGGATAAATACATTGTTGTTTTCTTCAGGTAGTTCTGAATGAATCCAAATGGGCTTCCAGCTAAATCTGATGAGACACACAGATGTTCTGAACTTTCAACGAATATCTCAGGTGGTTGCTGAACTGCAAACAAATTCATGTGATGCACCATAACCCCAGAGGAATAAAATCTTCCTTGATAAATATATTATTCAAAGTCAAAACATAACTTTCTAATTTCAGCTGAGGACACTATAAAATGTCTGTGACAATGAGCTGAAAATTAATAAAATATCTGTTGCAGAGATTCACTTCTGTTTTCTGAATTTGGAGGTTGCTAGGTGATGAAAAATAAGTTGATTGAATCAATAGAAAATGCTTATGGGGAACTATGGAATGGATTGCAGGGTACAAGTCTTTGAATGTGAATTAGCATATTGTTATGAAAAATAAGGCATTTCATAGAATTGTAGAGCTGAAGATTTGATAAGAAATTACTAGCAGAAGACATGAGCATGAAAATTATTCTGGAGGTGCATAATGGTTAGTAATGAAAAACAATAAATAACTGAGAATAAGAGAAAAGGAGAATACTGGAAAGAATGTAAGAAATCAAACAGCCTGGCTGCTCTTTAGATATGGAAAAACTGCAACTGAAACTTTTTGACGTGATCAAGGTAAAATGCCATTGAGACTGTGTACAGGTATAGTCAAAGGCAAAAGAACATGCCTACACTTCTTTGTTTACAAAACTTAATCAGCTTTCCTAGCTAATTAGGGGATCCTTAGACGACTTCTTGATAATATGAATACAGCAGAGATCAATAAATACGACAAACCATCATTCACAGAAGCAGAGCACTCTGTATATTTCCAGTCATGAAACTCCTAAAAGAAACACTATGCTTTGTTTATTTTTGTGTATCTAAATGTCTAAATATCTCCGTGCAATGATCAATCTGTATTTCTGTATTCTGAATTAGTTAGCAGCATATGGATTGCCACCTTTCTAAGGTAATACTGCCTTGGATACATTCGTTTTGTCTTAAGGTTACATTTCCTTAAAGCAAAGAATGGTCATGCAAAGGCACTGAAGGATTAAGGAAAATCAAGATACATGGGAGAGTGATGGAGAAAGTGAAATAATGTAGGTGTAGGAGTAATTGAAAATGAAATACAAAAACATTTGTAGCAATTTACCTTTAACCTTGGGCACCATTATACAGATGTTTTTGGGAACCAGTGAAAGCAAGAAAATGCAAGACTGAAAGCAATGGACAAATTCAAATTCTATTTTAGCAAAATCAGCCAGAAAATGCAGTATCTATATGGAAAACTTCACCCAGATACCAGTTATTAAATAACAAGCATTAATGAGACAGACAATATTGAAACTCAGGTACTGCAACAGGCAGGATGACTGAGCAGGATTTTTGTTCTACACTTGCAGGAGCACTGGAATAGGGGCAAAGAGCATGGACATGGATTAGAACTTGTTTGTCTCTTCAGCACAGATCAAGCTTCTTGGTGGTAGCCTCTTGAAGGAAAATCTGGCCCAAGTGCTTATTCTATGTCTTTACTCTGATAAATTCTATTTGGAGTCTTGACTTTCTCCAGGGTTTCTTTATGCCACAGCTTAAGTTCAAAACAGCGCTGGGACACTTCCCAGGAATGCACTTTTCTCTTTGTTAGCTTTTAGAGCCCTTGGCAGATTTTGGGGCATCCCACTGGCTACTGGTAAGATCAGACTGAAACAGCTCCTGCATTTCAGAAGTCCTTTTCTTTTAGCCTAGCTTCTTTCAGATTATTTGTGTGGACTGTCAAAGTAGTTTATGCCAATAGACTTAAAATACTTGCCCGTGCAGTCACAGACTAAGTATTTGTTAACCCAGGGGAAATTTCACGCCAACACTTAAGTGCAGTTCCACTCCACCGACGTTAGCAACGCTGAGGATTTAGCACAGTTAGGCTCTTTTTGAGAGTATGGGTCATGGCATAAAGCAAACAGGAAGCTATGTGAATGCAGTTTGCATGTTAACAAACCCAGACAAGCAGTCCCAGGGCTGAGATGTTATGTTCTGCTTCTCTGCAGGACTTATTAGCCTGGGGCAAGCCCAGTGCTAAACTGCAACTACCTGGTTTCCATAGAGCTTGTAAGGAAAAGCCTTCTGCTTTCTGAGAAATGCAAGCTTTCTCAAAACACCAGAGAAATACTCTGTTGAATAAAATCTACTCTATAAGAGATGCCTAGGTGAGCTTGGAGCTCCCAGCATTGATCTTGCTTCTGGACATCTGGCAATGATGGGGCTTTCCTTGAAAAGTTATTATAGTCTGAACACGGCTTAGGGCAGGTGGCCAATTCAACTTTCCCATGATGACTAAAACCTATTGTGGAGAGAAATAGTAAAGATGAGAAGGGGAAGGACTGCCCAATCCTCAGAGCCTACAGAGAAGAGTTTGCTAGTTGGATGAAGATAAGTAATTCGTAACAAGAAGAACCCACAAAACAAAACAAATCTGGTGTCCAATAAGCCAATTCACTATGCCCCATCATCCAAGTTATTAATGAAAACTTTAATATTAAGGAAGATGTTAACCTTCCTTGGGTTATACTGGTAGGGACTGTCCTCCAATCAGAAGTTGTACCACCAATCACAGCTGTCTGAACCTGGCAGTTTGATCAGTTTCAATCCACCTAACTCAATTCACCTTCTCTTACTTGGCCCATATTTGCTCACCTAGCCTATGAGAATGGCACAGGAGACAGCATCAAAAACCTTGCTGCAGTCCAGATAAGCCGTATTAAATGTTCTCATCCACGGGGCCAGTCATATCATTGTAGAAGACTATGAGATTATCCAAGCACAACTGAACTAAAATAGTGTATTTCATGAGAGATATCAGAATAAGAGACATAATTAGCATTACTGTTGTGGACTGCCATCTCTCTGACTGCTTTAGGCTGAGATACATTCTACTCTCATAATTAAACTGCTCTATCCAACACTACTCAATATAAGAGTAGTAAACACTAGACAAAAGAACAGATAAATAGTTATGTCAAAAATCCTCTGAAATTAAGTTCTATGCTCATTAAACACAAAGCTTCAGATTACCATCCATTTCAAGAAAGTTTCTTTCCTAGCTACTTCTCTACTAGATTTTATTTGAAGGACAATCACAAAAGGGAGCAATAGTTCACATCAGATACCATGTAAGCATAATTAAGGAAAGAAAATGTATAAGTATATGGGAGTTGAAATTGTAGCCACAAATTCCTTTCTTCTTAATAATTCATTGGAATTAGTCAAAATTAAATTCCAGACATCACTGTAAAGTAACGATATTGCTGTCCCTTAACAGGTTATGTCTGTCATAGCTTGTGTAATTTTGTTTATTCTTTAGCGGACTTACTGTTCCATGAAATTTACTGTTTTGAAGCAGAAGTTTTGTGTGACATTTTCAGAAGGACCTTTGCTGGCCTTTGGCATTCAGGAAAGCTAGCACCACTTTAATAGCACCATGTTCTTTCTCATGGTACTGTTCTAAAGGGTGGTAGTAATATCTACTTCTGCCTGCTTTATAGTTTTGTCAAATAATTTATTGTCTTCTGAATGGGGTAATAAAATCACTTGATAGAACTAAACCATTTATTTTCTCTCACACAGATGCTTATTTAGTGACAGTTAAAAAGAAAAAAATCTTCAATCACCTATAATGCATACAGCTGAGATCACCACAGCACTCTAAAGCCACATTTGTAAAGGATCTGTATCAGAAAGTGGACTGAGTCAGAGAGATATGCCAGTCTAACAGATGTGTTCTCACCTGTACAGGTTTTTACTTCTATCTACTTACTCAAATATTAGAATCCTTGGTATGGGAAATGTATTTAAGATCAGCTCAATGCTGAAGCCAGTAAGTGCATTCATTTTAATGTAGCTGCATCCCATCCAAAATATTATCAAGTAACCAAAGATGGGTTACATTTACAATGCATTGTTATATAATAGCATATTTGTGTATTGCTGTGTGATGTTTTTAATATATGCAACCAAATAAAAATTAAATTTTTAATTTTGAACACGAACATAACATCATAATGTCATAAAAATGAGCAGTATATGCAAACACTATGGGACTCAAAAATTCATGAAATAGCTAAGAGGTTAGAGGAAATGACTGCTATTTTTTTTAAATTAGGAAAATTTCAGAAAAAATTTCAAAACTTAAAAAAAAAAAGATATTTTGCATAGGAAGAATAAAATACAAGCATTTCAGTAATAACAAAAACATCAAAGATTTATATTTTTTAAAAAATGTAAAGGCTAAAGCTGAATTATATTAATTTCAAAATTTATCAGCAATGCTTAAAATTCATCTTTAGGAGAATATTTTTCAATATGCTTTTACGGTTCATCGGTTGTAACTCTTGCTCATTCTTATCTCATTTTCACAGATCTACAGTGCATAAGTAGCAGACTATAACAAGTCCACAGTCCACATCATGTTTAAAATATTTTGTATGTAATTAAACAATTAAACAATTAAAGAATTTTAAATTATTATATAGATATAACAATTACATTAAAAAAAAAAAGTTGTCTTACAATGTAAATGAGTTAACAAACTTATAAAAATAGTTTTCTGGAAATGCATACATACCAATTTATTCTAATCATCATTTATGAAGATGCCTGGACAACTAACATTGTCAAATTGAAAAGTTGTAAATTGAGTATGTCACAAGTCTCTGTTTTTCAAACAAATGTATAACTATAAAGCCACTTTGGATGGTACTCATTCTTACTTCATAAAACCTGGGAAAATGTTGCTGTTGAGCTTAATAGCTGCAAAGTCATACCTGTGGTGAAAATTTAAATTTAAAAATTTGAAAACAAATCCTGGATTCCCATTTTGTAGTTGGAATTCTTGTACACAAAGGAAATAACTTACATACTTCCAGACTTGCACAGTAAGCCTATAGCAAATTCAGAAAAATGTCTACATCACATGATACCTAGCTAATCATATGTAGATGTGACCCAGTGTCTTGAGTCACAAACTAATATCTTTCCTCACTTTTCTATTTTTATTCCTAAGTAAATATTACATGTGTTATTGAAGTTAGTAATTTTGATACCAGATGGTCTAGCTTTTCAGCTCAAGGTAATTGTATGGTTAAACAAAAGCATTACTTTTCTAACTTAAAGCACTGGACGTAATTACTATAGCTACACACTCAGGAATCAGATTCACAATTTGTAAATATTTTGACAGTAACTGGACATTCATAGCAGCAACTAAAATTTTGACAGTTATCATCCAGAATTCATTAGCAACCCTCTTGTTTAACACATCTGTTACCTGCTTGCAAAACCAATACTAACACTAATTTAGTGATCCTAGACAGAATCACAACAAACAGCAAGTACCCCACAAATGATTTGCAGACAACTATTAGGCGGAATATATTGTAAAACAATATTGCACAAATAACTGTGAACAATAAATATACATGCAGAAGCCAGAAGGGGGTCATATAAAGATTGTTAATGGAATGATGCAGTATATTTGCAATCTGATTTCTTAACTGAACTTCAAATATCAGCACTGAAACCAAAATGAGGAAAAGAGAGTGATCTATAAAAAAATACTTTAGCAGTGTTGTCACTGCAGCAACATTGATTTTGCCAGTACTGATGCCACATTTGACATAAACTGCTACAGCTAAGTCCCCTTACTTATCACAGACTTACCCCAAGTTGTCTGCATCAATGAGCAGGAGTCATATGTATCCCCTTGCCCTGGTCACTTCTAGAAGAAAAACTGTCAAATGAGACTTTGAAAGTTCTTCTCTCTTCAGCACTGCAGGACTAAAAAAACCTGAACATCTGTGTGAACAATGTTACAGCTGGAACAAAATTTATACAATGTCCACACATACCTTCTTAAGTCATGCATCGTTCACTACTGTGATGCATGCATCAGTACGTAATGAGGGATTGGAGTTTCTGATTAAGCTAATAAGTATATTTCTTAGTTCTCAATTTGCTTATTGTTAACTCCAAGGAATAATCCAGTGGAAAGCAGAAGTTGTAGATGCAAACTTACCACCCAGAGAATCAGAACATAGCTTTCAAAATCAGAGTGAATTAAACTCATACAATTCTTCACAAAGCCAGAATTTTTAGCACATAAAGTTGCGAGATTCAGATTATGAGCCAAGGCAAAATCCCAGAAACATTTGGGCACCAATATAAACAACTACTTGAGGCCTGGTTTCCATCAGGTGAATGACACTGGAAGTCACACACGCAAGTCATAAGAAGTAAAACTGAAAATTATAAGAGAATAACTTAATGGTATTCTATATTATAATATAAATATGTATAAACTTGAGGCCTCAAACATTACTGTTTATATAACCATGATGAAATGATTCAGCCTTAAATGTACTAGAATTAGCCATTTTAAAAATCAAACAAATAACACAGCCTCCTGCCCTGTTCCTCATTAGTACTAGAGGAACTGTAGGCAGCTAAGGGCCTTAAAATATTATTCAGTGCTTGCTTTTTTGTTTGCTAGCATTGGTGAGACAGCAGAAAATACACTGCCTTTACAAACATTTCATAATCTCTTCTAAGTGGATGATAGTGTTCAACTTGAACTTTTCAATCACTATTCAAGTAAGTTCAACATTAGACAAAATGCGTTTGCTCATCTCTTCCTTCATACCTTCTGGCAAATACAGCTTCCAGCACCGTAGCAAATTTCAAATTTATACCTCTGTGTTCACATGTGAAGGCCCTATTCAGGATTAAATAATACATAACTTGACAATATATTATTTACTTCAAGAAACACAATGTGATTGATGCAATCAGACACAATATGCTGCAGCACATAACAGAGCAGCTAAAAATTCAGGAGAAAGAAAAAAGATCCACAAAACTTGAAACCTAACCATTTCTATTCCTGAAACAGAAAGAAAAATAAAAGAATCAGACTTTCATGAAAGAAATCCAGGCACCAAAAAACAAAGCGATGAAGAAAATAATAATTCTTATTTTAGTTTGCAATATCCAGTAATCACAACCCCATTCAAATGGATTTTTATTCCAGTTTACTATCTTCAGTTTCAAATCATTAACTTGTTGTTGTTGTAACATATCTTACATTTTTTTTTCTATGTAAGTATTAATACAATGTAATCACAAGTTCTTGAGCCATTTATTTAAAAGAGTTTCATTTTGTGCATTTCTCAGAGAACTTTGTGAAAATTAATTATAGGTCTCATCTTTAAGAAATTTAGTTTTTCGCCATTGTCCTGAAAAGCTGGGACCCAAAAACAGACACAGTATTCCAATATTTTTAAAGTCACTGCCCTACACAAGGAGAAATGGGAGAACTTTCTTCTGTTTTCTCAGTGCCTCCTCGACTCTGCAACCATAGATCACATTACAGCCTCATTTGCCACAACATCACGCATAGACATACTGAATTATTTATCATCTCTGATCACAATCTTTTTCATATTTTCTCCTCAAGTCTCCTCTTCTTTCTGCTGCTATCCATTTTTGTAGGTATTACCTGATTTATTTGTTACTATATATATAATTTTGCATTAGAATACTTTTTTTTCTTTCAACGGGCTGAATTTACCTGTCAGTCTATATGGCTCCTTGACTTTGATAGTTTAGCTGCCCATCAGCTTTATAAGCGACTTTTAAGGAATCTTGTATTTACTTTGGACTACTGAAGGAATATTAAACAAGTTATTCATCTCTTCAAGATTTTGCTAGAAAACACCCCCGGTAACAACTGCTTTGGAGAGCTGTCAATGAGCTAGCTCTTAATTCATTTTACATGGGCTTTATAGATATTAATAGTGCTATTTTCCTATCACGAAGTTGAAGGCAGCTATATTATATAGACACAGTTACCTTTACCCATCAAAACTGCAATATCAAATGCTGAAAATAAGTTTACATGACAAGACAGATTTTGTATATTGTCTTTGAGCATTTTTTATGTTCTTTGTTACTTTATCAGCTTGGGATACTTTTTGTTTGCTTTTTCCCTATGTTGTTCATTTCTGGTGTTCCATTAGAAGTGTGTCAGATCAACCGCTTTACAGGAGGCTGTCTTGCTTGTCTGTCCTGAAAAAGAGCACAACAGCATTATGGGTCCACATCAGTATACATAATTCAGGATTTATATTAAAAACTGAAAAAAATCAATATATTTTCAGCCAATTCTTCTTGGAAAAGTGCGTGTGTGGTGCTCAGGATTTACTCAGTATTTAAGCTTATTTTAAGAGATCTCATTTACTTTCTGTCTTACCACAAACAGAGAAAGAGGATAAGACTTCCATTGCAATTCAAGAAATGTCACCCCTGAAAACACAATTCACAAGACAACACAGCTAAATAACTGATTTTAAAAGTTGAATCTCTAACAGAGACTATCTGCTGTCTGCTATTACTAATACACTTAAAAGTGCTTCATTGTTTTCTGTCACACCTGTATAATTCCATTGCTTTCTAGATGCAAAAAATATTTTTCTTATTGGTGAATACCTGTGCCTTTTCTACTCTGTTATTCAAAGGTTCATCATCTCTATATGGCATCTGGTTCATGACCCAGTAGGCTTTATTATGTTCCAAATATAGTTCAAAAAAACGCCACCAAACTCACTATTTTATTGTTTTGCATGAAGAGCTAGGGATTCCTTTCCTACTATCTCCATCTTCTCTTGTTAATTTTCTATAGTTTCAAATTTCTAATTTCTACTGACTGTTATTTACTTCTCTCCTCTTTCTTTTGACTTTCATTTTAATATCTATTTATTGTCCTCATTTCGCCACTTGTGCTGTTCAGTGGACTGAGCTACAAGAGGAGAAGTAGGCAGGCTTAGCCAAGGACACAAAGAGGAAT
The DNA here is from genome assembly GCA_013398155.1 of Pedionomus torquatus. Lineage (NCBI taxonomy): Eukaryota > Metazoa > Chordata > Aves > Charadriiformes > Pedionomidae > Pedionomus > Pedionomus torquatus. The sequence continues at coordinate 78,352 of VZRU01016770.1, read as the reverse complement.
GTCCATCTAAGCAGGAAAAGAATGCCACCTTTGAATCTGAAGTTGGCACTTCAGAGTAAAGAATTCACGTCTGTACAAAGATATTTGACATGTACTACTGCTAAATATCATACAAGAATGAAGTGTTCTTACTCTAAAGCATTCATCCCAGACTGTGCAGTTTTGATCTACTGAGCATTTTCAATATCCATTCATGTTCTCATTTAAAATTTTCCATTCTCACAATTTTTCTGTCAAAATTTTTCTTTACTTCAAAATATTCCAATTCTTGGAAACTAGTCCTCTTGTAATAGTTATTACAGGTGCTCTCCATGATACATCTGCAAATAGAAGTCCACATTAATAGTAAATTGATGTATAAAAGGGTAGCTTATCCTGTTCTCCAGTTTGATTTGACCAGTATAGAACAGAAGCCCTCCTGCGTTTATTGTTGAACTGTGCTGGTTAACAAACATATTTTCAGGCATTCAGGAATTAGCACTTCTGAGCTTTCAGTAGCCATAAATCAAATAACAATTTCTTTTATATGGAAGGTCCCTTCCTCACATACACACAAACACATGTTCAAAATTCCTGAATGAGGTAACACAGTTTACAGTGTTCTGGTCATGTGATTCACCCTAATCATTGCCTTTGATAATACTACCTATATAAAATGTTTCATATCACTGAGAAT
>VZRU01016770.1:12801-77620 GCA_013398155.1 Pedionomus torquatus | reverse complement strand
TTTTAACATATAGCCTTGATAACAAAACAAATTTAAAACTGCCTTTTTTCACAATTTTGTGAGCTTGATTTTATACAGGATTTGTCTATACAATGATCCTTAATGATCCTTTGGATGTTTCTGTTTACTTGTCACTGAGAAGATCAGTGCTTTCCTGGGAGAACAGGCTGACCTGCTCACTCGGCAGTTTTTCTTCTTAAATTACAGTACCCCCAAAACACACACACATTGTACATACAACAGTTCACCTCTTGTATTTTCTGCCATCTGTCTCTTGTTTATGAAACCATAAGGACATATGCAAAGATACTTCTTATTTTTCCTGACTGTAATTGCATTACAAGCTCACATTGGAAGAGTTTTTATAAGCAGGCAATTTCATGTCATTCCATATCCTAGTTATAATAGATATACTATACAAAGTTCTGTAAAATGTCTTTATACTTCTCACTAACATTGCTGGTATGATTTCCATTACATGAATGTAGAACACCTTGTATTTTGTTTAAAAAATACTTTCTTGACTATTCGTAATACGTAGTTCTTTATGAGTACTTGCTTCTACAACATCCTTGAATAGCTTCCCAAAATACCTGCTGCTTCATACCAAATAATATTCCCTAAATATGTTCCTTGTAATTCTGTGTTTTCTCCTTCCAAAACAGCTATCTCACTATATGACTCATCAAATCTATAATAAAAATGTAAAATTCCTAGCTAGATAGAAGGCCTCCTACCTCTCCTTAGCAGTTGGTTATCAAATGACCAATCTGTTTCATTTTCTTTGTAGTGTTTCTGGCAGGGTTCTCAAACTATGCCATCCTGAGAAAAAACTTTATTTTCTGAAATAGTGTGTTGATATTTCCATTCCAGGTTACTAATCCCCTCCTTCACAATTACCAGATTATACTTAGTGCTGCTGCAATCTCTTTATTCACTTTGAAGTATTTTAAGGAGGAAGGCTTCATCAATACGTAGGTTAGTGGTTGAATCCTTATAGACAGGGAGATGGAGAGATGAAATGGAAAGTACAACCTGTCCAAGGCAGCTTAGTCATTGCACTTGATTACTCATTATCTTCTTCTGTTACCTGCTGCAAAGCCATCTGTTAGGAGATGGAACACTACTCTGTTTCTCCAAATTTGCTCAAAATCCCTTATTTACCATTCTGTTCAAGTATTTTCCTGGGACTGCTTGTACACATAAAGTTAATCATGTTCTTGCATGTTTGCATGAACAAGGTCAAATGTTTGACAAGAAGATTAAGAAGTTTCTGGTGTTTTCATTCTTGAATTAATAAAAACACTATCACAAATAATACAACATCAACAGAACTACCTCCTTCCTCCACTTTTTCTTATAGGTTGAGGAATTTTCACTGAATGTATTTGATGAAGTAAAAGAGCTACAAGTGCTAGTCACTTCAGCAAATAATTCAGGACATGGGGTTTATTAGATACTTAAGTCACCTGGGCCATGTAGGGACAGAGGGTGTTCATGTTAAAGCTTTACAGTATTGCACATTTTAACTTTGCAGTTCATTGAACCAAACTTCTCCTAATGTGAAAGTAATGAGTTAACTCCTAATCAGATATTTTCATTTTCTCAAATAATACTTTTTGGTATTTATAAGCTTGTTGGACCAAAAAAAGCAAATAATGCATAATAATTTTCCTCATAAAACTCAGCACAATAAAGCATTATTACAACCGTTATAACATTATGTAATTTTACTGACTTGCAGAATTCATATTTCATTATACAAAAACTTTACCCCTAACAGCTATTCTAATTTTTTGATTTTTTTACCCTTGAAGCTAACTTCTTTAATATTCAGACATAAATATCATTTAGTATGAAGTATGAACTTAATTTATAGTTAAATACTTAATTTGCTCCGTTTGACCACCTGCAAATAACAAGCTTATAAACATAAATATAATTTCTATTTGTTTCATTTTGTTGTGTTTTTTTTTAATGACATTGGAGAAACAGTATTACTTTCTTATTGAAAGAATGCTCCCCATAAATATTGTTAATAAATAGGTAGATAAATAGGGAAAAAGTAGTAAAATTTAAACTGTTTTTGTAAGAGTATATATTTGTGGTGGAATTACTGGGAACTGCGGAGCAATCAAACACATTAGGTTAAACTTTGCATTCCAGACATGCTAAAATGGGAATTTCAAAAGGTAAAAGTTGAATTTGATAATTTTGTTCTGTCCAAAGAGTATTTTTGCTTGACATCTTGATTTTAACTGGCATTTTCTTCAACCACGTTAGCACCCCTTAAAAACACTGAACTTATGAACAATTCCTAATGAGTAAACTGTGTTGGATTTTTCCTCATTACAAATTGCTTATAAAAAGGTATGTTTCTCAATTTTGTCTTTTTGAAATACAGTTTCTGTGACAAATTGCTTGTTTAATATCTTCTAATGAGTGAAGTATTGTAAAAAATAAAATTTTTAATGATATGATCCACTTTGTGCTTTTTTTAATACCTATCTTTGAACTAACATCTTCTGCTGTTCAGCTCCCTAAATCAGTCCATTTTAGGTGAGAAACCTCGGTAATTTTTCAAAGGAAAATCATGTCTATTCACTTCTCATTTATCCTACAGACTTTGCATAGTATTGATGACATAGGAGACTTGTAAATTGCTGAAACAACTATTTGAAAAAATGTTTCTAGCTAATAATGAAGCATGAATCAATAATAGTGATAATTACAGAAGATCTTTTGAATGTCTTATAGGGAGAACAACAAAGGTAACAGAGGGGAATGGGAAGCAGTTCCTCATTCTTATTAAGTAACCAGAGAGTTTAGACACATCAAGGCACCATCCTGTAAAATCAGGGGAACGCTAAAACCTGCAATATAAAAGAAATTTACTCAAGAGAGAGTTCAACTGTATATTAAACCACTTCCAACTGAAACGTAGGACAGATACAAAACTCTAATCATCTGTTTCTACATATGTGCAGGGTTTTGGGTATTCACAAGAGTTTTTGATTCTCATCTGTGTTGACTCGTTTATATGCTATGTTTGATTTTCTAAACTTCTGTTGTATTATACCTTATTTAAAACCCTAAATAAATGCAGTCCAGGGAAGCTTTCTCAATTTTTTAGAGAAGCAATCTCATTGAGGCCCTTCATGCAGCAAGTTTACATCTAGTTTCTGCTTGGAGTATGCACCATCCAACAACTATGCCAGGTTTACAATTTAATTCACTTGCTTTTGATGGGGGCAAAAGTCTATTCCAATTGTCATTGTTCACTAACAGCAGAGATTAATTTATTCCTATCCAATAAATCTGACATTTCGTTAGATGAAACTGGTAGATTGATCCACTTTTAAAAGCACATAGACATTTCACTTTATCTTTATATAAGGAAAAGAAATAGCTGAATTTTAAAAAGTTGCAAAGTGTTGACATTTCTAAGTTATAGTAGTGATTTGGGTTTAAATTAAATAAGACATAGGGTTCCAACTGTCAGCTTTCATTTAAGATCATTTCAGAGATAAATAATCCATTTTAAAAGTGTAATATTGGAAAGTCAGGTCATCAGAACTGTAATGACTTAGCCAACATTGACCAAAAGTAGACCATCCTAGCACAACAGTTCAGGTTTTTAACTTGCCATTAGATTCCAAACAGCCGCAGCCAGGGATCCATTAGTGAAGCAGACCAAAGGTCATGATTTGATTATAAAACCACTATTTCTTTCTTCCCTAGATTGGAGTGTTCACTCTCATTAAAATATAACTTTCAGAATAGCAGTAAAAGTAATAAGAAACTATTTTCACTGAGTTGGTGACTATTATCTTTTCCAAACTTGCTGAAATTTTCCTTTAATATTAACAACTTCTGTAAATTTCTCCTTTCTTTATACTTTATCCTTCCATTGGCTCCAATCTTCTGACCATACATAAATTTCTATAAACACTTGTTTTAGACTCCACTTGCCATTGCAAAGTTTTCCTGCTTTCTCACATCTAAGGTACCTGAACAATTCATCTGTTCCAGGTGTCTGAAGACATTCTTTCTTGAAAATGAGATTCCATTATTAGGTCTAATGAGCAAGAACAAAGAAAAACCTGTTTTACTTTTTACTTGTTCTGTCTGCTTTATTCTCTTCAACTGTCTTTGCTTCACAATTCTGCATTGATTAGTATATCTGTATTTTTATGACAACTTTATTTGCCCCTGTCCCAGACTCAGACAGTGGCCTGCTCTCTTGCATCTTAGGAGCAGTTTGGGCCAAGTTGATCTTAAAATTTTTGACCTCCCAAAATCTCTGGTCTTCTTATCCCAAAACCTCCCAAATCTTCTTGTCTACCTATTTAGTCCTTCTTCCCATCAGCCTCATATTTGTTTCTCACATCTAACCATGAGCCCAGTATGATAGAACACCAGTTGTTAAACCCTGAGTCTGTCTGTTTCTCCATCATGTTCGTTTTTCTTTCCCAAGCATGAAAATCTTGTAATATGCCAGATTGTTCTTTTTTCTTTTTCTGTTCAGCCATAGTCTTCATATCCATAATACGAAGATATTTGCCATATATGTCTCTAACATTGTCTGTTTAGATTCCGAACAAGTGAAAATATTATAAAGATGTTATAAGTTATACTTGTTGGTTCATAAAAGTAGACATGGCTAGATGAATAACAGGCAAATAGGCAGAAGCAACTTGGGGAAAACAACATAATAAAAGGTCAGAAAGAAATAAGACTTCAGAGAAAAAAGAAAGGGATAAATGTTTTGGATTGCACTCATTTTATCCTCTGCTTTATTGAATTTGAAATATGTGTATAACAATCTAGAAGCAGGATTTTTTTCTCACATATTTAATGGCTTACACGATGCACCCAAATTCTCTGATAATTTATTCTAAATAAATTCTGAATAATTTTGGAATTTTTGCAATACTCAAAAGACCCTTCCTTTTTTCCCTCCATCACATCACCACCAGCAAAAGCATTTCAACACAAAGATTCCTATGTATTTTATCATATCATTCTTCAGACATTTGAGGTTCTCACTGTTGAAAGAAAAGCAAGATCACCAGCAGTAGCCAGTGACAGACAGTGTGCTACTTTCTTGGGTGATTTATTTAATTTAAACTTGAAAGGTACTACCTACAAAATATCCAAGTTCCTCAAGCAAACTGTTATTCCACCTCTTCCCTCTTTATGACATTTGTTTCGTATTATCACCAAATTATCATTAGTGGGATGAGGACAATTTTCATTCAAGATAGTAGGTGATTAATACCAACTTCCAGCAGGAGTCCCACTTCTAAAGGCACACACACTCTTTCTCTTTTTCTAGAGGAATATAAAAATATGGATAAATATTTTCTTTTTACTTTATCTAGAAATTTATTTTTATGTACTTTTAGAAATAGCTATATGTATACATATATGTCTATAGTAGAATAATATAAATACATATATTTAAAGTGTAGATAGATAATATATAAAATTTGCTTTAAGAAGAACTAAATAAATTAATAATTACATTTTAAGTGTGAATAGAAAGAAATTAAACAAAAGTAAAAGTCAGGGTCATGGTCCCCATTTCAGAAAGCTGTTGAACAAGCCCTAACACTTTTGGGTGAGATTCATGAGGGTGAAGAGTGGCAAAAAAAAAGGGATGGGAGGGCAAAACTGCATGTGAACATGTCCAAGGTTAAGAACCTGCCCAAAGAGGCCACCAAGGGACTCTGTGCAACATCCACATTGTGCAACACAGAGGCCATCGCACAGCCAGCCCTAGGACTGCCACTGTGTGCAGACTGATGGTCTACATGTCTCCTTATCATCAGGTCAGTGACCTTTTATGAAAGTTTCAAGAAGCTCTGGATGACTGAGTGAGGAGAGAGAAGGCAGAAATGGTGCTTTGACATGTTCATGCTCCTGTCCAGGCCTGGTGCAGTCAAGAAAAGAACAGGCATAGCAGAGGCAGCAGCATTCCAGAGGAAAAGGAAAAATTCTAGACAATCTCAATCAGTGACAAAGAGACTTCTAATCCATGTAGACAAATTTACTTTGTGAATGAGTTGCATTGATTCTCCACAGCTGCATTTCTTTATAGAGAAGCAGTGCAAATGCTTGATCCTCCATGTGGCCCAGTCCCTGCCAGTCAGCAGAAAGGCAAGGGAAGGTGGGACGGGACCATGGTCAATGGCAAGGAGCCATGAGGTGACATAGGCCCAGGCATGAGGCTGTCCCCTCACAGGCAAGAACAATCAGAACATCAGGTTACTGCCTCCTTCTGCACTTCAGCAAATCTCCAGGAGCCACAGCCCAGTTTCCCCAGGATTGCTGGACCAGATTGGGCCACCACCTCACCTCAACCCTGCTGAGCTGACAGATTATCAGCCCCTGCTGACCCCAACATGGAGTCCCACAGCCTGTGCCTGAGGCTGGCAGAGCCTCAGAAGGGAGGAAGGGGCCTTTGCAGGGTTGCCAAGGGAGAGGAGGCCTCCGTGAGCAGTGTTGGATTTGAGTAGCTCATGCAGTATTACTTGAAGGCAAGTATGTGATCAAGCAGGGTCTTGAGTTGAGTAACACCTGGAGGAAGCTTAGCTGGAGAAAGAGCCAAGGTGAGAGTCAAGTTGGAGCCACAGAAGGAGATGGAATCAAGGTGGCATTCTTAACAAGGGTGGTAGTGGCAGTGCCACCCAAAAAGAGCCTGAACAAAGCTGGAACTTAAGAAGAGGCTGGAGATGAGTAAGAGTGGGAGCAGGGCACAGCGTGGCAAGCAATCCCGATCAGTAGATGAAACAGAGGTGACATTCTGAGCAGGGGTGGTGCTGTCATGGCAGCATGACCAAGGGTAAATTCAATTTGGAGGTGAAGAAAGGGAAGGAACCGCCTATGAGCTTAAGCAGGGGCTAGAATTGAGTTGGAACCTGAGCAGTTGCCATATCTGAGCGGGAGCCAGAGCTACAAAAGATAGCCTGAGCAGGATCTGCAGATGTGATGGAGCCCAAGGAGGAGATAGAGAATACTGAAGGTAGCATTCTTAGCTGGGGCAGTAGTACCATGACAGCCCCAGAAGGGCATGGAGCACACGTGGCACTTCGAGCAGGGTCAGTAAAACTAATGCAGCACAAGCCAGGTCCCAGCATCAAGTTGGAGTTAAGAACAAGAGCTGATGCTCACAGCAGCCAGTGGCTGGATCAGAGCTGAGTAAGAGACTGAACAGGGGCTGAGTCTGAATTGGAGCTTAAATAAGTTCCAGATCAGAGAAGCATACAGGGTATTAGCATGTTCCTGGTAGGAAGGGCATAACAGATAGGTACCTAGATGCAGCCCTGATGCAGCCATACCTGCCAAAACACGGGCCATGCTGTAGTCTGGTAGGACAGATATTGTTCACTGACTCCAGCCAAATAGCACAGATATTTCCCCATTTTGGTGTGTGAAGACAAAGTTTTAGCTGTGCTCCTGTGTAAATAAAATAAAATAAAAAAGTAAAAAAAAAATGTAAAAAAAAATATGATATATTTAGATTTATATATTTAGTATATAAGTAGCTCTATATTGAGTTAAGACCCTCGCTATTTTTGTGTACATCTATTTTACACAAAGCTTCTCAGTTTAGATTTTCCTCCTTTTAGGCTGTCTGAGTTTATATTCATTCATCTAAAACACTAAGATATATAGGTAGTATATACCTGTAAGCCTTCTACATATGTATATCTAGTGTATACTTACACCTTTTGTCTGTAAGCCACAATTAGGCAATCTTGAACTTCTTTATGGTACATTTCTGTATCTTAACTAAAGTTATTTTGACACATTACATGATTCTCCAGATGTATTTTCATATGAATATCGTTATTTACTCCCTACAAAATAGATTTCTTTTGTCTTCCTGAAATTTGAAACCCTAAGGCAGCAGCGGCATACTAACCTATGATCACTTTCATGTAGTTGACTTCCTTCTAAATAGAGTTTTCTTGAATTTAATTTTATGCATCCTAGTTCAGTCCATAAAATTAAAACATTAATAACAGTATCTGAGTGTTTAACCACATGAACCCTTTCTTAAATGAAGCTGTTCATTAAGCCAAGTTATTTGCATATTGCATGGCATATTACTATGAAAGAAAGACTCAACTCATATATGATAGTGCTCATCCTACTATTCCTGAGACTTGTGTCAGCATTTCATTTGCAAATTTCTATTTTTACTAGTTGACAGCTGAGCTGTATAATCTTTCTGTGGAATGAAATTTAACAAAGAATACCTCCACTTCAGAGTCCGTCTGACCACCAAATTTCAAATTAAGTCAGATTTACCATTTCCATAAACTTTTTGCACATTCATGACACATCAGGCTGTGTTCTTGTCAGCTCTCATCAGCTAAGCAAGGTTGGATCTCTGGGGAAAATCCAGCCACCAGGAGAATAATGTTGGTAGTTCAAGAAGCAGAGAATCTTTTGAGTTCGTAATGAGTCTGTACTGTCTTGATGTCAACAGGCCAGCTACTGCTATACCTTACACTTCTGGATTTAGAAATACCTATATATTACCCACCATTGATGATAACTCGAGATACTTGTTGCTTTTAAGACAGCAACTGTGGAAAAACAATAGAATACACTGTTAAATAATTTTCATACAAGTAAAATGCGTATTTGTGTGCATACCTACTCATGAAATGTGTCATTGGAGATTGTTAAAATCAGATCATTGAAGATTCAAGTTCTGTTTTTATGTAAAAATGTGGTTATGACTTTGAAAATTATACGATTTCAGTCTAAATAAAAAAATTATTACCTCAAAGATCTTGGCCTTTTCATGAGCCATCCACTTTCAATCAAGTTTATTGATCAATAGGGTCACAAAATGTAGCACTCCAAAAAGTGCATAATTTTATTTATTTCCTCTTCCTTCATCTATAACATGCAAACTGCATTGCAAACATGGAAAGACAAAAATCTTGCTTTCAGCAGAATAAAATCTCTGAACAAGTTTGTAGCTTTTGTAGGAAAATTATTTAGCTATAAATCTATATTTGAGCATGGTATTATGATAGGAATTTAAAGTAGTACTGGAAAGCTAATAAAAAGGTTTAAAGCTTGTGCACAAATATAGTACAGAATATGTCTCATACTCTTAGATTTTACAGGTCTAACATACAGTTGAAACTGGTTCAAACAGGATGATACAATTCCATCTTTAGGGTTAAATCTGATAAACCCTGCCATAATTTAAAGAGTAATACGTAGCCATAAATCATAACATTTTTTAAGGAAGTGACTCTGACGTGACTTTCAGATACATTTCACCTACATCTCTGAAGAATTTTAATAGTGAATAACAATTTCTATACACCATCCCCATATAATTTATTTCAAACCCATTTGCTATACTGTCTGCACGTGCACCCTTCCCCTACCCCTTGTTCTGAACCATACTTTGTTTAGTCTCACCTCATATGAAAGCAGTTTCATATCTTGTAGTTACCCTTTTCTGGATTTCTCATTCTATCACACATGCACTGCACTCAGTGTTCACAAAATGGGTAGACCTTGAAAGTATATGGATTTAGAGAAAGTGGCATAATTACNTTTCTCATTCTATCACACATGCACTGCACTCACTGTTCACAAAATGGGTAGACCTTGAAAGAGAAAGTGGCATAAAAAGTTTTCCATTGTTCTTTCCAAATAATTCCTAAGATTCTTTTTCCTTTCCAACATCAGTGAAAATTGACGTTTTTTTCATTAAACTATCTGTGAAGACCTTTTGAGTCAGAGCGTGTAATTAAGAGCTCATCATGGTATTTATGTAGATGGAGTTGTTCCTGCCTCTCCTCCTATACAGTTTGTTTCACAGTTGCAAACACTGAAATGGCAGACCAGGTTCATCACCCTCATTTACTATTAAAGAGATGGTTTTGCAGCACTTTGTAATCTGTTTTGTGCTTTTAGCACCTAGAATAATTCTGATCATTGTCAAATGTTGTCAGTTCACTATTCATACCCCCTTTCAAATTAATAAGGAAGATATGACATAGTAAAGAAATATGAAATGATCCATTGCTGATACTTCTAGGACTCATTGGTAACTTGAGTGTGCCACATGTTGCATGACTTTTTTCCCTGTCTCTGAATTTGTTATCAATTTATGAGTTGATTTTTGCTTCTGTTAATTCAGTTTAGCCACTAGATTAAGGAGGCACCGTGGCAAAAAACATTTTTGAATATCCTATTTCCTGAAAACAGCCAGGTCACCTTTATTTCATTCTCCAACTGAATTCAGGGAAGCCTAATAAAATTTCATCTTTGTGACTTCTTTCTTACAGAAGCAATGTTGACTGCACATCCATTGTATCATATTTCTCCATATGTTTTATAGCTCTGTTTTTCATTATATTTTCTTCCAATTTATCCACTAGATAAATCATATTTTCTGGTCTATTGCTCTTCAATAGACTCTTCCCCCTCAACATAAAAAAAAAGTCACACTACATCTACAATTCTCTGTTCTTCTGGTCCTGAGGCAGATTTGAAAGCAACAGAAACCACACAAAAGTTAGAAAGTCAAGGAAAATGTTATTAGCTTCATGCATATACTGTCCAGAATGGGAAGTTGTTACTACTCTCTAAGTTTTGCCATTGACATTTAAATTGAAAACAATTTGTCAGATTCACTCCAACTAAAAATACTGATGGCAACTTCCTAAAGCACAGTAGTAATAATTACCAAATAATTCTTCCTTCTTTTTCTGTTTAACCTTACTTTCCAAGAATGCTCCTTTCATTTCCTGACCATTTGTTGACGCTTTCAATTCTATAAAGGTAAAGGTATTTGGAAAAGAAGTTTTATTCAAAGGGGTTTTGGCTTTGTTCTTTATTTTGTTAAAGACTTGCCATGTTAAAGCTCTAACTTCGTTGTATGTCCTTTATAGTTTCTTTCAGTTGAACACATTTCTTAGGAAGAGACCTTTTCTTTCTAATATATTTCTTTATTTTCCTGTTAAAGATGCAATATCAATTCCTCTCTTGCCTCTATATCAATTCCTCTCTTCTGCCCACCTCTCCTGTTGCAGTATTTTGTAGGTATACATTCCTTCTGAAAATTCACTGTCACATCTTTGAATGATTTAACTATTCTAGCCTTTTGGAAAGGTATTACAACTAGCCACTTTGTTTACCTCTCTGAAGTGAAATACTGTTTTAGTGTCGATTCTTTCCTTTCCTACAGTGATTTTAAACGTAGCTACCTTCTGGTCACATCTAGAGAGAAGTAATGTCTTCCTACACATTGCTTAAGTGTTTTTCTTTTGACCTGTTGCTCTGAGAAGCTCTCTCTCAAATTGTAGCAAATGTACACATCAATGACCAAAATCTCTTGCTATCAGCGTACATTCTGCTCTTGTTCTGCCCACTACACTCATTATTACCATCCTAATATGTGACCGGTAACTGTATATACTCTCATATTACAGCTGTTACAGTCCTCTAAGTTATCACTGGATCTGCAGATTCATGTAAACTTTATAATGCTCATTGATATATTTCAAGTATTTGCCTTATTTCACTCCAAGCTTTCTTCACTTCTTCATATTTTGGAATCACTCCTCCTTGGCATGGTTTACTTCAGTATTTCGAACTGCTTTACTCCCCAACATTAAGTGAGTCCATAGATTTAATTTCATGGAATTGCAGAATTGTCAGAATTGGAAGGCACCTTTAGAGATCATCTAGTCCAACTCCCCTGCTAAAGCAGGATTGCCTAGAGCACATTACTTAGGACTGCATCCACGTGGGTCTTGAAGGTCTCTAGAGAAGGGGATTCTACAACCTCCCTGGGCAGCCTGTTTCAGGGCTCTGTCATCCTCACCGGAAAGAATTTCTTCCTATTTGAAAGGAACTTCCTGTGTTTCAGCTTGTCTGCCCATTGCCCCTTGTCCTGTGACTGGGAACCACTGAAAAGTGTCCAGCTCCATCCTCCCTCAACCCACCCTTCAGATACTTACAAGCATTAATAAGGTCTCCCTTCAGCCCTCTCTTCACCAGGCTAAAGATACCCAGCTCTCTCAGCTTTTCCTCATAAGGGAGATGCTCCAATCATCTTTGTTGCTCTTCACTGGACTCTCTCCAGTACTTCCCTTGAAGTCTCTCTTGACCTGGGGAGCCCAGAACTGGATGCACTACTCCCAGTACTGACCCCTGAGGAACACGACTTGTCACTGGCAGCCACTTGGACATTGAGCTGTTGACCACATGGCTTTGAGTGTGGACATCCTTCCAGTGCCTTATCCACCAAGTGGTCCATCCATTGAATCCATGACTTTCCAATTTGGAGACTAGGATATCATGTGGGACAGTGTCAAATGCTTTGCATAAATCCAGGAAGATGACTTCCATTGCTCTGCCCTTGCCTACCAAGTCTGTGCCAGCATTGTAAAAGGCCACCAAATTTGTCAGGCAGGATTTGCCCTCGGTGAAGCCATGTTGACTGTCTCAAATCACTTCCTCATTTTCCACGTGCCTTAGCAGAGATTCCAGGAGGATCTGCTCCATGATTTTGCCAGGCACAGAGGTGAGACTGACATCATGAACACCGTAACCTAGTGTGTTTTATACTTTGCAACTGAATGGACTAAATCTGCACATGATCAGTTACCACAGTTTCTACTAATGAGCCGTAACTTGCTAAGTGTGGTAACTCACTCACTTTCAGCATATGCTTACATGTTAAGAAAATATTCAGAACTACCCTAAGCCTTTTTTAGGTAAATCTTGCAGACTGCCACCCATCTGCTGCTACCAAAAATAATCAGTGATACGTTTGATTAAATGGATATCTGCTGCCACCATTTAATTTGAAGTTTTGGTGAAAACAACAGCTAACAGATTTAGACTTCTGTAACACTCCAGATGGTGATAATTCTTTTCTAAGCATCCCAGGACTGCAGGTAGAAGTATGTTGACAAAACACATCACTGAAATTTTAACACCACTTGATGTTCAAAGTTAAAGCAAGTATTTTTGTCTGCTTTTAATATTTATTACTGCCCTAGACTGTTTGTTGGTTAGAAGGCACTCAGCATTATCTAATATCTAGAGGAGACTAACAGTACTTTTTTTCTACTGTCATTGACATATTAACACCAGAAAGATGTTCAATGAAATCTAAGAGGGTATTTTGTTCAAATACAAACAATATGACCTGCAATTTCCTCCACCATAAGTAATTGGACAATAGGTCACAAATTCTACTCAAGGAAGTGGTTACAGACTAGAGATTTTGTCTTATATACCATACTAGCACCTTGACCTATTTTGGGTAGTTGCCTGTAGCATACTCACCTGATGAGATATTCAAGATTTGATGGATGTTAAGAATAATATAGCATGAATGCAGCATAGCATCCATGGATCCAACTCTACTGTAAACTCAATTTTTAATTTTGTAATAGGATCAGGAAAAGAACCTGCTATAATATTTCAACAGCAATTTAGTAATATCTTGTTACAGGTTCTGCAGATCTTTCAGGAGGTTTTAAGCTCTGATTCTAACTTCTGTTAATGCAGACCCACATTCTGAATTTTTCTGGGCCTATCTGAAGTAAGCAGCAATGTGGTTTGCATTTGAGTTACTCTAACACATTTCAATGATAATTTAAAAGAAGCAGCACATAGTTGATGAAGGTCAGATATTTTCAGTGTTTCTAAAAGAAGTCTTTTTGTTTGTTGATTAACAGTGGCTTAAGTTTCTTGCTAACTTTTATCATTTTAAACTAAATTTACACTTAATTATAATATATACTTATATCATATATGCTGTAAGAGCACATTTTTTAAAAATCTTGGTTATATTCCAACTCTGTCTAAACAATCTGCTCCATTCACAGCTTCCAATGAAGAGAGGGTTGGTGAAGCCTCTTCATGCCCAGTAACTGAAGATAGTCTTCCAGCTTCCAGGCTTTTCCCACTAGCTCTGGTATGGAACCCTCCCCTACTTACATAAGTATTCCCATGCATCTGCTCTACAGACGAGAACCACTCTTCTTAAAAGCTAAAGCATACATGTACATTGGGAATGTCCAATCTACAGCTCTTCCAAAGCTGGCAAGGCCCAACAGCAACAGGTCCAAATTTTCTGATGTCAAACCTACAATACTCAACATCCATTTGTCCAGTATTTCCAAATATTTACAGCCTGGGCTGCCAGATTTCCCCAATTTCAGTAGTTCATTGCCAGAAGTGTTAGGGCAGTATATTACCACTCATTCATTGTTTGGTCTCTAAAAGACACAGTTTACTACTCATATCAGTGGAGCTGGCAGGTCTGAGAGAAGCATGTATTCCAGTGTTGACAGGCCCCAAAAGATACTTTACAGGCAGACTTCTTCTGCTAGTGGTTGTTTTAAGTTGATTTATATCTTTACAGTACTTATATGCTGCTCTGATGGCACAGCAGATCTGCATGTATGTGAGTCCTAAGCTTCTGGAGGAAAGAAGTCCTTTCAGCTAGGGACTCGTATTGGCCATCTTTTGGCATAAACAAATCTCAAAGGGACAGTGCTTGTCAGAAAGAGGCATTAATAATGCAGGGGCATTGACACTGGTGGTTTTTCACTGGCACTGATGAGTTGTTGAAGTTGGGTCTTTCATAAAAATATACGTGTGTTGTTGCAACGTGTTGGTTGAATTTTTCTCAGACTCTTAGCAGAATTTTGAAACAGAAAGATAAGAATACTCTCAAATAGCGAGGGTTTTGGAGCATGTGGCTGAATACATGAGGGCTGGAAACTACATCTCTACTCTGTATTTGGCAGATGAGTTGTCAGCCATTAGTTGACAGATACTTCCCTTTAGTTTTTTCCTAAAAGATACCATTTCAACAATCTTCATCTCATTCTGATGTGAGATGGAAAATTTTTGACTTCAAAATGAACTGGAAAGACCTATCAAGAAAAAATGTTTCTGAGGAAGATCAAGCCTTGGATAAGTTATTTAATTTCTCTCCTACTGTGAAAGTAGAGACAATACAATTGTGTGGCTTATACTGTTATCATGAGGAACAACTAAAGTCTGTGGTGTGCCTTGCAAACTTGGAGTGCTCTAGCATTTCTTGAAATCTGGAACAAGTTTCATAGTACCTGTGAGAGGAATTACATGTGATCATGGACTGCATGGCGGCAGGGGACATTTTGTTTGATCAAAGGATTAAACTGAGCTTTATAATGTAATTTTACTGCATGCAGCAGAATGCAGTATGATTTTTACAGGCAACATCAGAAATAAGTGGTGAAAGAAATCTTTCTAATGTTTTTGGCTCTGATATACTTTTTCCCAAAACACTTTTTAAAGCAGTTTTACTCAGAGGCTAAGGAGTGTGTAGTCATTGGTAAGCTTTTTTGGGCATTCTGATGCAAAAATCATCTGAATTAGGTATTTAGTGGGTAAAGACTTAAAATAGGAATAGTAAGGATATGCTCCTTTTATTGATTTAAACCCACATCACATTTAAATGTGTATATATATTACACACATACAGAAGTATACTGATTACTCCTTACTGAGTTCTAATTATCTAGAAGGTTTGGCAGTTGAAGGAGAAGCTGAAAGACAATGTTTCCTTGACAAACTAATGGAGCTAGCTGTTGTTTTAAAATACTGTGAAAAGTTATAAAACTACAATGACAAGAACAGCTTTCAACTTTTACAACACAGTTTTCCCATGATAAAATACTTCTTTAAATTTATGAGCGGTGACATTAAATTTTAACTCAATTTTTAGAGAAACAGCTTTTTCATCTTCCTAATTCTATGCATGTGACTCATCCAGATGACTTAATTGGGTCAACTCACATACTTAAAATTAAATGTCTACTTAAGTGTTGGTATGATTAGCTTCTTGATGACTCTATGGTGGAGTCATGTCCTGTTCACCTTATTCTAGATGTAATTTGTAAATAATTTTTATGCTAAGTATTTTATATTATTTTGAATTTGAAAAAAAAATATTAGCTTATTGCCATCACAAGCACCTTTTAAGGCTATTATCAACATGAACTGTGGGAGGCTGATTCCCTTGTACAAAAGCAAGTCATTCAGCTAATAAAAGGGGGTTTATTTTAGAACTAACTCTGTGAAAGTATCCATTTCACTCTTGACACCTGCCTCATAATACGATTATTTTTTTAAGTAGAATATAGTCTTTCCAATGACTGACATAAATTTGTATATGAAAAACATTTTTTAAAATACTAAAAATAATCTAGTTCTTTTTAAAATTATTTTTCTCTCTCAGCTTCTAAAATGTTTACTCCAAGCCATATTCTAACCCATCTCCTAATGTACCTTGACATGTCATATTTCCTATATTCCTATTATCAGAATTACTGACATTTTCTCCACATCAACAAAGCTGACCTGCTGATACTGAGCACATACCTACAACTCATTTATGTCATGGAAGCAATCATAGAATATAAAATTANAAAAAAAAAAAAAAAAAAAAAGCAGTATAAAAGCTATTAATACTTTTTCAGTTCTAAAACTGGAGCAAGCACATGCTGTCCCCAGTTACAAAAGGAAAGAAACCATTTATTCCCAGAAATAAAATACATGGGGAAAGCTGATGGGTAACTGTGCATCATTACACAAACATGATATTTTCTAATGTTAGCAGAACAAATATTACACTAAATCATTAGAAAATATTATTCAAAAGACAATAGACTAAAGCACACACCAACACTCTTTGAAAGCAAAGATAAGGCACTGAGTCTCACAAAAAACTGTTTTAGGACTGTTTATGAAGGTAAAAAAGCACTTTCCATCATTTAGCACTTGTATGCAGTTATTAAAAAAAAAAATAACTTGTGCTACTGCATATTTTCAAACTACATTTTATCTAAGTTAATCTCATAGTGAAACATCTCACCTGAAATACAGCTAAGGAAGTTTAAATTTCTCCTTGAAAAGAAAATGTCGTCAATGGATGGTGATTTCATTGCTCAAAGCAATGCATTAGAGGGAAGAAAATTTATCATATACATTATGTGAGTTGATACATATTCCATAAATAGGCTTGTAAAATCAGAGACTTTGTACAAATGAGAATGAAAGGAACTTGCATATGGCTGTGTATGTTTTACATATATACATGCACGTATATATGCTGTTATGAACTTGACTGTATCATAATTATATTTGCACAATAATTTTAACATTGTATATGGAATGCTCATCAGAACCTTTCTTTTTGCGACTTAGTCATTTAATCATGGAATATGGTAAAATATAAATAAAACCCCAAGTAGCAGGTGAAGGCCATTTGCCATAGGATCTTTCCAAGGTATTTATTTTTCCCTTAAAAATACATATAACAGAGTATACATAAAAGCTAATACAGAAAGTATTTCTGCAGCCTCAACTATACTACTTACATTATATGGACTGAAATCATGGTAACTAATCAATATCCGTCTCTTTCACTATTGTCCAACAATGAGCTCCACAACAGCTTGCTATTTGCTTCCTAATTGCCAGGTAGTGGGTAGCAAAGACTCTCCATCCTTTTGTTGCTTTATTGCTGGTGACTGGGACACTGCCTTGGAATAGGACAATCTAGTTCAAGATGCTGTCCTAATTTAGCCCCAGTTGAGGTTAAAATTGCTCCGAGAAGTAGGTCACAGAAGACAGGCACCTTTCCCACAATACACACATAAAATGGTATCAGAGTACAATGGGTCTTCTGTTCTGTTTAAAATGCAAAGAACCAGGTTCCTTGCTGTAACAAATACTGACGGAGGTTGAAGGGGAAAATGCATGCATATACATTAAGATATCTACAAGTTTGGCAGTTAAGTTGCTTGTTTTGAAGATGTACTTGTCAAGTATTTTCCCTAACTCATATAACAAGGATTTAATTCAGTCTTCTTCAGTGAATAGAATTATTAATATCTGAAAGTCTTTCTGTCAAAATACAATGATGTAAGTCACAAGATAAAATTTTTAGGAAATGACACTTTATTTACACCTTTAAATTGATTAGTCAGCAATAGGATGTATATAAAATAGTATCAAGAATACCCCTTAAGAGTTACTTTAAAATCATACTATAAAACCAGTATTTTAAAACTTGGTTTGCTGACTAGCATGTCATGGAAGACTGCATGTAATCTAAGAATATATTCCTAAATGAATGTAATAGTGCACACTCAAGTTTCAGACTGACGAAATAAACTTCCCTCTAGCATTATGCTGGGCAAAGACACTTCACATGGAAAGAGTGATTCCACTTAACGTTCTGAAATCCTGCTTACACAGTTATAACTTTAGTCATCTCCAAATGCTGAGGGCCAAGTTCTAACTTTAATGATCCATCAGAATGGGTATCACAGCAGAAGTCATCATTTCCATACTCTATTAAAAGATTTCTAGTATTGCTACGGCAATCACTTATAACTGCAAGATACATCACATCATTAAATGCACTGAGTGGGCTGTAATACAAGATCTACTGAATGAAGTGCTATTCTATCATTTTGATAAAAAACAGCATAGATCAATATCAGTATCTTCTCAAACCATTTTTAATAAATTTTAATCTACATTTAAAGCTACTTTTTAAAAACAATATTTGTATTCAGTAAAATTTACTGGTAGCCTGTCCACCTAATAATCACCTACATTTTTTTATCTTTAATGTTTCCTATTAGTTCACCAACTGCTGCTTTTTATTTTGTGTCACAAGTGTCACTTACATTTTCTCTACAGGTTATAATTTTTATTTACTGGGTAACCTAAGGCAGCAGATGCTAACCTTTTCATTAAAAAAATACAGGCTAACTAGACAGATATCAAATCAGAATGGCAATTATGTACATTCATGCACCAGTAATCTCAGAAATGATGAGATCTTTCCGTTGATACTTGTCATTTCAATGGACTTGTTGAAAACTTATGTGGCAGTCCGTAGTACTTGTTTTTTCCTATGTTTTTGGGTATTATCAAAGCAGTGAGAAACAAAATAATTTGGTAAATTTTGAATCATGAAACAGTTATATCAATATCAAGGAAAGGACAAAGTATATTCCCAATTTCACAAAAATTATGTCAGAATAACAGTGACCTCATTAGAAAATAATTCAGGGTCCAGATTTTTTTTTTTTTATGGGAAAAGTAATAAATATTTAGAAAGAATCCAGGTTAAGTGTAATCCTTTGCAAATCCTCCATTGTCACCGGACTGAATCAAAATGATAGTTAATAAAGCTGGGGTTTGAGTGGGTAATGATTTATAATTTAGATTAATCTAATGATTTAGAGCTGAAGTTCTACCCAGTTTATTTTTTTGTTGTTTCTTTGTTTCTTAACATTAGCGTATGTTCCCTTGCTGTGGGAACGAAGGCAACACCTTCATGTCATGGGCTAAAATTTCCCAAAGCATGGCATCTTTCCTTTACATTTAAATCATAATATTTCTGTAATCTGGCTAGAAGATGCATTCACAAACCTAAATCCTCATAGTAGGTACTACCAAGTTGTCATGGAATTGTCACGGAAGTTGATCTTCCCAGTGAGCAAATATAAGCAGAGGGAATGTAGGCAGGGGAATGAGGACTGAAGGAGAGCTTAAACAGACGGAATTCCAACCTAAGCTTGACAGAGGCAGCAAGTCGTCCCTGTTGCTGAAAGGTTTGAGTGACTTTCAGTCAAATAGCTTTTAAATCACTTGTCTGTTCCAAGAGTGCCTTTTCTTTGGAGTAATCTATCCTAAATCCCAGCTGCCTTTCCCCCTGGGGACTTCCCTCCTATTTTATACTCAGTAGAGGGTCTAACAAAATATCCCTGCCCAAAAATTATCCCATTGTTCACTACAGCCTCCTGGAATTTGTGAAAAGGGTGGTTTAAGAAGGGCATCTGTGCACACAGATGTCCAAAAGGATACAGGAGAAACACAGCTTTTGACAGCTCCCTTTACCAGTCAACTGGACATGGTCTTGTCATTGCCAGAAAGAGCTGTGATGGGATAGACATCTTTACTATCAAGTCCCTCTGAAGGTTAGTCCACCACTGGAGCAAATTTGCTGGTAGAAGAACATAGGCTAACATCAGAAACATTAGTCAAACTGTTTTAATAATATTTGTAGAACATGGTGAAATGTATGGCTATTTGCAATTAGTATGCTGCAAACAGCTGTCGTAAAGTTCATCTTCTTGACCTTTAGTTCATCTGTCTTTCTCGCTCTGTCCATGTACTGATGCAATGGAAACTTTGTCCTCCTTCACCATCCTGAAGTTTCAACTCATTCCAGTCCTGTCACAGCTTATTTTTTTCACCCACATGTTGCAGATTTCTGGAGCAATCTCTTTATGAGGTAGCTGCTGAGTACTTTTGTCAGACTTTTCCCCAGATTCTCTGAAAATCTCAGCCTCCTGGATTAGTTCCATGATTTGAATGCTCCTGTCTGGCCATGGCCCAAACAGAGCACTTTTGTCAGTTCAGCCAGGACATTAATATTCACATTGTGTCCTATCCCTTACAGCTAGCGTTTAGGCTTTGAGAATACCAGAAAGACGCCTGGGAAGATGTTAGAGGATATTATTTCTTCCTTTAAATAGAAAGAAATAATGGATGATATTGGAGCTACCAGCATACTCAGTAATTAATTTTTAAAAGCAGACATCTCTAGGTTATATTAAGAGCCACAATAACAAATATTGCATGTGCAGTTGAGAATATTTAATAGTAATTTTAAGTTACGTAACTACTAAATTACTTGAAATAGACATTTGTGCTGTTCTGAGCATACGCAGACACATATAGACTCACAAATAATTGCTTTTCCTTTCTGAATGACCTGTCTTTTTTCATCTGATGTCAGGCTCTGAATTGATTAAGTTTGATGAATGGATGAATACAAATTAATCTCCATTTTTTATCTAAGTTGAATATTTTATTTATTTTTAAGTGGGAAAGTCAAAATCGTTTCTGCTGGGCACATCTTGGATGTTCTTCATAGTTGTAATACACCTGTAATTAAATTCATACTTGGATCATTTCAAGAAGTTTCCACTGCTACATTTAATTTCTTTTCTATTTTCAGCTTGTCTAAAATGAGTGGGTTTCTTATATGGAAATGCTGTAAAAGCAGTTGTGTGAAGCACTATATATTTATGGAACAAGCAAACACACCTGACCCTTAGAAAAAAGTTTAAAATGCAGCTTTAACCTCTTTCAGTTAATATATCTCTTCCAGTTTCTTTATTTTTTCAAAACTAAATTTCTGGCATATGTGTAACCTTGTAAATTCTGGGTATTTTTAGAAATATTTTAATATTTTAACTGTTTATCCTTTAAATATTAGTAACCTAATATAATTTGCAGTAAAATAACTGAAAACATTTCCATTAACTTAATCAGAAATTGATTCATTTGGTTTAACAACATAGCATATTTGCAACATGCGCCGGTGAAATGCTGAGATACTGCTGAATACGTCGTGGTTTCAGCCAAATTTACCAAAACCTGATTGACAGATGTCTCCCCTCCCCCCTCTGGGAAAAAGAGAGAGGAAGAAATTGAAGAGATTCAAGAGTTTAGAAAAAAGCTAAACTACTTTAATGAAAACATATATAATANATACAATATATACAAAACCGTATCAAACTCCCAGGATGACGACCACGTCACCGGCAGGCTTCAGGAAAAGTCCCAGACTGGACTCGGTGATCGACAGGAGCTGGATTCCAGATCTGGAGTCAGAAACGCTCAGATCAGGATCAAAGGCAGACAAACAGGCAGGGTCCTCCTTGGACATCAGCCATCGAAGAAGGAGAGTTGACCTTTTGATCCCTCAGCTTTTATATGGGGCGTGATGTGGATGGGATGGAATATCCCTGTTGGTCAGTTCTGGGTCACCTGTCCTGTCTGCTCCTCCTTGCAGGTGGGACCCCTTTACTCTTTTCCGTTTTTGACCTTCCAACGGGCAAATGATGAAAATTACCTGACCTTGGTTGTTAGAGCAATAAGTATAAGCAAGCGCCTCTCTGCACACCATTCCTTGGTATAATCAGGTCTTATCACTGTGAGAGTGAACAGTTTTCTGAACAATGTGCTGTTAATTTCAGAGTTTAGTTAGTTAGAAGAGGCCTAGCTAAGAAAGTAAAACTATAAAACAGAAAATTGGTTCATTTTACCTCAAACTAGGACATTTTTCATACATTCATCACATTATTCATAAATAAAAGTTTCATTGTATCTATACACACAATTTGATTATTGTTCTGGAAAATGGGGCAAATTGTTCTGAAAGCTAGAAGTAGATTTGTATTCTGCTTTTAGATAAATTTCAAGGGTACAAGGTTGAATTTATTTGTTATATATTGACAGTTTACATTATAAATATAGTACTAGGGAAACAGACTCATAGAATGGTTAGAGTTGGAAGGGACCTTTAAGATCATGCAGTTCCAACCCCTCTGCCGTGGGCAGGGACATCTCCCACCAGACTAGATTGCTCAAAGCCCCATCCAGCCTGGTCTTTGATACCTGCAGGGCTGGGGTGTCCAGAACTTCTCTGGGCAACCTGTTCCTGTCTCACCACCATTCAGTAAAGAATTTCTTCCTAAAATGTAATCTAAATATCCCCTGATTCAGTTTAAAACCATTGTACCTTGTCCTATCTCTTCACTCCCTGATAAATGGTACCTCCCCATCTCTCCTGTGTCCCTCTTTAGGTACTAGAAGACTGGTATAACATCTCGCTGGTGCCTTCTCTTCTCCATGCTGAGCTCAACCACAAAGGATCTTTTATGGTGTGATTCCTACAGCAATTTTTCATAACCGATAGTTTTTAGGTCAGTATATTTTTCCCCACATTGAAGGAAAAACAAAAACACACACACAAAAAAATCAAGTTTCTTTTAAAAATCAAAGCAGGAATAAAAGTCACAGTAGTTTTCAATCCTCAACCTGCAAGTAATAGATTTTCCCCTTCTCTCCTAGTTTTATTAGAGTGATTCCATTTTCTTGTCAAACTGGATATCCACTTTTGAAAAAGCAGGCTGTTTGCTTTAGGCTCTATGCAAGGAGAGTAACATCCCACAAGAAGCTTTATCATATGGTCAAGGCTGACGACCTACCTCAATAATACTGAGATGAAAATGAAATATCATTCTTGTGAAGTCTCTTGGGAGTTCCACTTTTCTGTGAGTATAAAAACTCTCTGAATGAGATAGATCCTCTGGTACAAGCATATCTCCACTGAATTCAAAGGACCTATGTCAGTTTACACAAAATACAAATTCAGACCCTTTGATTTTTTATTTTATTGAATTTTCTAATGAATACCCTTCTTATTGTTTATCTGCATAGGGTTCACCACAAATGTATCTTTAACTAAAAAAAACAAACAAACAAAAATAATCAAAACAAAGCCCAACTCTGAATTGTAGTGCTCTGCTTTAGTTTGTGATTAAAAAGCACAAAGAATTTTAAATCAGAAATATTTGTACATTCTTCAGTTATCAGTCTCCATACCTGAGAAACTAAATCTGCAGATATCCCATTTCATATTTTATCAGTGCAATCACTTACAAATATGCTCCAAGAAGTCAAATGTCTTCATGCATTCAATTTTGATATAAATGAGAATACTACACTGCTCTTAGATGCAGGTAAAGCAGCCTGAAGGGCTGGTGGGTAGAATCCAGGCTGCCACACAAAACAAGGGGAAATTATTAATCAGAGGTGAACCCCAAACCCATGAGTCTATGGTGTTGTTTGAAGTATTTCTTACTCTGAAGACAGATTGCTCTCAGAATAAGATCTTAGTTTCCTTTAAAGAATTTCTACTTGTGGCCTTAGAGGAACCTCCAAGTTCATCAAATGTGACAAAAAGCAAAACAGATATCAAATCCCTATGAACACTATCTTTTCACTTTTCTCCGCAATTAAACATTTTGTGTATTGGAAACACAAAGTGACAACACTCTGTTCAGTTTGTTAGAACTGAAAAAAAATTAAGCTATAGAAAGTCATATAGATGGTTTACTTGTACTTCCAAAACAAACAAACAAACAAACAAACAAACAAACAAGCAAACAAACAAAATGTTCTGATTCCATTATGAAAGCATCTCTCTTGGTTCTGGAATAGGCCCATTTTTACACAAATAATACAACAAATAACAAATGTGGATGATGTCATAAGGGTAAATTTTAGTTTTTAACTTTCTTCTTGCCAAATACTGAAGTAGTCTTAATCAGTAGATGGTTTTGTCCAGTAACTACATAGTGTCCCAGCTATTCCACTTGTTTATGCCTTGCTGTAAACTTGGGATACTGAAGCCTTTGACTGATGGACTAGCAAGTACATACACACATAACAAGGAAGACAACCATGGTTGTGCTATAGCTGCATTTCCAGTGAATTTCTAGAACACTTGTAAACAATTCTGCAAGAGGCAACCAAGGACTCCTTGGAAACTAAAAATTATAGAGCAGTTTAATAATCCATTTAGCAGGAGGGTGAACAGTGTAATTGCATGTAAATTCTTCAATTCAAATGTAAATTAACATATAGACAGCATATTTTAGAGATGCAAATGCAAATTGTTTGCTTATTCCATTCTGTTTATATCACAGTAAAATATAACACAAGTTTAACAAAATAAATATGTCCCTGGCTAAGAAACTAATGGATCCAAATGGATCCAAACAATTAATGAATCCAAAATCCCTGAAAATATATGCCTATAATAAAAATAACCCAATACATCAATATATATAAAAATAACCCAAACACATGAAAAAAATAAAGGATCTGAAATCTACTGATATTTTGCCTCAGAAATAACAGAAGCATCATAAACTAAGAACTAAGAAAATTTCCAACCAGTTTTACCAGTGAACTTCCACTAGAAATGAAACTAAAAAATTAAATGCCCACAGCTACCTCAATTTTCTTAGAGTTCACGGCTGCAGTGGATGAAGTCTGTTCTGAGATCAGAATATGTATTTTCAGTTATAGGATTTTAAAAGTACATCCAGGAATGTGATTTTTTTTGTTGGTGTTGTTAGAGTATAATAAAGTGAAAAGCCCTTGCTGTGGGCAAAATCCCACTATATACTTTATTTCATCCTGTTATTAATATAACAACAACAACAACAAAATATTCCTAATACTACTTCCCCAAAGGTACTTGCAGTGAGAAAGATGATGTTGCTACCAAATTGCAGTCAGAAGTAGAGCTCTAGTAAACATATGATCTCATAATCATTTACAACGACAGATCACTACCATTTTCCCAGGCAAAACCTCCATCAACTAAGAGACTCAGTGCAAGAACATCAAATTTGCTTTAACAATAGGTGTGGGAATTTATTATGAAAGCTAAAAAGAGTACAACTATTTGTATCTCAACTCACAGAATTTTTGTGAAGTATCTTGAATTTAAAGAAGGAAGAGCACTGATGAGGCACATTTTTGTGCTCAAAGGGTGTCCTTTGTAGATAAGACATTTCAAGGAAAACACACGTACTTTAATTTGAACAGACCATTGACATTGATTTCTATTACACATTCAGAATAAACAGTGTTTCTCTCAGAGATGTACATTATCTGGGAAATTCTTTATTAACTGATGTTACCATATTACAGTGGTCAAGAAAAAAATTGTAAATATTTCCAACTTTATTATACTTTAGAGAGATTTTTATAATAGACTCGGGTACCTAAAAAAAAAAAAAAAACAAAAAAAAAAAAAAAAAAAAAAAAAAAAAAAAAAAACAAAAAAACCCCAAACAAATTTAAAAAAAAAAAAAAAAAAAAAAAAAAAAAACAATAAAGGAATAACTTCCACACTAATATGTAATTAAACCATGACACCCCCATCATAAGAAAATTCATATTGTACATACTATCCAAAATTAATACATATAACAAATCTTTCCTGCAGATTGATGTCTGATTTTTATCGAATAGCTTGTCTGCATATGAAAAGGTTGGCCTTTAAGACAAAGAAGAGAGTATCAGATATTAACAAGATGGGGTTTTTTTATCCATCATGATCATTCTTGCAATGGAAGTTACTTATAGAAATCTAATATGTTATATGAAAGTTGATATTTCTCAGGAAGAAGATCCCAGAAAAATAATTATATTTTTTACTATTTTTATATTTTTTGGTAAGGGATAAATACTTTTCTCTCTTTTCTTCATACATCAAGAACCTTGGATAAGCTTAATTTCTACCCTGAAATAAAACAAAGCTGAACAGAAGTTATTCCTTCACAGTTTTAGACTGTGAAGTGAGAATAGTACCCAAAACCCCACTTTGTTGCATCGTTGTTTTGCAGCAGTTTATGAATCTCTCCTCTAAGACATTTTCTCACAAAAGCTCTGAATTTCTGCTTTTCATGCAGTGGCCATGGCAAGTGGGTGAGCTGGACCAAAGTAATTTCACCACTTGTTTCATAATACAAGCAGTCATGAGCTCATATCCTCTCAAGATAAAATCTTTATTTATGGAAGAGACAGAAAATGAGCTCCAATTCTTGCTACTCTGTGGTTTAAGTTGATGGTCGGACTAGATGGTTTGAAAGTTCCCTTGCAATCTAGGTGATTCTATAAGGAGCCAATATATTTGTTGTATTATAAATATGTTACTCTTGCAAACGTATTTTTAATAAAAGAAAGCTGCTTAAAAAGTCAAAGAAAAAAAATAGGTCTATGATCATCTTTTTATTATTTTTGTGGAAAAAAAAAAAAAAAAAAGAGCATATGTGCTATCATTTAGCTTATTATGCTCACAAGTCATATATTCAGGCACAGACACAGAGATGGCAAATTATTTCACCTCAGATGAGCAGCTATATCCTCCCAGCAGATAAAGAGTGAAATTTTGGACAACAGCCCAAGCTCCTGTTGAATAAATGAAACAAAATCTGTTCACTCAAAGTTTAAAAGAAAGGATCCTGTCTTGTATGAAATGGTGAAACTAACCAAGGATGGTGTTTGAGCTAGAACAGCCTTCTCAGGATTAACACCTACTGAGGTTTTCATTATTTTAGCAAAAAAAGAAGAAAGACAAAGCAGTCACTGTGAAAGAACATTGTACAAAATCTTTTGCAATGAGATGTGTTCCTGTTGTTTCTGTTCTGTAAAGTGTTTTTAATCTTCAAAGCTGACTATTTAACATATTTAATAACAATAGTTTATTTTAAAAGGCCACCCAAATATATGCAATATACTGTTATTTGCAGAACCGTCTGTTTTGCAAATTGTTGCTATTGCATTGAGGATTGATTTATTGACATAGGAAAACTGCCAAAACCAGACCTTGCATTACCATGCTGATTTCAGAGTTACTAAGTTTAAACTGGTGCATTCAAGAGCACCGAATCAGATTATGTAGCTAGAAAGTTATAGCTTTTTTAGAAAAGGCTTGCAAACATTAAATTTATTTGCATTTGAAATGGCATTTGTACAGGAATGAAATTTTTACACCCAACAAAAACTACAGAACAAAGAAATTACAAGTATGACACAAAGCAACAAAAGCTAACAAATAACTTGAAGTGCAAAACTCTATATCATTTCCTTCTCAACACATGATTTGAACAAAGTTTCACACATTACTAATAAAGCAATTGACGTAAGTATTTGAGAAGATCTCAGTTTCAGGACAGGTGTGAGATGCATTTCAAGCTAAGGAACAAAGCCTTAGAAAGATACTGCTTGCTTTATTATTTGTCAACACATTCCTCACTATGAACATTTTTATTCATACTTCAAAAAGGAAAATATTCTGAAAGCAGGCAGTGCAATTTGATTTCTTTTTTTCAGGACTTAAATTCAATTTGGTTATGTAGCCTTCTCTTAAAGAGATCAGCAGGCCAGTTCTTGTGAAACCAATATGAAATCAACATGATCTCAAGCACTTGCCATCCAACACTAACAGCAGCAGACCTTAGATGCAGCATAGGGCACTTTAAGCCAGTGCTGAGCTTAAAGACACTTCAAGACACTTCTAGACACAATAAGAGCAGACTGGGCTTCAGAGAAGAATCGTAGAATCATAGAATGGTTAGAGTTGGAAGGGACCTTGAAGATCATCGAGTTCCAACCCCCCTGCCATGGGCAGGGACACCTCAAGAAAGTGGTTTTGTTTTCAAAATTGTTTGGTATCTGGAGTGGCAGTAATTTTCCAGGCAAAATATGAATGACTTTGCAGAATACAAATGAAGAAGCCAAGATTTCTCACAGAAGTACACAAAGGAATGCATTTGTCTGTCCTTGATGCTTTTATGGTTAGTTGTTTGCCACACTGAATATCTGGGAAACTACTTCCATGACATCAGGTAACATTAAAAAAAAATAGCACTTAATTGAATGGAGTTTCAGAATGAGAGGACAGATAAACAAGTAGGGAAAATATTTTCTTTCAACATATGTTTTAGAATTATCAGTACATTTGTAAAACTTGAGAAGTGGCTTTGAGGGATTTTTAGCTTTTCTGAACTTTTTTTTTAATACATAATTATAAGAAAATAAGGATTGCTGGTGTTGTTTCGAGTTCCGTTACAAAGAGTTTCTCATTGTACCCATTTGTCAGCAGAAGGCAAATAACTATAAAGGACTCAGATCTCTCCTGCAGTCAAGATAAAAAGTGAGCAGAACTCTATGGCTGTGATAATACCAAACAACCCTGCCACTGGTATGAGTGATCCTTTGGTCAGTAAGGGCTACCCTAAAATTTTCTGAGTCCATATGCAGAACTCAGTCCTTGAATTCATGCTTAAAGTCTGGGGGGGCTTAGAATAAGTATTTTGGAGTATTTCTGCTCTCTTGTTGATCCAAATGAGACTACTGAAGAAAGTAGAGTACTAAGGAAACATTTCTCCTTCATTTCATACACAGACTAGAAAGGGAGGAATAGATTTTGAGTATCTTGACAATAAAGATGTTTGAAAAGATGGGAAAATCAGTAACAGTCTACATAACTGTCTTCAATCATAAATTTTCATGTCTAGAAATTATAGTGCCTTGTGGTTTTGACTTCAATACACTTTTGTAACATCAGACAATTCTTCATCCTTTTACATTTATGAATTAATTTTAAAAATTAAAATAATACATATAAAAAGCTCGAAATACTTAAATTCTTTTTCAGAAGACATTAATGATGACTCAGTATCAAATAGAAAAAAATAACACATTCAGTTACATAGAGGCATTAACGTCAGAGTACATTTGCTAAGCTAGCTATTACAGAAGAGCAGATGGGCTTTTTCTTCTCTAGCAACATCTTGCCCCGAATCCTTGTCTAATCCATGAATGGAGCCCAAGAAGGTCCCTGGCCTTCTTAGCTGTTTTGGATCACATATATTTGAATGCTGGAACAGCCTAAATACACTTTCATTATATAGAAGTACTACAGTTCTTATTCTCATGTAGTCCAAACCAAATAACTGGCATAAACCCTTTTTCATTTTTTTATACCAAATGGACCCTCAACATCTTTACAAAATCTGTAGAGTAGTATTAACTGCAGTGGTTTGAAAATCATCTTTATGAGTAAGGAAGTTATCTAATATATGTTGGGTTAAATGGAGTTCATACTCAGTAAGTAAAAGAACAATCAAGTATTTGAAGGTTCTAACTAGTGAGCAAATTCATGTTAAAAAATGCATCTTTCAAAGCTCACGAGTTTATGAGATCTTAAATAAAGTGACCTGCTGTTAATTTAACATATACCCTATGTACTCAGGTGTTGAATTAAGCAGATTTGATGATTCTTTTTTTTTTAACTGCTACTATTCTTCTAAGGGTATTTGCATTGCTATATTAGATCTATTCAACATGGACATTGTTTTTAAAAGCAACAGAACTATATTCATCTCATTGCTCAAGGCATGGGCTCAATTATCCGCATTCTGCTGGGCTTGTAATAAAATTTTCAATAAAAAATATTGGTAGAGTACTTCATCAGGCTTAAGATTGATTTTTTAAAAATTCTTCAAAAAACCTCATAAATGAAAGGTGGCTTTTTAATGACAAAACAAGATTGAATTTTTAGGTGTGTCACAATATCCTTTTTGGATGTTGAGCTGAAGTAGTATAAATCAAAATTTTCAGTTTTACTTATGTTTACAAAATGTTGAATGTCTGCTCATAAGTATTGCAGTGGGAATTGCTGGGTGTTGATAAAGTGTGAAAATCTGATCCCCACCAGCAGGTACCAAGCACCTGAAGCTTTAACTGTAAAGGAATTACAAGGTTTTTCCGTCTCTCAACATCTGTTTATATTTAAGAACCTCTGCAAGAAAACGATTTTCCATAAACCCTACCTTGATCAGAATCCAATCTCAACAGAAGAATGTAGCTTTAACTACAAATCCTAAATTAGGTTTACCTTCCACGTAAATTAAGTTCTCATTCTCATGCTTATTATTTTAACTTTTCACCATGTCTTAGAACTTGTAAATATGCTTTTGTGGGTATTAAGTAAGGCAAGAATTTCATATGAACGTAGGGAAAATGGCCCAGAGGATATGTATGATATCATTTCAGCAAAACAGAGCTAGTGAACAAACAGCTCTCACAATCCAAAGTCTGTCATCCAAGTCATTTTAACTGCTTTAAAGTATCCTTTTATTTCACTTGAAATTATATATCCAAATGATAATGATTTTCTAGCACTTTTTTTAGTGTATCACTGGATGCCTTCATTATATTTTTCACAGTTTGTTTCACCCTCAGACTGTTTCTCCTTGGATTCTTTTAAAATTTTTCCATTCTCTTCAAACTGTTACTCCTTAACTAAAGGGGTCAATGTAAGCTCCCCAGAAGTTAACAATTTCCTCTTAAATCCCAGATTCCATTTGCTGAAAAAAGAACACAACCCTTTGGAATTCAAGATTTGTATGGCTGATCACATCTTTGGTCTATGAGACTTTACAGCTTCAGTATAATAATGATCATGGTGCTGAGGAAGACAGGAAAGGAAGAAAATGGCATGCATTTGTTCTCCTCTTTTGGTCTTTGATTAGAGATGATTTTTGCAGCAATGTTACTCCCTTGGAAATAAATATTTGTGATAGATTAAAATTCTTGGAAAAATAGCCTGTCATTCCATTCTTTGTTATGATCTTTCAGAAACATAGATAAAATGAGTTTTAGAAAGAATATGTCCAGACTTTATGTCTATGTTTTTTTCTCCATGGCAAAATCTCAGGAACTGACTGCCATACTCGGAGGCGGGACAATATGTCATGTTAAAATGCCAATGTCAAAAGGACAAATAAGTATAGGCAAAGTTATAAAACCACTTGCCTTAATCATTCCACAGTGGTCTACCCTAGGTATTCTCCTATGTGTCTCTAGGGAACAATGGGTGCAAAATCCAAAACAGATTTGGATCTCATGTACAACTATCTGCCAGACATAACACCTTGGACAGTATGGATGTCCTTTCAGAGTCCCTTCCGATACATTGATGGGGAGACTAGTCTATTCTTTCTCAAAGCATTTTTCATGATTATAACTAGTAAGAAATTCTCATAATTCCCTTTCACAATAGGTAATAGTCTTTGCCAAGAGATTTATGGTATGTGAAGGCTTTCTACTTTCTCCTAAGCTTAGAGTGAAACGGAAAAGGCTTCTCATATTGCTGAGTGTCCCTCAACAATACAAGCAAAGGCACAAACTCATCTGCGGCAATAAGAAATTACTTCTGAAAAGTTTTTTGTTTTTCTGAGGCAGACAACTGAGCCTCAAGTGGTGATCCATAATATTTGCTGTCTAGGCAGCAACTCTATGTTACTCTCATAGTCATTTTCAGGAGCTAGCAACCTGGCATTAGAACTCCTGTAGCAATACCCTGGGAGCAATCGAATTTCTCTCACTGGTATAACTCACTAGCTTCACTGCCTATACGTGTTTCTTACCTATAAAGAGATCACTCTTTGATTACAAAAACCAAAACCAAAATAAAAACAAAACAAAAACAAAACAAAAACAAAACCAAACCAAAACAAACAAAAAACAACAAAAAAAATCAAGCTGTTAGCTGTTCTTGGTTGTACAGGAATAATTTACTGAGTCTGTAGAGAGACTGAATCGGTAGCTATATGAATGTATACTTCCCTGGTTGATTCAGGATACACTACTTAGCACTTGATGGTTATTTTTAAAATTGGAAATTGTTCAATATTTGGCATCTCATAGAAATCTAAGTGCAAAAAAGTAAAGTATTAAGAATGTTACACAATTTACTATAATTGGTACCTTTCTCCTTGTGAGTAATAGATAACCTGTACGAGAGCTATAACCATTTTTTATAGTATAATTGAAGTTTCAAGCAAAAGAAGTTCAGAGAATACTATTATAATAGCATTTCACTGGAACATTAGAACGAAGTTTGGGAAAGATCCTGGGTTTTATCTCGGTTTATGTCCCATTAACTCTTGAATTTACACATCCACCATTGGACTGTGGTGCAGAAAAATCCCAATGAATTTGCAATGCTAGTCCTTTCCTGTAGGTGACACATGGTGAGTTCTTTAATCCTAACTCTAAATTAAACTTGTTTGAATTGTGCGATTAATCAATTTACACTGTTCTCAAGACAAATACTTCAGAGCAAACTTCCACTAGAATTTC
This sequence comes from Pedionomus torquatus, assembly GCA_013398155.1. Lineage (NCBI taxonomy): Eukaryota > Metazoa > Chordata > Aves > Charadriiformes > Pedionomidae > Pedionomus > Pedionomus torquatus. The sequence continues at coordinate 44,959 of VZRU01016770.1, read as the reverse complement.
TCTTTTCTTTAATAATTAATTCACAATCATTATTTTCACAACATCTCTTCATTATTGGTCAGGTTTTATCTCCATTCATATCTGACAAGAGGATAGAAGGACGAGAGGTAAGACAGTACTGCAAGTATTGACATATCTTCTGAGAATAAGACAGATTAATTTTTATCCTATTTTATATCGCTACTGTAAATACACTATTTTTCTTCATTTGTTGCAGTATAATGGGAGATCACTGAGCTTCCCAAAATAGCCTCAAGTCTTCATACATGAGTTTAAGTTACTGTCTACCTATACACTAATGTTGTTACATTCAATCCCAGCTGCTGTTAGAAAAGCTTATCTGTCACAGACTGCCAAGACTCCTCCAGTAAATTTAAATATCACTTAAATGCCAGTTCTCACATCTTCTCCTACTTTTACTTGCAGAAGTTCTTCAGTGTCATCAGTGAACATTTGTAAATACACTGTCCACTTCTTTCTGTAACTACCGGAGTTGCTGCTTGACAGGATAGTAGTTTTCTGTGGCATGTGGCTTTATATCTGCATGAAGGTAAAGCAGAAAAGCTGTTAGGATTGGTTTAGGGTTTTCCCCCTGGGTAGTTTTTAGTTTTGGGGCTTTTTCCCCAGTTCAGACCATGCTACTGACCTAGGAAGATCCATTAGGAGAAGATCACGTAAGTCAGCAACAGAAATGCATGTTATCCTGAAGATAAAAAAATTGAAGCTGATGAGTAACTTAAGTAAATACATTTTAAAGTTCATCAAAACGGCAAAACATAAATGTCACAGGCGGATATCTACTCATCCTAGATAGATAAGCGAAAGGGAGACGGCGTTAATTTCTTACACATATATACAACAAGTGATAGTGTTAGTGCCATCACTGTAATACATGCAAAATAATGATATTAGTTCTATATGCTATTACTTCTCAAAATTAATGTCTCTGTAATACAATATATACCCAGAAGCAAATATACATGCTAACTTGTTAGTCAGAATCTATTTATACCTTCAAAACACACTCTGAGACATCACCTCTGAGAGTAACTGTAAATCATTTAATGCTAATATCAGTTTACACAGTTCAGACCTGTATTTAACTCTGCATAGCTTTACTTCCCAAACATATACACAGTATTTTTTTCCTTCAAGTCATTAATAACATACTAGTCAACAGCCTCTGGGATCTATGCACAGAAAGGGCCAAACTGCAAAAATATACTGTCTGGTCCTGATTTTCTTCATGACGAAATGACTTCACTCAAACGAAATAAAAATTATATCAATCATAAAAAAAAATCCCTTCTCTCCATGAAGAGTATCAACAAATACTAGGCTTTTGTTTCCTACTGCTTAGTCAGTGTATATAGTTTATGACAATGACACTTTTGTTTCTTTTTCCAGAGGTCTCTTGGGTGACATTATTATCTGGAATAAAATGAAATAGCTCTATTGATTCCAGTGCAACAACACCATCTAAACCCACCCTGGAAGATTAGATAAAATATATTTTTTAAAAGTGTGTTTTGTCAGATGTCTTTTCCTTCTTTTTTAGCAACTTTTAAAGAAAACTTAGTAGGCATAATTATGCTTTCAATAAGCAGTGTAGGCTTGATCTTCTCATACTGTTGCAATCTCACTATTATGCAATATTTGACTTTAATAAACCTCTCATTCTATTTCATATCCATTTCTGGTGAAGAATAGCAGTTTGCAATTCCCAAAGACTTTCTAAACTCCCAACTTACAAAAAAAAACCCCAAACTAAATAAAACCCACTGTTTCTGCTATGCTTAGAAATAAAGATTTAATTTACTATTAATTTACTTGATTGATTTGTGTATAAGAAACCTGAGGTAAAGCACACTGGAAAGATTTGATGAAACTTTACAGAAAGCGTTGAATAATGTAAGGATATGAAAGGGGGAGCAGGAAGCAATATTTTTATAGTTCATATGATTATTTAGCTTAACAAATATCAGAAAGCTTTTTTTCCTTATTTTTTTATGAGAAAGACATTGCATGAAATTAAAATGAAATGTTAACTTCCATCTAATTTGGAGCTGGATATTTTGATTAACAATTCTCATGGAATTTTAGTTCTCCACCTTTTTCAGTGTAGGGATATGTTGACCATTTGCAAAGTAAACCTTATATAGAGAATCTCAGTTCTTCGGGAGGTCGCCTAAATGAGGTGTGAAAAATGAACCTTTTAATAGGTGAAGGTGCTAAGCAAGAGTTCTGTAACTGGTACCAACCTTGTGACTTCAGCTGTGAAGCCTACTCCACGTTCCAATAAATCAGCTATGCTTTTCTTCTCATTAACTCATCCTGAAAAGTTCCTTCACATGAAGGCCTGTATTGATTTATGACCCTTTGAAAAGGACCTGAGCTGGCAGCAGATTCTAGCGACTGGGATAGCATTCTAACTGGCAAATAACAACTGACAAACCACTATACCTGAATATAATAATTAGCAAGAGATGTAACTACTTTTTTTTTTTTTTTAATTGCCTATAAAGCAGGGAAAAGATGACAGGTAAGACTTGTAGCTGTGACTTTTATGTTGGTAACCTACACTTTGTTACCTGAAATAACTTCACATTATCTACACAAGCTCATCAGTATTTTGCTTTCCATAATTAACAGTCATAAACTAGAACTATTTGTTAGATATTCTGGTTTGATTTTGTTTTGATTCACTGAAGATTGAAGAATAGCACAAACGATTCACACTTCATTTATATTCTATATGTGAAACTAAATATAATTTCTCCTCGATGTCTCATTGAAGCTAAACCTCTTCATATGAACAGTGAATACAAAACAACAACAAACAAGAAAAAGAGTTCCTGGTACATCTGTGCAGTATTTTCAGATTTGATTTTAAATTCACTGGAGAGAGAACTGCTCTCTTGGGATGGTCTCAAGTTCATTTGCAATTAGAAGAAGGGAAAAAAAAAAAGTCAAACTATATGATTTTTTTTTACCCAGGTTATTTTCCAGAGCAGCTCAAATGCACTGAATGTACTTAATGTGTGTACGTAAAAAACTAACAGCTGCAATGACATGAGAAAGATGTAGCAAAATAAATTGAATTCTTTTCCCTTTTTATATTATATATGACAAGGCAAGGAAACCCAGTAATTTCCATGCTGTATACATATAAATTTATTGGCCATCTGCATGACTACTGAATTATATTGTCAAAATACAAATTTTACAGGAAGCGAGAATGTCCACCATGCTATCATTGTGTAATGCAAGCATGAGTGGCAGGCTACCATGACTGCAGTACCTGACAGCCACACTGCAAACTGGAAGAAATGTTGGAAGACTTTCAACAATGATGTTTACAATGTGTCTTACAGATGCAGTTGAGTCAGCATATATAAAAAGGAGGGAGCTAGTTCATCATGCTGAGTAGGTCATTGGTAGGCAGAAAGATTAAATGAAAAGAAAATTATAATCAAGGAATAGTATGGTGTTGGAAAGGACCTCTGGAGATAAACTAGTCCAACCCTGCTCCAGAGCAGGTCCATCCAGAGCACGTTGCACAGGAACATGACCAGGCAGGATTTGAATGTCTCCAGAGATGCAACACGTATGCAGCATACTCAACAGACAGGACAAAATTCTGACTGAGCTGATAGAGCACTTCTGTCATTTTAGCTGAAGTAAGACCATACATTTTCTTTCAGATCTCTCTGACAGAAAAACCCAACTTTGTTTTGAAAATGACAGCTTTAACTTTTTAAGACGTGAGTTGGATGAGGCCTAACATTTAAGTTTTGTGAAGAAATTTTGGGTCCATTTAGTAATAAAAATCATCCTAAAGAACCACATCTAACCAAAGCCAAAGCCTCAGGAGCAGTGCAGACAGGGTTTCTTAGGAAAAGTTGTAAAATGTCTGGTTGTAAAAAGTCAAAGCACTTGCCCTTTGAATTTGAGCTTTTCTCAAATGATAGATTTTTTTTTCAGTTTTGTTTTGTCTTTTTCTTGCAAATATTTGCAGATGAAGGTCTTGTAATAGCTGATGATGTTCAAAACTGCTCTTTTACTTATCTCCTCTCTCTGCTGACAGCATAAAAATAAAAACAATCCAAACATACTAACATAAAGTGTAAGCTACGAAAAAAAAATTAAGTTAGCTAGTCGTTAGTCTCACAAGTATTTTTACCTATGGCAGTTCATACCCAAAGATAGTTTTTCCTGGGGCAAAACTTTCAAGCAAACCTGAGTGCCTTCCAAATACTTGAACTACTTTTTAAATTAGAACTTGTAACTGTTACCATTTCAATTTTTCAGAAAATCTAAAAGTTGTCCTGAGCAAATATTTAATTTGGATAAAGTATCTTTGAAAAAAGTCTTCTGTTTCAGGTTAAGCTACCTCTACTGTATTTCTAATATTAATGATGCTGTAGTAATCTTAGATAATACGTATAAGGAAGACTTTCTCCAAGTACAAACACCTTCTCTGAAAACAGGGATGGCATCATACTTCCAATGAACCAAATAAAAATCATGATTTTACCCAAAAATTTACCTTGTCAACATTTCCTTTGTATGTGTACTTTTCCTGTACTAATCCCCATTTTTCCTCCTTTTTTCCCCTTTTGCTAGGATTCCTATTATAGAAGGTTCTTGGGGAAGCATTTATGTTTCATAACAAAACTAGCATCAAAATTAATTCATACGCATAAATTTCATCTATAGAGATGAGTTCAGATATAGTGATGGAGCAAGTGCGCAGTTAGACATGTCATCTATCAGGTATTAGAATTCTAATTTTCTTGTACCACAATGTTCTTTCTGTTGAAGAACAGGGAAGATGAGTTTTTCCAAGACTTTTCAGGAAGTGTTACACAAGTTGAAACCTCCAGGCTATTCTGTAAAACCCTGCTAATGTGTTAATCATTCCCATAAACTTTGAAAAATAGAAGAGCTGTCTGCATTGAAGCCTTCATTTACTGTTCAAGAACCAGCTACTGAGCAATATCGCTAAAAGACATACTCCGTTCCTGAATAATGCAGCCCCTTTCAGCTAAATCGCTTGGTTTAAAACTTCAGTCTTGTCAAGAGCCATAGGATGATTCAGACTGGAAGAAACCTCATCAGGTCACCTGTTCCAAGTTCCTGCTCAAGGCACAGTAATTTGCAGAAGCTGAGTTCGTACCAATATCTCTACATACACATAATAAGCACTACACATTACCAAGTCCATTTTGCACTTCTAACCTGCAATCTTAAATTAATTTTGTCATTACACAGGTATGCACAGTTATCTTTTAAAAAGGAATAAAAATTAAAATTCTTCACAGTTTTCCTCATTTAGCAAATGGTATTGCTGGAATTAACATATTATTATACTTTATTGGAATATATTGAGATTAATTACATTGCTGCTTGAATTTTAAGAGAGTTTTTTCCAGTTGTGACACATTTTCTCCTATGGAGTCAAAACCAGGAGTAGTGGTTTTAGCTGGTAGTGTACTGCAAAACCCAAAGGGCTTTTCTCTACTCTCAGTATTGTTATATGAGCCAAAATCCCATTATACCTGGCAAGGTAGGCTGGTTCCATTACTAGATTTCTTGGTGTATCTTACTCTATTTACAAATACAGTAAGTAATGTGGATTGTGACATGAAGTTTTCTACATAAACAGAAAATAATCAATGTGGCTAGCATATGAGTGACAGCTACTGTTTGTTTTGACACAGGATACACTTGTTTTCATAATCATTTTACAGGGGTAGTGGATAAGCAGAATCTTGAAGCTTTACAAAACTTGCCACATATCCCAGTCTTTCCTGTGAAAACCACAGTTTTGCAGCATTCATATTCTAAAATAAGTATCAATACATAGAATATTACTTATTTCCATTGAGAACGATCTGTGTGGGACACTCATTTGTAATATCTGACAGTGAAAAAGTAGCTCTTGAATGCATGGCATCATTTACCTGCAACATATTTCTGTCTCAGAGAGAGACTGATGCTCTATATGACAGTTTTCCAAATAAATCTCATACCATTTTGTCTTGTAATAGTATTTCTCTGTGCTGTCTATTAAGACTTGCTAAAAAAATATATATAAATCAATTATTTTCAGCAAAAGCCATGCTGTGTTCTGATTAGAAAGGAAATTGTAGAGGAATTAACAGTTTTGAGGTAATAAAACCAAAAACCCTGCTCATGGTCTATTGCTCTATTGCATTAATCAAATCTTACTTTTAAAGACATAATTCAGATAATTAGTTGTTATTGGCTGTATTCAGTACAACCACTGTTGTATCATTTATATTATAAACAAATATGCTTTTAATAAATTACGGCATTTCAAAGCAGGTCTAGTGACAGATAGTTCTATTAGCAACTGCAAATAATTGGATAGTGATGAAGGGACGTGTAGTAAAGGCTTTGGATGAAATTGCCCCTCTTCACAGAGTGAACAGCACTCAACTTATGAATCACTGAAGTGTTATGCTTAAGTCCCTCAATGCCCATATTCTCCATACTGCTTCCAACACACATGAATTTTATACAACACTTTTAGCTTATCTACCTCAGTAAACTGTGACAATCTTTGTAGCCAATGAACAGTAATAACTAAAGTATACTGAAGCAGAGGTGCTGCAATATGTACAATAAATATTCAGGATTTTCTGGAAATCGCAAAGATAATTTTCCAGTGACTTCAGGGAGTTTTGGGTAAGGACCTTGTTTTTAAGTTTTATGCTAAAATGTTGTTTTCCTATTTTGTGTATATTCTCACTAATTTCTAGAAAAACAAATGGTCTAACAAAAAGGGAAGCACTTTAAAAAACATATCTTATAAAATTATTTCTAATAGCCATATAAAACTGCAAAAAGTATCCACAGAGAACTGGGTCTAATTCTTACTCTGGGCAGAGCTAGGAGTTCAAACAGAGATTTTCCACAAATTCCTGGAAGAAAAGCCAACCAAAGAAGCATGTCTTCACAAGCATATGTATGTTCATACAGAATCCACTAGTCAAGAGGTTACAGCAGTCAGAGACAGTCAAATCCTCTACTTTATTAGGAGAGACAACATGAAAAAGTCTCTCCTACAGATTTACTCTGGCTCTAGCATCTAGCCAGGTATGTACAGAGAAAAGTATTGTTTAACCATGTTGACTAAATGGAACAGATCCTATTGATTTAGAAATTCAATAGGTGAGGCAGAGAATTCGAACCTGACTCCTTCACACTGAAGCAAATACCGGCTGGACCACAGAAATTATATTTAATAATCTGAAGTGTAGCCTCCTCTGTTTCGCTGTGGATTAAAGTTTGACTGAAAATCACCATCCCAACATAAACAAAGAGAGAAAAAAAAAGAGTTTGGGGTTTTGATGAGCTACGTCACTTGTAAATTTCTGAGCATTTTCCTGATGCTTTCAGGTATCAACAATCACACAACGGGATAGCAGCTTGACTTCCCACCATGGAATTCATAGAAGTCAGCTGAAAAACATTAATTCACATTGCATGTCTTAAAGACTTCCTGAAAGTTCTTGCTTCGTAACTTTAATTTCCTATTTACAAGAGCAGTAGGTCTACCTCTGCCATTCTGAACCAGCACATGAGAATACAAATACACACTTTGCTTCAGCAAAGTTTTTTAAGTTTTTAAACTGGCTGAGGCCTTACAATGCGTTTGTACTATCCTGGAACAACTTAAACTAAGAATTAATATGGCATGCAGAAAAACTTGTCTAGAGGCTGATTCTTATGCTCTGCAATGCTGGAATACATATGGTGTCAGATCTTTGCACAGTACACATTGTATCATTTCAGTTCACCCTTTCTTTTACAAACTCAGTCAAACGAAACAGTTATGGCACAAACACTGGGTTAAGGGGTTATGGCTCAACCTCAGCTGCTTATTCCTTCCCTCAGAAGGCTGCTGCTGCAGATCAGCTGGAGTTGCAGGAGATAACACAGTCTGTGCCTGCTCCAGTTCTGTCAAATGGTCTGAGTTTTAAAAAAAAAGTATCCCACAGATGGGATGAGAGGGAAGCAGATGCATAGTTAAGCTGTCAGATTCAAAGGGTGATAAATTCTGCCTTACAAAGGCAACGGGTACAAAGGAGACAGCAACAAACCACCCAAGGCAGTGATCTAGTGAGCTGCTCAGCTGCAGTCAGAATAGCATCACTGGCCACATCCTTGGGCATGCACTTGTCTGGTTTTGCCACTAGATTTCTTCTCCCACGTGAGAAGTTTAAGATTTGCAATATAAGGAACTGCATAGTTCACAATGGTAAAAAATACACCTATAGTATATCTGTACCCATGCTGCTTTTTAAAAATCATATTCTTAAATGCATCAACTGAAATTATTTGCAAAATAACAAATTAATCATAGGATTATCTGTATTTGCAGTGCTGAAATTATTGGAGCTACTATAGCTTAAAGCTGCTGAGATTTTGTCCCACTGTGACCATGAACAACTTTTATTAAATTATTGAGCATCATACAGAAAGAAAATACAAAAGTTTCATTTATAAAACCAAAGAAAAAAATATCTCGTCTACTTTTTTAGACATCAGAAAAGCTTTCAAAACTGAAATGATGATTTAAATTATTTCCTGTATTCCATGTCTGCTTCCCCTTGTGTATTAATTACTCTTCCATGCTTATCTGATACCAGTCTGCTATTAAATCACTAATTAAAATATGAAATGCAGAAAGCTATTTTTAAGCACAGAATTCTATTGTTTCATCAAGCTGAATTATTCCTTCAATATTCAAAGAGTTGTTACCGTACATTTCAGATCTTAGGGTCCAAAATGGAACAGAAACCGAAGAGAAAGCAATAGCTCTCCCATCGCTTTCCAGTACAAAGCTTTATGCTCTGTATGCAGTCTGTCTCAACAGTTAACCAAAATCATTCTCCTCTGGGAACTATCCTGTTCTAATTAGTAATGCTGGAGCATGATCACAAATCCAGCCACGTTAATCTCATCTGCATTCAAAACACAGGGAAAAGTCTCTTATTGGAAAGAAAGATTCCTTGTATTTCTTGTCCCTGCTCAATTCTCCTCTGTCTCTCCTCTGCTTAGCTTCTTATTCTGGGTGTTCATTTACTTGTACCAAAAAGACCCCCATCCAAAATGCATTCACAAATTACTCTTCTACAGGACCTTTCAAATCACACTTTCAGATGCTTGCCCCAAATGAAGTACAGGCGCTTGGTATACAGTGACAAAGATAAGTCTAAACAGTGTTTCAATAGTATTTTTGCAAGATCATGTAAGCAGTTCTAAGCAAGAGATTATAAAATAAATCAAAAATAAACTCTGAAAATTTCAATAAGCAGTATCTCAGATCTACTTGAATGTACTGGTTGAAAATGAAAAAAAAAAAAAAAATCACTAATTCCCTGCTGTTTAACAACAGGAAAGTATACATGGTCATACATCAATTTCGAAAGAAAGTATGATACTGTCTCAATGCTATTCAAATGATCTACATAACATTTGTAAGTGTAAGATACATAACATACATCCCAAACCACAACATTATGAAGTGAAAATCATGCCAGCACCTAATTCAGCAATACTAGCACTGACTAAGCAGATATCTTTGCAGTACGCCTCCATGTTGTTAGACACCATTAAAGTACCTGAATTCTCTCTTTTTGTAAAAGACACTAACCTGTTGTGGACTTCTTCCTTTGGCACTACACTGAAATATTTTAGCCTCAAAATATAAGAAAAGATTTTGTTCCTTACCCTAAACTTTCATGTCATGAGAATATTTACAATGACAACTGAACACACACAAAACTGGACTTGATCACATTTACACCACATAAAGAAAACTGAGAATCGTCAAAACAGCCTTCTGGATAAAATTTTAATTTTGTGACAAGAGCATTTGCTTGTATGAAACATAGGAAACAAGGGGAAACTCAGCATGTACCTCGGATTCATTCTTGTTACACTCAAAACCATGCAAACTCAAGTACAAAGTGCAAACTCAAGTAGATTCAGAAAGATTTCTTTCCTAGCTGCTTATACAAGAGAAATGTGTATAATGCTATAACTTCCCACTTAGTTTACAAACTCACATACACAGATGTTTCAAACTGCTGTTATAGAGTACAGCTTTGAAAATCCTTGGAGCTACAAGTTTTCATGAGAATATCAAGGCTTAGTGTTACAATTCTTTGTACAAAAAAAAACAAAGCTGTAAAGCAATCAGCCCGAGACACTAAGAACAGGGTTACTGGTCATAAGCAATAATCTATGTATCTGCTGCTAATTTGCTATCTTCAGTTTTCAAACCCCAAAGTACAATGAGCAAAAGCAGTTGTTTAAACAGGATGCTATTGATTCACATTCACCATACGAAGGTGGCCATATCTGAGGCATAAATACAGTGAACTCTCGTACAAACTCATATAGAGCCTTCTTGACACATTTTCAGGTCGGCCGATACCCTTCCACCCACTTGCCAATTATATTGGTTTCACCTTAAATTAAGAGGCTGGAGGATGACTCTAGTCCTTTTGTTTCCTTTTCAGTTAAAAGTAGACATAAAAGTAAAATAGAAGTATTTCACAGAGATTTAAAATATATTTATGTTGTGTCTGTAATTGCCCTCTGCAATCGTACATTTTAATTGGAGTTATGTGCTTGTTTGTTTAATTTCCTGAAGTATTTGAAAAAAAACAGAGGTTCCTTGCATCTATTTGCCTGCCTCTAACAAATAAAACCATCCATTATTATATTATTACAGCAGTACTAAAAGAACTGAATCACACTCAGACGTTTATACTGGGCATGGAATATAGCTACCATGAGATATTGAGCTAAAACTTAAAAACATTGAAGTACAAACACAATGTTTAAATTAAAAAGATACAAATTAACACACATCCTCACACACACTTGCCTGTAATATATATAAAAAATATTTAGAAATAGCTTGGTGATGTACATATATCTAGGAGAAGGGAGAAAGAATGCTAGAGTAAAGCTTAATGCTGCTTTCTCCACAGGTCCCTGTCTGTCTTCCATTATCGCCCCTCCTTTTCCCTTCAATTAGCTATCTCTTCCTGTATAATTTTCCTTGGAATTATTTTACTATGTTGGCTGTTGAGGGGTTTATTTTCTGTAAGTAATACTGCTCAGAAGTGGTGGATTATCCTAGATTAGGTATGCATACAAACACACATACTTTATGACTGTAGGTGAAATGCATGCCTCAAGGATGTGCTGTGGATTAAATGAAGTTTAACTGACCAAGATTTCATGAACCCCAATGGAGTTCATCAGGGATAAATCTGTGTAGTACCCAAATTTCTTCCCATTGCTTTTACTATTAAACAATTCAAACTCTATACAAAATATTTTTGAGAAGCAAAACACTTGCAATTAGTACAACAATTAACTTTATAATATGAAGTCTAATATTAAATCCCAGTTTTCAAGTTTTGCTTGTCATTTTACTCAGTAATTCTATTAACATTCAACATGTGAGAGCTTTAAGCTCTTCCTGTTCATTAATGTGAGTGGCAAAATGCATATCTCTTTAAATCAATCGTGCAATGGTCTCTTGAGGCAGTTTTGCCAAAAAAGGCAAACTGTTTCTCATGTGGTTTTGGAAATTATGAGGCTAGTACTTCTCTCCCATTTATTGTCGAAACTCAAAATGAAGGAGATCATATCCAAGAATTTGCTATTATCTTTCCAATCTTGTCATGCAGGTGGTAGCACATGATTACTGCAGCTTCTAAAAGTTTCTCTCTTCCTTGTTTCAGGAATGAATTCCACTAATTCTGTTATTCTTGCTTTTCATTTTTCTTCCTTTTAGTATGCTCTCTATATATCTCCCGTTTCATTCAACTTTCTACATTTTCTTTAATATTTTCCTTCCACGTCTTCTTGATCTCATACTATTGGTTGTTCAAATAACGTATAAAAGCTTTATCATATGTGAACCCTATATATATGGTCATAACAGCAATGCTTGAATTACTAACTCCACTTCTCATGATTCCTGGCTATTTTTCTGAGATATTTCAAAGTAAACACCTGATATGGGCCAGTTAAGCCTGCCTAGTACTAGTAGACTAAGGCTTATGATGAGAAATTTGTTAACTTCAAATATTACTTTAAAAGAAAACTGCTTTTTTCTGTAACTCTGAAAGACTCACTGTATTATATAAACATTAAGTAATAAATATAGGTTTGTAATCACATTTTAAAATATGCATATTTGCCCTAAATCTCTTGCTGCTTCTTCTATTTTTCTTTTGACTTGGTATGTCTAAAATTTTATAATTAATGTAACAAGTGCACATAAACATAAGAAGCATGGTCAGGCATTTTCAAGTAAACTGTTGGGATTGTACCCACCAACTACCTGTTTCACGAGTGTGCATTTTATTCTGCACTTAAGGTTTTAACCAAATTCCAATCAAAGACAGTGGATTCTGCCCACTGATGTGAATGTGCTTCAGATGTAGCTCATGCAGGGACACAATTAGACATTTGAATAAAAATGCTCTCAAGTTCCATGCTGCTTGGGAATACGAGCTCTCACTGAATATAAGAGAATAGCATAAATTCACCAATATTTTTAGGAGCTTTGCATCATATTCCTGAATTTTAAACCAGCAATTTTTATTTCATCTTTTCTACTAAATAATACTGACAAATACCTCTAAAATGAAATGGAGCATAACTTTGCAAAAATTCTTATCTCATGTTTTCTTCCTGTACAGGAGTGTTTTCTGCTTAAGTGTTACATTTTAGGAAATAAATTCTACAATGATATATTCACTGCAACATCAATTCAAATCACAAAACACATTCCCTTGAGAGAAGGCACTACAATATCACATGGGCTATGTGCTAGAGCTCCAGTAGGTCAAATAATATATGATGTAACAAATGCAAAGTGGTTTCATTTGGATCATGTAGAGTAGCCCAAAATATTTCAGAGACAGAAACTTATAACATCCTCTAGGCATCAGATAGCACAAGCTCTTATCCTGTCCTGCTGTTCATTGCACTTCTTTCCAACTGCATACTCTAGCTTTAAAAGGAGAGCTCCTGACACGTCAGAAGAAGAAATTATTTCTTAATCCATCCAGCTCATTTCCCTAGACCGCATTGTTTTACATCAGATGATACTGAACCTTATCAAATTACTGTCACACACATTTGCAATATGCTACATCATTCGACAATGCAGACATTCAGACTAAGGACAGGTTTACGTATATACACATGTACACAAGTAGGTAGTGAGATCTGATCTCCACTGTTCACCCAGCTGTAGTTTGGTTTCACATAAACCACCCCAGGGATATACAAATAGAATAGAAAAGCTCCATTCACCATTTGAACTTTCTTTACCTCTGACACTGGTAATTTGCACAAAATTCAGCTGCACACAAGTAATATTGTATGTGTACCTAACTTTGCGAATTTCATTTTAATAATACAGACAAGCACAAGGATTTCAACTTTTTAGAGTCTTATTCTTTTCCACTTGTTGTCATGGATACTAGGTCTTCTCCTTTCCCTTTTCTTTCCTTCATCATATTTGACTTTTCTGTGTTGGTGTCCATGGTGACATCCTGCTATCAGTACACAATGCATGTTCCAACTTCCAAATTTTTATAATGGGCCCAGGTATTTAAAGAAGTTTCCCCTATGGTATTGCATCTTAATCTCCCTTTACTAGCAAGCAAGCAAGAAAAAAAAAAAAATCTGTTTCTGTGTTCTTATGGGATATTTTCAGTTTTATTCACTTGGATAAACTCATGAGTTGCAACATCTTATTTTCAGGATGGCCTCTGGGGACAGCTGCCATACATTCAATCCATCACACAGGCAAACGAGGATGCAGAGCAATCAGGCAAGTGTTTATGCATCAAAATATAATTGGTTAAATTTCCAGAGATGCAGAACTTCAGAAGCAGGCAGTGATAGCAAGCAGGCATTGCAAGAAATCTCAGAATCTGAGAAAACCGAGTTAGAGTATTTAAAAAATACCAATTTTCTCCTATAAGTCACGGTTTCTTTCAAATTATTTACTGATATACACCTTGGAGCTGGGTAACTCCAACCCCCTAAAGCCCTACTGTGGAACTGAGGCACAGGATTTCATTATTTTCTTACATTTATTTGATCCTCTTTTCATCGGATCCAGCATGCCCACCCAGTAAAGGGACAACCTACCACTTAGGACTGGCCGGAATGTGCTTCTTGTATGTCTCTTATTTGAACGCACACCTTGTAGTAACAAGTTGAGGTTTAAACAATCTGTGCAGGGTCATGTCAGTCCTAGTTTACTATAAGGATCAGACAGTTTTGTCTTATAAGGAAAAAAAAAAAAAAAAGTTTTTCTCATATAAGTCTATATACAATGTGCAAACTCCTTGTCCCAATGAGTCAGTGGCAAAGCTTCTGATTGCTTCAATAAGGCCAGGTTCCCAAATGGCACTTTGAATTTTCAGTCAGTGATGTGTAACCTGGGCATGCAAGCTCCAAGTTTACCAAAGCCCTAGTGAAGCTCTGAAAAACAAAGAAGTGAGTCACTGTTGGACCTTGCCCAGCAGCAGCTCTCAAACATTCCCATGAATATTTGGTATCAGGGATCCTGGAGTACTGTTGTAGTCAAGATGCAAAGAAATAGTTCCGATCTGTCTTGGTGTGATAAAGTAACACAAATAAAAGATGTTTACAGCTGCATGAAATCAGATTTGTCAGGGCACAAGTTCAGGAATTTTTAAGTTTATGGTATTTGCAAGAAGTGTTCCCTAATGCCATAAATTGTAGAAATTCAGCCATTGGTACCATGAAACACAGACTTGCAAATTCCTCCCTGAGATGCAATCCACAAACATCTCCCTAATTTCCTTCACTTGTTTTTCCATCTCTCCAGGAGAAAGCTATTCTGATTTGCTTGCTCAGTACACTGAGATCTGAAAACTGACTGCTAATTACCATGTGTTTCAATTCTCAACTTAACTAGTGATCTGGGAAATCAAGCCACGGTCTCATATGTACAGTAAGATCGATAACGTACCACCTAGACTGCTGAGACATAATGTCAGTATTTCCTGTTTAATAGTGCAGCCACCCTCTGGTTTGCCCCTAAATTCTAATGAACATGTGCTGTTAAATTATTCAGGCTGTTTGGTCAAATTTAAACTATTCTGGAAAAAAAAACAAAAACCAAAATCAAACCCATAAAAAGCCAACCAAACAAACAACCAAAAAAAAAAAAAATCAGCAAAGCCTTATATACCAAAAATACTTCCCAAACAAAACTGCCATGAATGTGGACCCAATAGCTATAGATAACTGATTCCAGTATAGTTTCTAGATAATGTATCAAAAAAGGGTGTAGTTATTTCAAAGTCTGTTTTACAAGTGATCTGTTTTCAACTTGTAAAAAGAGCAAAGGGAGCAAACATGAATTATGGACATTTCCTTATTTAAAATTCAATATATTTCTTCCCCACAAAAATAAGCTACACAGATAAAATGAAAATAATTAAATAGATAAGCTATATGGAAGTTGGTTGAGTATTTTACTCCTAGGGGATAGTTTGTACAGGTCTACTGAACCCAATAGGGTTGAGCAAATTCACACAAGTAACAACACGTACATCATAGTGTTACTTTTGTCCTCAGTAACTGGTGTCTAACAAATAATGAAGAACTGAGATGAGAAAAAAAAACATCATGTTTTTGTTTAAATTTCAATAATTACAGAACATAAGAACAGTCTTTAGACTTACTTATGAAACTCTAGCTTTGGGAGGACATTTTCATAGCCCAGAGAAATAGGTAACCAAAATAAATTTATATCTTGAATTGCTTACTTGGTTTTGCAGAAGATGACAAACAAGAAGGAAAAAGAAAAACCACTTACAAGGCAATTCAAAATTGCTCCCATATGGCTGGACTGGAAATAAGCTTGCAACAGACCAGATTTAACCAGGTTAAAAATTACATCCTATTACTAGCAAGCACCATTTACAAAGGATTGTACAATCATGGACCAAAAAGGCAGGTTAATCTATTTTCAGCTTCATAGTTTGTGACACTGTCTTGATTTTTAAGGTGTTTTCTGACATTACTCAATTCTATTATGATGCTTCAAAAAAAACTTTATTTGTGGTCTCTTTAATGCTAAAACTTTAATCCCCTCTAACACTAAGGTCATTATCTGATCCCTCCACTATATCCTCTCTGAAACCTTAAAACTCTTATCTAGGGATCTCTTAGTAGGCCATACATCTGTTTAAAGACATGATAGCCTTGACTGAATAAAGTAACCTCTTTGCTGATAATTGTCTTCCTCACCTGTGATGTTTATGCAACACTATCCATCACTTATTTTGGCAGTGGTGCACTGGTTTTGGTGGGCATCCCATCTAAACAAGGTTGTTGCAGATACAATTAAAGAGCATAGCTGCAAGTCAGTCACCAAAAAAGATGAAGAACAATTTGCTTCTATGCTATTATAATGCTGTTATATACCTAAATACCTATTAGTTTAAATTTCAGGCATACACATGACACTCCAAAAGCATAGAACAGCAACTTGATTTGGTCAGCTGAATAAAACTTCCCACATATTACAAAATATTTTTTTCTATAGTTCTCTATATCTGATCATTACAGGTGGCCCAAAATCTGCCTGGGGAGGACTTTTTCTTTGTTTCTGCTTGTAACGTGAGAGTTTGAAGAGACAATCAGCTGTAACTTATACCTATTATGGCTCCAGAAATAAGTAGAAAATAAATTTGCCCATTTACATCCTTACATACTACAATTATAGGCAGTTCCAACGTGTTGTAAGTCAAGAAAATGGGGCAGATGACCAGCTTTGCTGAACAGGCAACTCCTCTTGGAGCTGAAGAAGAAAAAAGTAACTGTATGATCTCTGGAAGGGAGGTCAGGCTTCACAGGAAAAGCACAGATCTGTCATTCTTTTATGCAGGGAGAAGCCATGAAAGGCCAAATCTCTGTTAGAGTTGAGACTAGCCAGTGTTTCAGATAACAAGAAAGGCTTAAAGTATATAGATAGTAAGAGGAGGCCTAAAGAAAACATTGGACTGATACTTGTTGAAGACAGTCATATAGGGATAGGGATGAAGAATAAGCAGAGGCATTCAAAGCATTCTTCATCTCAGTCTTTAATAATGTTGATAGTCCTTGGGCTGCACACAAGTGTGGGAACAGTGAGTTTCCATTTGTGGACACTGAAATTGTAAGTAAGCTGTTGTATCAGCTGAATGTTCACAAGTCCATGAGGCCTGATGGAATTCATCCCAGAGTACTGAAGGAGCTAGCAGGTTTTATGGCAGGACCCCTCTCAATCATCTGCCAAAGGTCTTGCTAATTGGAAGCTAGCCAAAATTATTCCAATCCAGAAAAAGGGTGTGAGGGAAGACCCAGGGAACTACAGACCTATTAGTCTAACACCAATTCCTGGAAAAATTATGGAGAAGATTATACTGGATGCTATTGAAAAGCATTTAAAGAGTAATGTAATCATCAGGCACAGTCAACATGGGTTCACCAAAGGAAAGTCCTGTTCAACTAATCTGGTATCCTTCTATAAGTTCACTCACCAAATAGATGAAGAGAAGGTGGTGGATGTAGTTTTTCTGGAATTTTTAAGGCTTTTGATACTGTCCCTCACAGCATCTGTCTGTCCAAATGTGAGAAATTCTGTTTAATTGTGAAATGCCCTGCATTTCCAGTTCTCATGGTCTTTTTCAAAGTTATTCAAATGACTGCATCGTAAAAATCAAATTCTGTCACATGGACTGTCAATGCACAGTTACTTACATTCTTCATGGACATGGCTGGCAATAATAAGGCATGAATGGATTTTCCATTTAAATGGCCTGATTTTGCATTGACAACAGTCCTTCTTCTCATTAGTTTGCTAAAGGCACAAATATTTTAACTAGCATGGCTTTCAAAACTGTTTTTTCAGGAAGATGTACTACACTGAAAATATTTCCTTAGGAAGGATGTATTAAGGCCTGCTGGAGTGTAGCATGGCAAAAAGCCAATATCTGCACCCATTCACCTGCTTGTGCTCAGAACAGCCCCTCTGGAGCTTTTTGCCGTGCCACTTCCTTGCACTGCAGAAAGTGGCACTGCTTGTCTCTTCTGTAGGACGCATTCCCCTCCAAGAAACCCTAAGTAACTGAAACAGTACTGGGAACCAGAACTTCAAGTCATTGGGTAGCTACAGGTCACAGCTTCCTATTGTGGTCTGTCCTCAATCTGTTTATAACCAGTGTGTGTATCAGGCAACCAGAAGGACACAAACAAATATGATGGAAACTTGCACCAATGATTTCTCCGGTTTAGTGATTTTTTTTAATTATTTTTTTTGGTGTGTGTGTCTCATACACTATTTTAAGTGATTGAGACCTTAGGAGAAACAGATATAACTGGGACACAGGTAAAGGCATAGCAAAGGTAGTTCTTACTTCTCACTAAAAGGCAACTTCATTACATAATTAGGTTAGCTCAAATATTTGGCTGCTTTTTTTTTTTCCAAGCCAATATCCCTAAATCCCACCCCCTCCACTCATATGCACACACACTCCACAAATGCTCAGAAAAGCCCTATGCAGCAGCAATGTAAGAAATAGAATTCACCCTCTGTGAATTTTTCCTCATGCAGACTTCACCACCTCTGCTCTGCTGTCTGTGGAAAAGGCTCTGTGAAGCCACCAGCAGAGAAACAAGTGCCATGCCTGGGTTTCAGCAACAGGGTATGCTTTCCTGACAGAGTAGATGAAGATAATTTCTGGATTGTGTCTTGACACATACGTCTTGTAACATACCATTGAGATCAGATATTTCAAATCAGCTTGCTAAACAGCTCCTCATTAAAATAAACAAATAAATAAATAAATAAGTAGATAGATAAATAAATAAATAAAAACAACTGGAAAAGAACCCTAAAAACCTAACAGGTTCCAACTAAACAACTATGCACATATTTCCCACAATCCACTAAAGTCACTAAATCCTTATGAGGACTGACAAGTAGATACCACAGGTGACATAACCTAACCTAAGACCATAATAGACAAGAGAATGGAAATGTGATTGCTAAATTACAACCTCAGAAANACTAAAGTCACTAAATCCTTATGAGGACTGACAAGTAGACACCACAGGTGACATAACCTAACGAACCAAGGTACCTTTTCAAGTTGAAATATTTTGGGTCTAGATATTTCAAAGATGTTTTTCCTGGGGGAAGAGTATCTGAAAGTAGTGTTTTAAAGATATGTAGGCCAAACCACTGAAGAAGTAGCTTTAACAGAGGTGAGAAAGGTAGATTTTCTTTCTTCCTGTATGTTTTTTTAGTTGTAGTTTCTGTCTGTATTTTTCCTGTCCATGAGAACTCTCTCTGGGCTTTTTTTCCCCTCCTTCCTTTTGGAAGACAATTAAGCAAAGCTAAAATCCCTATAGGCTCTCGCCAGCTGATGATTACTGATATAAACTTACTTTGAAACACCTTCAGTAGCGTGTTAACGGTGGCACTGTTCTGCTTCCCACAGAGAGAGGCAACTGCTATTTGACACAAAACTTGCTTAACTTTGGCTTGCAAGCTTAAATGAAGGAAGCTAGGACATAAAGCACTGCAGTGAATTGGGGAAAATATAATACAGCCTAAAGAAAAAGAGGAAGAAAAATCCTAAGCATTCACATGAATTCCCCTCAGGGCTCTTAAGGTAAATTTGCAAGCTGCAAATTTGTCTATTGAAAATGCAAGCTTGGAGATAGCATGGAGTGGTCAATCTTTATATCATCTAAAGCTTCAAAGCTCTCTTCCCCTGTATTGTTGAACTCTTGCCCAGTGTAGAAGATACTTATATTCAAGCAGATCAGAAGCTAATTTGAAGATTTAATGTACAACTGCTTTTAGACAGTAATAAAATCCTTCTCAAAGCATTAAGTGTGCAACAACATTGTAATAAATAAAAGAGCTTTCATACTCACATCTCTGATTACTTTGTACTTAAATCCCTATTGATGGTGCCATAACTACCTCTATCTAATTAGATCTTGTTTTGGAAACTGTGTATACTACTGCCACAGCTCTTAGCACTTCCAAATGAAGCCAGAGGTTACCACAGTGCTCAATAATTCAGACTGTCTTCTCCAACTGCACTCATGACCACACTAGCATGCAACCGGAGTTTAGAGGCTGTGATTTTCACTACTAATTTGGGCTAGAAAATCTGATATTTCCTCATTCAAAAATATTTATGTTATATTTACTCTTTACCTATTTTTTCATTTTTGAAAGGTAAACCTTAGTATTCCAAATGGCAAGGTAAAGAAAAAAATATTGATAGGAACCTTGAAATGGTAAATTCAAACATCACTATTCCATCAGGTTATACACAAATACTGAGTACTGTGTTTCTTCAGCCATTTTGAGATTTGGCTAAAATTAAATTACACATTTTTTCTTCTCATAGATGATACAAAATAATTGCTCTGAATGCATTCACTTCTTGGGCACCACCAGAAGTATGTGTAATTTAAATCCTCCCTTTTGTCTGTTCTTAAAGTAATTAAAATATTTGTATTTCCAGATTTCAGTGAAAGAAAATTATTTGGTTTCATTACCAGTTTTTTCCGCAAGCTGCTTAACTCTAACTGCTATACCTTGAATTTTCCAAGTAAAAGTTTGCTCGGTGGGTTAGAAATAAAGTCATTCATCCACACTGCTCTTTAGAAAAGGACTTTCCTGGAGAAAGAATAGCCAATTTTCAGACTCCAAAGGCAGAGTTTTCAAAACCACTGGATAGCTCATAGAATTTTAGTTTCCTTTCTAACCAAACTTATTCAGAAACTGTAATTTTTCAGTGCACATACTTGAAATCTCACAAAGAAAAGATACACATGCTACTTCTGTCTCCGTACAGATCACCTGATTGTGTTGGCTACCATTAGTCTGTTGGGCTTAAATAAATTACAAAACAAAGCTCTTCTTCATTAGCTACTTCCTAAAAAGAAAAAGAGCCATTTTTCCATTTAAAAGAATGGAAGCGGTTTTTTTTTTTTTCCTAAAGCTTTATTTATGTGTGCAGAGAACTGCTTTTCCATTTAAAAGTTTTATTTTTCTAAAGGGTTATTTATGTGTCGGGGATAGCAATTCTGCTGATGTGTCTGTGTCCTTTTTCTAAGCCTACGTCTCTTAAATCACCTGAAGTCTGACAAATTCATCCTTCCTGAGACAAACATGCACTGTGAATAAGAAGAGTTCAACTAAAATCCTGCAATCCTTCCCATTAAGGGGGGACACCTCCCCCTTTTTTCATATTTAGTCCTCTATCTTACGCTCTTAAAGCAATCAATTTCATCAATCTGTCATGGGCAGAGATCTAAGCTGACACAAGGTTCTTTAATTGTTGTCAGCTTTTTGGAAATGGTATGATTCTTGAAGTATAAGTGACAATCCAAATGCAAAATTTCACTTAAAATCAAAAGTTAGTGGATTCTGGGAGGGTTATTTGTAACCTTGGCTTGAATATAATATTTCTACCTGCCATACTGTTTATTCACATGCTAAATAGCTGCAAGAATTCTAGATGATATATAACACCATAATTTCTAAAAGACTGGGAGTGCTGCACTTTCTATTTTCCTGATTTAAACTGTTCTGTTTCTTTCCCACCCCCCTCTTTCTTTAGTCCTGATGCTCTGCCCTGCTAAGGCCTTCTTTCACCTGAGTACTGGTACAGACTGCCTGTGTAGTGACGATTTTAGGCATGGACTACTCCCAGCATGGCATTGCTGCCCATCGTGGTCCCTCACAGAACTCTCTTCTTTTTATGCCTGCGTATTTTACATTTCTTTAATGTTTGTTTACATTGACCATACTAATGCTATTTGTGGTCACAAAGTAATAAAAACATTTTCCACCAGCATTTATTAATCCATTGACAAATTATATCAAACATGAAAGCAGTCTACAAAACCCACATGCTTTTGAAGCTCAACTATTATATTAATACGTAACAGTTGCTTACTTTTGTTTCTATTCTTCTTTTTCCCATGGGCACTGAGCCACTTAAGGAAATTCACCACAATCCAAAAACAGAAAACAAGAAATCTACCTGCTAGCAATGCTTCATTAGTACTTATTCATTGATTTTCTTTGCTTTAGAGAATGAGCCAGAAATGTAATAGAGCTTTTTTAAAATTTAAATTCCACTTTAACTGGTCTATTGCTTCTTGCATTCCATCACCAATTTCAGCTACTGTTTGCCAGCAAAAACACTCTTCATTTGATGATGCTTGTTCCAACTGTGACCTTTGATATATAAACTGAAGATAAAAAATTACACTGTGAGGAACTTTTTTTCTTAATAACTTCTGAAAATTTGGACTTGGATGATTTTTGAAACCCTTATCAAAATAAGGGTTTAGGGTATGATAACTCAATGAATAGTTCTAAGTATTGAAAGCTTGATGGTGAACACATGAACTCTTTGGAAATGACCAAGATCATTTCAAGTGCTAGCCTGGGAAAACACTGCTCTGTTGCCATTGTTTTGCCAAAGCTTAGTGACACCTCACACTCTACCAACACAGGAAGGTTTTGTGAGCACTTGCTAAACAGCTTCTATACCCAAGCAGCTGACCTGAAAATACCTGTTTGTTTTGCTGGTGGTTTAAATGCAGAAAAATCTCAGACACCTCAGGTAGCTGTAAACTCACTGACACTGCTGTCTGGGCTATGGAGGCTCTCGGCAAGCAGTATGAAGATGACATTCCTTCTGCTAGAGCCAGTATGAGAGGTAGACCACTCATGTATTACACCATTAAAAGGCATAAAGAAAGGAACTAAGATGCAGTTTTTCCTCTGCCTTCCCTCTTGTTCCATAGGACAAGTCCAACCACTGACTCATACTCATCCAAACTTTTCCCATTCACACAAACCAGATGTTCACCTCAGTCTGTGAAAATTTGAAAATGTTATTGAATCTCTCTCCTTTCACACATAACAGGAGGCAGCTCAGCAGAATTTGCTTTTCTACAGACTAATCGAGTGGGAAATGTTATATATCTGTATCTTAAACACAATTCTACCCTTAAACATCTTCGTAAAGCAAGGAGCTACATTAACAATTTTCATAAGACCCAAGCACGAACAACTCAGCCCAAGTGACTCTGATGACTTGCAGTAGAAGCAATATGTTCATTTACCAGAACTAGATTTAACCTATCTCCCAGTACATATTTCACATCTATTCTCCTTCAATTATTTTGTCAGGTGTTGTCCTAAATAACACACATTTCCCAAATTCTCAACTTTATAAATTACATTAACCCCTTTTAATAAAAATTGAATGCATTCTCTATATCTTTGCTTTAAGATCAACTGCAATGAGATTTTTTGCCCATAAAGGAAAAACAAAACAAAACAAAACCAGAAAGGTTTTTAGCAGTTCCGATGCTGACTTTATCTTCTAATGTTCTTTCACTGATTCTCTGTGCTTTCTGTGGATTTCTCTCTTTTGTTTCCATCTGTAGTAGAAAAAGACAATTTAAAAGATTTAGGTACCTCTTCTGTCACCTCCATCTCCTCTGGTAATTGCAGCGTTGTCTACTTCAAGCATGTGTTTTTTTTAGAATAGGTTAATTATGCAGGTGCACAAGTTCATGTGAATTATCAACTTCTGGCGTTTTTTTCCTGAATAGTAAGAGGTTCTGGCTGCATTAATTGCCCACATAACAGAAAAGAGTCCTACTGTTCCCTACAAAAAGAGTGCACTAGTGAATAAGCTCAGAAGCCTCTTACACTGTCAATGGGAAAGTAAAACAAATGAATCCTCATTGCTTTGTAAAATGCTAAGTTTTCTCATTAATTTCTCTGCCAGAAGAAGAAGTCAAACTTGCACCATTATGTCATTCATGTAAAAGAGTTTTGGACCCTTTCTGTTGAAATTGTCTACAAAACAGCAAGCTACTGTTCTTGCCAGATTAGCTTAAATAAATCAATAAACATTGCCTTTTCCTCCTTCTGCACACAATTTCATTTAATGCTCTGTGTTTTGCCCGTTTTATACCAGTGACTTGCTGGAAAACATAACTAAATTCAGGGATTTCTAGATTACAAACATATATTTATAACATACTGTCCTGTCCTCAGCCTGTCATCTCGAGAGGTGCTCCATCCCTCTAATCATCTTCATGGCCCTCCGCTGGACCCATTCTAACTGTTCTATGTCCTTTCTATGTTGAGGACTCCAGAGCTGGACACAGTACTCCAGGTGGGGTCTCACAAGTGCAGAGTAGAGGGGCAGAATCATCTCCCGTGACCTGCTGGTTACGCTTCTTTTGATGCAGCCGAGGATACAGTTGGCTTTCTGGGCTGCCATTATGAAGGCTAAAGTGACAGTAATTTCAAGATAATGGTGACATTTCACCCTTATCAGACTTGTATGCACATCAGCACTCTAACACATGCTCCTCTCCCAAAATAATAGATTTAATGCTATCCTGAAAGAGGTATATACACAATTTCTGAACTTAAGGCCATTCAGTACATTTAAGATAGAAAGAGTTCAGCTATGAGGCTCCATGGGTTTGTTACATCCTGGAACACAGGCAAACAGCTGAGTACTGGGCCCCACATTAGTCAAGAGTAGCTCAGCTCCTTCCCATTATTTTAGCCTTCAGATTGCAAGTATATAAGCAAAAAATAAATTAGCTCCATTTGCACTGTATCAGCTTTACGACTTTATTGTTAAGATAGTGTCTTATTACTAGTGCAAAGACAATGGCAATCAGACCTGGGTTACAGATTTTCTAGATGATGACAATGTGTGCTCAGACTCATTCCCTTTCTGCCTCATTGCTTTTGCAGAATTAACAGGAATAAAAAAGTTAACATTTTTACTGCTCACCAAAATAATACGAGATTGCTTTGAATACAGTTATGGACTATTACTTCCAAAAAAAAGGAAAAAAAAAATTTCTAACTTCCATTATTTTTTATAACACAGACATGCACTTTAACTTCTGCAAGGCCCAGCTTTCACCTCCTTTTTTGTGTTCGGAATTTTAATTACCACAACAACAGAATGCATTTTAAAAATTGTTTTATAGTATTCAGTCAAAACTATTTCTCAAGCCTGTTTGTTTGTTGATTTCAGAGAACTATGTTAAGCTGTATTTTCCTCTGAAATATGCAATAGGTAAAGTGTCCATAAACTGATAAACAACCTGGAAAGAAGCAACAAAAAATGGCATAAAATCCCACAGCCAGCTATTAAAACTCATATGAACAATTACATTCAAGTTCAGTAGCCCAATACCGAAACAAAATCTTCATATTTTTAACCCATTATGAGACAGTGCCTGGGTGTTACTAAAACACATATCTTCTTGGGGAAAAAATAAAATCACTCTTATGTGTGATATGCAAGTACTATTTCACCTCAAGGAACTACATTTTCTGTTCTACGAGAATTATAGTCTATCAGATTTTTCAGAAGTTATAGTGATCCAGAACATGAATTTTGACTATTTGGTGAATAATTGTTTTCAGTGGTTTCCAAATACAAGTTTTCAGTGGTTTCCAAATACAAGTTTTCAGTCTCAAATAGAAAGATAAGTCGTCCAGTTGCCATCCAAGTACTACAGTCAGAAAGCTGAGTAGATACAGTCATAGCCAGATACAGTCACTTGAAATTACTAAACAACTCTCATGTCATACAATCACCCTTCTTCACAAGCAACCCCAAGTATTTCCTTGCATTAAAGCCATAGATTCTTTTATTTCCTGCTGTACCTGTGCATTTGAATTATCTTTATTATAATTTTCTCCTCTTTATACTCTGCAGCAAAATATTTTTACTTGTATCCTGCTAAAGTACAAACTCTAAATATGATTTCCAAAAATACTTTTATCCAAATTAGAAAGGGGAAACAAATATTTTTTTCAGCAAAATCAGCATATGCACTCATCAACCAATGGAGCTGTAATTAGACTTTTGGTTTTCAGCATTTCTCTAAGCAAAGAGTATTTACTTCTAGTCCATGCCTCAAGCATCTGATCAGAATTCAAAATTTCCTTATCATCTTCCCCAGACCCAAGAGTTTGTCAAAAGAAATATCAGATCTTTAAATAAAAGCATATTGCCTTATAAACATATATTAGAAATACTGTCCTAAGACCAGTTTGTACTGACTACATCCATAGAAAGAAAATACATCTTAAGTAGTAGTTTTGGATGGGCATTGAGGCACTGAAGAAACGCCTTCGTGTTGCAGCAGGGGAGGTTCAGACCGGATACCAGGAGAAAACTTTACACCGAAAGGGTTATCAAGCATTGGAATGGGCCGCCCAGGGAAGTGGTTGAGGCACCATCCCTGGAGGTATTTAAAAGGTGGCTCAACATAGTGCTCAGTGGCATGGCTTAGTGGTGGGTGGTTGTTTTTTTATCAGGGTTAGGTTGATGATTGGACTAGATGATCTCACAGGTCCCTTCCAACCTAGATAATCCTCTGATCCTGTGAACCCACTTGCCTAGCCCACAGGACCTTGGCTATGGTTGTCACTTGGATGCCAGAAGGCACGGAGAAATTTTTAAATCCTGCTGAAGGATTTGGAGGTGGCTTACCATTGCACAGGATTAGTCGTTTGAGGACAGGCTTTGTCATTCACTGTATGCTTTACAGTCTGAAACACAAACCTGAGTTCCCACTCCCAGAACTGAGTTTGAATGACAAGACACAGGGTCTGTTCTTGGTTCATGGCTGTCCTTGGCCATATCACTGTAGAATTCAAGTTTGTTGATGCTCTCATGGCTATTGCAAAGTAAATACCCAAGGAACCGAGAAAAACAGGTCTTTACATGACCAACATTTATTGATTTTTAAACACAGGACTAACTCTTTTAAAATTCTAAAGAAAAAACTAAATTTTACTAGAGACAGTAATAACACTACTAAACGACCCTACATTTTGCAAACACAAATTTCCTATTGGATGCTTGCATTGTTGGTTTTCCATCTTATCTTTGTCCACAACAAAAAACATCTCAGTGAAGAAGTCAACTTCAGTGATGCCTGTCAGCTGGAATTTACAGGTCAAGGAGGAGGGCAGCACCATCAGCTGGCAGTGGTGCGACTCTGGCAAAAACTGCCAGGCTGACTTCACCAACAGCCGGACCCAGAGCGTGACTTTCTCCATGTCTAAACAGGAGCTTGTGCAGAGGTTCTGGAGGAGGAATGAGTGCTGACCCCTTGGCGCCTTGCTGTCATGGAGAAGGCACACTCCACCTCCCAGCAGCTGCTTCTTCCTGCACGTGCACTCCAACAGCACACGGATGTTAGAGGGTCTTCCTGAGAGCTGTTGCGTAGTGTCCCGCTCTATGCTGAAAGAGTGCCCGGCGGGTGGCTGCAGGAACACGAGCAGGTTGTAGGCAATGCTCTTCTCCTTAATGCTCCAGGTTTCACAGGTGTCGGCCATCGCAGTACCTGGGTACAGCTGTGGCATGAAATTCCTGGCAGAAAGCACACGGCAGACACTAAGGAGGCCATCCACCAGTTCCTTCAGCATCTTGCACTTGTTGGGCAGGCCCAGCATCGGCAATGGTGTGCACACGGACAAAGGCCCAACAGCATCAGGGAAACCAGGGAGATCCTCCTCCTTCTCCTTGCCACTCTCCACCTTGCTTCTGGAGCTCTCCTGCTCACTGGAGCAGCCAGAGGGACATGTCATTTCCCTGTGTAGCCAGCAGCCCGCACTCAACAGGAACAGAGTTCCTGCAATGTGCCAAAACCAGCCCAGCTGCAAGACAGAAAGGTGCGTGGTCTCCTCTGCGCTCCTGTTCTGCTCCATCTCCTGCAGCAGCTGACTCATCTTGAGGTTTAGATAAGCCTCTCGCTGCTGCATACGCTGAATGGTCGCCACGTCTCCCTCGTGACTGCTCTTCTGCCCAGGCCAGAGGGCCAGCAGAGCCAGAGTGAGGACTATTGCGGCACCCATGATCTGTAGGAGGTCAGAGGAAAGGGGTCTGAGCAGGGCTGTGTGGGAGGTAGCAAGGGGCTCGGGGAGGGAGGGGGGCAGGAGCCACCTGGAGCTGGGGGCTGGTAGGAGAGGGGCTGAGGGAGGTGGGGGGGAGCAGGACCAGGGCTTGTGAGCACCGCAGAGGTGGAAGCCACGGGCTGTCCAAGGAAAGCCAGTTGTGTTGACAGGCTTGAAGGGGCCACAGGCCCTGGTGGACACAGCATGGGATCACCCACGTTGCCCAAGCAGCCCTGACGCCCAGCCCCTGGCTGGGTTGTGCCCCATGAAAGGGAAAAAGCAACACCCGGGTAGAGTCTCCCAGGGCCCATCCCTGCCACCCAACAGCACCCCATGGAGCCATGGCACTCGGCACATCCCCAAATCTCTCTGGGCACGTGTTCCACTGGGAGCCCCAAGTAACTCTGCCCCCAGCCCCAAGGCCAGCACCGTGCCCTGCCCTGGCAGGCTCAACTCCCAGTCTGTGTTAGAAACTCCCTGGCCGCCTGCCCCGTCCTCCATCCAGCCCAGCCTTCCCCCTGCCTGCTGCACTCACCGATCGCCTGGGTGAAAGAGCAGTGGGGCTGCCTGGTGAGGTCCCTGGGACAGCTCCCATGGTAACCTCTCCTCTGTGCCGTCATAGCCACCAGAGCAGCATCACCCAGCCAGCAAACCCCCAGCCTTCTTCCTCCCCACCGCTCAGCCCAGTGGGTCCTGGGCATCATACCAATACAAATCAAGAGAGATTTTAAAAAAGCCCATAGAGAAAAGAAACTCACTCTTGCATTATATCAAAGTTACAGAAAGATTATCTTTTTCTCTCTCACACACGTATTTTGGTTTTGGCTCTCTCTGTTTTCCTTTTCCGCACTGTTTTATAGTTTTGCTCTGGAAGTAACACTTTCCCTTTTAAATGTTGACACCTGACCGTGTGGCTTTTAACATGGGAGAAGTACTGTTTATCTAAATTTCCATGTCATTTTAAGCAGAAAGTTGCTGAGAATTAGTCTAAAGGTGTTGGAGGCCGAGGACTGGAGGCAGCATTTCTTCAAAGTTTGGGGTTCACCATGAGAAAAATTAGAATTTTTCATCATCTATATTCTAAAGAGATTTTTTTTTTTTAAATGGGATAAGAAGAAAAAAAAAAAAACTCAGAAGAAAGAGTTGCATTTAGGACCGTTTCAGTAATTACTTATTCTCTCTGCTCTGCCAAAATTCAGAAAACTCACTAGAACTGAGATGTCAGGAATTGTAGGTCTAATGTATTGGAGCAGGATAACTCAGAGAAAACTACACAAAACAACATTACTATTGCTACTACTGAAAATAGGAAATAGGTATTTCCCATTATTAAACAATAAACTATGAATCAGTAGTGATGACTGCTAATAGAGGCATTAGTAATGATTTCAGGATAATAATGCATTCTCTGAGAATTAAAATTTAAAAACACCTATTTAGAATTAAACTTTCCTATTATTTTGTCACTTTCTAAATCGATCTTAACACCAAGCAGACACATAAATATGTACTTCATGTATTTACGAAGAATGTTCTTCATGTCCTTCATGAAGAAATGCACACAGAAGTGCACTACACACACATAATTGACAAGTCAGTGTAAATTCACATTACCAACCATGACAAATTTAAACATATCTAAAGGTTTGTGATTAGCTGACATGAAAAGGTATGAGAGGTTCATGAACTGCCCAACTGTTAATATATACTATAACCAAGTGTTCTCTGCACAAAAATAAAATCTAAGTCTTACTGGACTTTCCTAATGATCACTCTACAATTGCATAATCAATTGCTCTTTGACTTCAGTAGACCTGTGTAGAGCTTCAAGAGAGCTTCCCAAAGAAAACCTAAGGCTTCTAAGATCACAAAACTCACATTAAAGAATCTCCACAGAAAGGGTTTTTAAATAGAGAAAAGTCAAAGTGATTAGACAAAAGAGAATAAAAAAGAATATGGCTTATTTCTTTGCTCCCAGGCATGGTTACAGTTCATTCGCTGGCTCTGAGTGGCAGCAAGCCCTGCAAGGCCACCTAAGGTTTCTTCCTTTCCCAATGAGCCCAGCCTTGCTGTCTCCTGCGATGCTCTCCACAGTCTTTTAGACTGTGTCTACATAGCAGGTACTTTGTTTTACTTTTGCTGCTCACTGAAACCAACACAAGACCAACAGTTAAATATGGGTCTTGCTTCAGAACAACTCCAGCTGTTTAACTGGCATAGATACATTTTTTTTTCCTTTCTAAAAGCTTCTGGACTTCTGTTTTGCAAGTCTGTGCTCTAGGTGACACTTTCGCCTGAAACCCCCACACACCCAGGATCTCTCAAGACATCTCTTTACTGCCTGCTCCCTTACTGAGATCACCCCTACCTATTTTTCTTTAGATAATGTAACTGCATTGGAAGCAAAGTCAAAATGAAAAACAACAGTCTCTCACAATAGCTCAAGTAGGACCAGGTCTTTATTGGATACTGTCAGAATACTGGTAGTTTTGAAGTGCCCTTGTCTTTCAGATCTTTAACACTAAGGTATAGATTTTCATATTTAGGAGTCACAAGGTACTTCCATTATAAATTAAGAACATAGTTTTAAGATTGACAGGTTTGGGTTTTTTGTCCTGTGAAGAAAATAAATATATATGTAAACATTCATATTTCATGTCTAAAGGATTTTTATTAAGAATTAAAAACTGTGTTAATATAACACTGGAGAAAAACATGCTTTGCTATAGAATTCACATTAATATTTGCTTAGTTGTTTCCTTTTCACCTCATCTGTTTGATAAAGGTTATATTAATGTATTTGATATATAATTAATGGTGACAGTAACACTTTTCCAGTAACCTCAATATCAATTTGTGTTATAAAACTCTGCATCTACATTCAAATTAGTCCACAAATACAGTAGATGCTTCACAAGGGTTATGGAAAGTTAATGTCACATACAAAGTATAAAAAATAGTTGTATGTATTAAAGAAAGTAAAAAATATGAGCTAAATCACTTTCACCTTTATAAACCCATTTTGCCAAGTATTTTAATTTGGGCTGATCCCCTTCAGTTTACTCTGTGTGGACCAAGCTGTTATTTGTGTTTCAGCACAGGAAAAAAGCATTAAAACACTGTAGTCAATAGTAGTCAAGCACAAGTTTTAAGTGCATTGTCTGAGTGTTTGCTGTCTGTTCAGCTGACCAACACCTGAAGAATCCATCTTTAAGGGCTTCAACTATTGTCCTGCACTCTAAAAGGAGACAAAGTAGCACAAATCTGCTCAAGACATAGCTGAAACCTTCCAGTCTCAGGTAAGAACAGCAAAGTCTTATCAACACATCTTTGTGGCAGCAGGAAGAATTAAGTACAAAGATTTTGCTAACGAGAGACATCCTAACTTTACAAAAAGCCTTGAGAGTAGACATAGACTGTATCCATGAACTACTGGCCAAGTAGCATGAATTAAAGTCTTGATTTGAATCAGCCTGCAACAAGTAGAAACAACAGGGTACATTAAGAACAGACATTTTTAGCTCATACTTTCTTTTCTTTATTGTTGAGTACAAAGCTACTCAAGAAGTGACTATGATTAAGGCATTTTCAAGTAGGAATTAGAGTAAAAATGATGGTATAGAAGGAGGTTGTATGTCATACATACAGCTGTTCAAGGGAAAAATCAAACAGAAAATGTTGCAGAAATGCAAAGTCTTTCATTTTCTTCTGGGAGCAGATCACTGAAGAGAGAAAAGCTGCAGAATGTTTTATGTTAGCTTCAATATTTTAGAAAGGAACAACTAACCACAGCCTACTGAACACAGTATCAGAAGACTGCTAGAAAGCTTGCAAGTTCCTTTGACACTCTATTGATTCCCTTAGTTTATAAAGCGTTATTTATGCAAATATTTCTGACAGCCACTACAAGAAAAAATATTAATAGTCCAACATTAATGTAATGCATGATCACTAGGAGTAATTTGAACAGTTTTCTAACATATTTTGGAATTGTAAAAGACAGTACTATAATATTTTATTGGTATTTTCAAGGAAAAGAAAAAGGGGAAAAGGGGAAAAGGG
>VZRU01016770.1:0-10697 GCA_013398155.1 Pedionomus torquatus | reverse complement strand
AAAAAAAGGGAAAAAAGAAGAAAAAAAAAAAAAAAAAGCAGAAAAGAAAAACAAGCCAATAATAATTTTCACCCATAACTTTCAAAAATGCACTATAGCTCCAGAAGCCACAACAGATACATCCTCTACCGGTATGACTCATGAATGACTGGTACCTCCACTGTCACTATATCATTTTAGTGTTATAAAGATAATTTACTCCAAAATATTTCTGCTATACCATTCTGCTTTACATCAGCTCTGTGTACTTACATACCTACCACAATGATGATCAACAAAGTTGATTGCTGTTATTTATAAGTCAACTTAATGTAGGAAGGTTTTTTTTTCTATTTTTATTGAAATAATTTGTTAAAATTAACATTTATACACAAAAGTGCCAATTTTGACAAAGCTTTCAACAGAAATTAGAATGTCAATCAAGCAGCAAAATTACTGTCCATATCCTCTGTGGGGGTTCCTACATATCGGTTATCTTGGAGGATCAACTGCTATTTTTTCTGCATTTGAAAATTCCTATCCTGATGTTGAATAGAGTAAGTTTCTAAATCTTTGTATCATCAATGTGTATTGCAGAGAATGGAGAGCTCTCCCTGCCTTAACTTAGCATGTTTATGTAAATTCAAGGCACTTTGGCAAATTTGAATATCAATGTGAATCTATGCTAATATTGCATTACTCCTTAGTAACACAGACAGAATTTCAGTGTGTAGTATTGGAAAGATGTAAAACATATATTCATATATAATTTATTCAGCTGTTTATGAGGAAAGTGTGATGGTAGAATAATTTTGTATAAATATTTTACTCATTGACTCAGCTAATTTATAAATAACAAACTTGACTTGTTAATATTTTATTCAGTGAAAAATGCCAAAATTCACTGGGTAAATTATATGCAATACAATTTATATATCAGTAATTGCATGTCACCACTCAGGGATTCAAAAGAATATTTTTTCTGTGCTGGTATTGAATTAGTAATGAATTAATTTACTTGGGTTTCTTTGTATGTGGTTTGTTGTTTGTTTTTTTTTAAAACCTTACTGCCTGCATTGGATAGGGGATTTTTTACCTTTGTAGTCAGTTCTTTCAAAAAACTATCCTATATAACTGAGTCATGATTCCATAGTCAAAAGTAGCAGCATCTTTGCCTACACATTTGCCTTGACTCAGAGAACACCAAATGGAAATGAAAAATTAGCAGAAATTTAGCAATGGTAAAAATTTACTCATTCTTCTAAACTGTGAGAAATGAAGTGTACAAATAAAGAAAATAAATTCAAAATACTGAGAAAAAAAAAATTACACTTTTGGGGTTTGGACACTGCCACGGAGAACGACAGGGTAGCTTCTACACAGTTTTCACAGGGACTGATACAAGATTTCTCACTATTTAACATTTTCACTGATGTCCTGGACTAAAACTTTGTCTATGATAGAGATAATTGTGCCATTCACTTTACCTGGCCTAGCTTTTTTGGTGTCTTAATATGTTCATCAGCCTATGTTCAGCTGTTTGTAAGCTCTGTGAGTGTTTTATAACAAGTGAAGATTAACGAAGTGAGTTTATGTTTACTATTGACAAGAAACCTTGAAAAGAAGGATCATGGCCATTAGCAACAGGCTCTTGAAGGTCCTACGCAAAATATGTTTGGACATCAGATTTTACCAACCATAAAATAATCTTGACCTTTTTTATTTTGAGAAAGAAGTGTTTTAACTGCTGCAGATATATCTTGCCTTTATAGATGCCCTTGACTCTTCAATCTATAACCATAATGTTGGATTTGGGCTCAGAACGTGTGAAAAATAATAAGTTCCCATTCTCTAGGGAATCAAAGCTTAGTTTAAATTCTACATAAAAGAAACTTAACCTGGGGTTCACACATCTTCTACCATTACTGTCTCCTTTGGTGAAGTAGTTCTGCAGAAAAGTTTGACTGACATGCTATTAAGATGTTCTGAAACATTGTAAGCTATTTGAAAATAAAATTGCCCTTTTACATTCATGTGTATCTTAACAGTATTATTAATTTACTATTTGCATTAGTCTGCACCCTAACACATAAGAATTAAAGTCTCAGCATAAGTTGTGCAAGTGCTGCATGTAGATTCTAAGAAGCAATGAGCAGTTCAAGACCTTCACCCTCCAAAAACTCATTCAGAAGACTAGTTTTATTAACTGGGAGAAGTGAAAACAACGTATAAGCCTTCCTAAGATTTCTGCCTATTTTTTTTGTTAGGGGTGTAGTACCAGTGATCTCATTGGAATTGCTCCCAGAATATTATAAACTTAAATATCAACATATGTCTTTGAGAGATTAAGGTCATACATATGGTGTTTCTTTCCTTTTACACTGTACATGACTTATGATTTTTCTAACAGTGTGTTGCCAGAGAAGAACTGCTGTAAAATGAGTTACTGCACAAAGGGTTAATCTGACCCTCCCCCCCTCCCCAGATGTATGATATATTGTGAAATGTTGGCTTGGACTACTTCAACAGTCCATCTTTTACGAACTTGCTTCTGATGTGACCACACCAGACTATTGCCTGAAAAAAAAAGTTAACATAGCTGTATACATATTGCCATTATCCTTTCTCTGATAGAGTCCAGCACATTCTTGTTCTTTTGTACAGTAATGAACCACATGGAAAGCAGAACACATGCAAACTTCATAAGGAAGGTGAGGAAAAGAAACTTCTCTTAAGGTGGCAGTTTGGGAAATCTGGTGTTATACATGTCATGACAGTCTGAATAGTGTTTCATTGAGGCTAAGACAAGGCTGTGGGACACTGTATCTAAAGCCTTACTAAAAACCAGGTAAACAGCATCCACAATCTCTCCTTCATCCACCAACTGGGTCACTGTAATAGATGGAAATCAGGTTTGTCGAGCAGGACCTGCCCCTCATGAGCTCATGCTAGCTGGGCCTGATCACCTTGGTGTCCTTCATGCACCACATAATGGCACTCAGGGTGATCTGTTCCATGACTTTCCCAGGCACTGAAGTCAGACTGACAGGCCTGTAGATCCCTGGATCATCCTTTCAACCTTTCTTGTGGACAGGCATCATGTTTTCTAGACACCAGTTAGCTGGGACCTCCCCAGCTTGCCAGGACTGCTGGTAGATGATGGAAAATGGCTCAGCGAGCACAGCTTCCTCAGTACCCTCGGGTGCATCCCATCTGGCCCCATAGACTCGTTCATATGGAGGTGTTGGGGCAGGTTCCTCACCACCTCCCTTTGAATTACAGGGGCTTCATTGTGCTCCCCACACCTATCTCCTAGTTCAGGGGTCTGGATTCTCAGGGAACAACCTACTCTACTACTAAAGACTGAAGCAAAGAAGGCATTAAATACCTCAGCCTTCTGCTTATTCTTCGTCACTATTTTACCTCCCTCATCCAGTAGAGGATGGAGATTCTCCTGGGTCCTCTTGTTACTAATATATTTATAGAAATTTTTTTTTATTCTTTTTAACATCCAAGGCCAGTTCAAGTTCCAGTTGGTGGTTGGCCTTTCTAATCTTTTCCCTACATAGCCTTATAACACCCTTGTAATCTTCCTGAGTGGCCTGCCTCTTTTTCCAAAGGCCATAAATTCTCCTTTTTTTCCCTGAGCTGTGACCATATCTCCTTGTTCAGCCAGGCTGGTCTTTTCCCCTGATAGCTTTCTTTACAGCACACAGGGAAGGCTTGCTCTTGCACTTTTAAAACTTTGAAAAACATCCACCCTTCTTGGATTCCTTTGCTCTTTGGGGCTGCTTTTCAAGGGACTCTGTCAAGCAGGCTCTTCAAAAGAACAAAGTCTGCCCTCCTGAAGTTCATGATGGCGGTCCTTCTGGCTGCCCTCCTTGCTTCCTTGAGAATTGAGAACTTTATTAATTCATGGTCACTGTACCCAAGACAGCCTCCAACTGTCACATCCCCAAGTCCTTCTCTATACACAAACAGCAGATCCAGCAGTGCTCCCTCACCAGCTGTCTCAGGAAGAGAGACACACTCCAGGAACCTCCTAGACTGTTTCTTCTCAGCTGTATTATGTACCCATCTGATATCTGGTAGGTTGAAGTCTCCTGCCAGCACAAAGGCAAGCAATCTTTAAACCTCTCCCAGCAATTTTATAATAGAAGAAAAGTACATGTGAAAAGTGCAGGAAAGGGTAAGATGCCAAAATACTTAGTGTTGGGACTGAGGTTTCTGCTTGTGGAGTACAACTTAGTACCAATTTTTTTCACCTGCATCGAAAAGGGACCATTATTTCTGGTGGACACGGTTTATGTAGGAGATCCTTCAAAATTAAATAAGCAACTTACTCCGCATAGTTCTGATTCTCTTACCACTTGTGTATAAAGCCTTTGTCCCAGTAACCACTGTAATCATTGCACACAGATTATACACCACTGCTTGCTTATTAATATATCCTCATTATATGTAATTTTATCTTGATTATGAAGTGAAAAGTAAACTGAAAAAAAACTGAAATTTCAGCAGACTACTACTTTCTATTAATCTTGCTGTAATAAATATATATATACGAATTGAGTTAAACATGAAAGCATAAGTTCATATTATGTTATTTTACTACAAACTTCTAAATTAACTCATATCTACAAATGTTTCATGAAAGGTGCAAAAGAATGTTCCACTAAGCTGAAATCTTTAAAATTAATGTGCAAATATCTACCAATATATGCCAATATATGTATGAATCTTGAAGATAATTATTAAAACTTATCAGTGAATCAAAATGTCTGTCAATATCTTCTGCTACGTAGAGGTTAAAAAAAAAAAAAAAAAAACACAAAGAAAGAAAACAAAATCCAAACTTTCTTTTGCAATTTCATCGGCCTAAAGAAACCTGTGAAATTTTTGATTAGCAATTATTCACAGAGATAAATTACTCAAGTGCTACTTAAAATAAGCTGTCAACAGGAAAAGGATAGATATACTTGGCAGACTCATGAAATAGGGTTAAGACTTTAAATTAGAAGTGCTATTTAGCATTCAGATTACTGAGGATGAAACCAGGAAAACAAAAAGTCAGAAAATGCGGTATGGAATGAAAAGGAAAAATTTAGTCGTAGGAAAATCATATGAGTCATTCTATGATAGTTGATGATGGTACCTCTTTAAATAAGAAATAATTTCAGTCATCTTTGATGTTTGAAAGTGAGCAAACTGATAACTTTTCATTTTCCCAGTGTCTCTTGATTACTTCCTTCCTCCTCTTTGTGTCCCTAACATGTCTACATGTTTCTTCCATTCCATCCAAGAAAAAAAAAAAAGTTAGATCAAAAATTGCCCTTGGAGAGTGTTTTGTCTGGATACATAAGAATATGGTGTGGAAAGAGCAAAGAGTCTCTCACCCAAGTCAAGATGTAGATTATTTTCTTTTTTTGCCAGGAAAAAAAAAAAAAAAAAAAAAAAAAGAGGCAGTAGCTGCTGGCTTGATGAATAGATATTTTATTAATTTCTTGTCTTTGTGTGTGTGTGTATGTGTCTGTAATCATATTTTGAGATGGTTCTTCTTATAGCATGCACTTCCTTAAAAGAAATCTAATTGCAAGTTGTGACTGCAACACTCGAAACTGAAGCAGAATCTGGCAATGATTGCTGCCAGTACCTGTTTTGATTCCCTAGTTGGCTCAGATTGCAAAATTCTATGTGAAAAGCTGAGGTCTGAAGTCTGTGACATCCCTTGACTTTTTAATGGAGATTGAGGAACCTACATAACTGCATAGTGAATGTATACTATTCTTATGCCTGTCCAGAGTTAAAAAATAAATAAATTGATAGGGTTGGAAGACCATCTTGTCCAACCCCTCTGCCATGGGCTGGGACATCTTACCCTAGACCAGGTTGCTCAAAGACCTGTCCAGCCCGACCTTGAACAATTTTGATGATGGGACATGCACTGCTTCTCCCAGCAACCTGTTGCAGTGTCTCACCATCCTTATCATAAAAAATTTCCTCCTTATGTCAAATCTAAATCCACTCTATGATTGCTGCCAGTAGTTACACCTTGTCCTTGTCCTTGTCCTTGTCCTATCACTACAGGCCTTCGTAAAAACTGTCACTCAGTCTTCCTTATAAGCCGACTTTATATACTGAAAGGCTGTAATAATGTCTCCCCTGAGTCTTCTCCAAGCAGAAAAATCCCACTTTTCTCAGCCTTTTTCCATAGAAGTTTTCCAGCCTTGTGGTCATTTTTGTGGCCTTCCTCTGGACCCACTCTAACAGGTTTATGTCTGTCTTGTGCTGGGGATCCCAGATCTGAGCACAGTACTTCAGTTGGGGACTCAAAAAAGCAGTATACAGGGGGAGAATCACTTCCCTCAATCTGCTGGCCATGCTTCTTTCTTTGCAGCCCAGAACACAATTGGCTTTCTGGGCTGAGAGTGCACATTGCCACCTCATGTCCAATTTTTCATCTGCCAGTAACCCCAAGTCCTTCTCTACAGAGCTGTTCTCAACCCATTCATCGCCAGGGACCTTGCACTTGACCTTGTTGAACTTCTTGTGGTTCACATTGGCTGAGTCCTCAAGCCTGTCAAGGTGCCATTGGATGGCATTCCTTCCCTCAAGCAAATCAACTGCACCACTCAGCTTGGTGTCATAATCAACTAAATAATATTTCTAAAATTGCCTCTTGACCTTTGTGCTTTACAAGGATTAAAAAATTAAGGACTTGGCAGAAACATACCTCCTGGTAATATACTATTTAACATCTCATGGCTAGATACGTAGTGGCATAGCAGATGAAAGTGAACTTATCTCCAAACACTGGAAAAGACAAATACAACCCATCAAAGAATATTCTGTGTCTATCACCTGCAGATATGTTGCTTAAATAGCAAACAGAGTGTCTATTAATATTAGTATTGACAGACTAAAGTGATTTTTTAATTAATGTCAGTAACTCATGGTTTTATTAAATAACAAAAACAAAGGTGGCTTGGTATAAAACAATTCTCAACTAATTACATTTTCTAATCAATACAAACACTTAATGAGCACTTTATCTCTTTTAATACAAGGACTATATTTACTATGACTCAAACTAATGTTTTAGGATCACAGTGAAATAATAACCAGCCTGCACCTGAACCTTGTTTTGAAGATTGAGGTGGTTGAAGTGTGAAACCAGGCAAAGATTAACTTCAGTTTAGACTAGCAGGAAGACTTCCAGAGAAAACAATATGGAGTTTGCATCTGGTATGAATTGGGCCCATAAGTGAACATGATTTGGTTGTGTTGTGCATCAGTCCCTTTTTCTGCCATTGAAAAATCACCCTATTTGCTTCTCTTTGTTTTTAAACCTCCTTATCCTGGTGCTGATACCAGTGCATCCTTTACTCCATTCTTATTCAGACTTGTACTTCATAATCAAGTAAAAACAAGTTTCCTGTTCACATATTCCATAATCACTTTTTACTGATTATTTTTTATTATTTCTTTCTTTTTAAGAAGATGAGGTTGTCTTGTAATCATTGTTTTATGAGGTCTGCCAAAGTCAGAATACCGTCTTTCTGATTTTAATGGATGTTTTCTTTCTGTGTTCAAGAGCTTCTAACCAGATATTCTTCACTTTGATTCACGCAAAAGCAGATTGCAGATTGTAGTCAGACATTTAATGATATGTTCTACCATGCAACATTTATTAGCTTTCTGTTTAATAGTTTATAACCAGAAGCATCATTGATGAATACTTTAAGTACATTGCTATGTTTGTTGACAGGAACTTGATACAGACACACTCTCAATTGCATAGGTATTTACAAGACCAGTGTGCGTACACACATATGTATAAATCAATGAGAAATTTCTTCATGAAAATATACTATAACTTTATGAAAAATAGCACCGGCATAACATTAACATGTAAAGTTTTTTTAACTGGAAATGCAGATGCATTGCTGAATTCAGTGCAGACAAAACAAATGGAATGGATAATATTAGGACTGTCGAACACTTTCTGTCAAAGTAAATGTAAATTATTCATATTAGTTGTGGTTTTGGCAAGCCTTCATGACTCAAAGAAATTTTGCTGAGACAGCTAGTCAATTTGTCATAAGGAAATGTGTTCTTTCATGAAACTAAAGAATCAAGAAAACCTAGCACTCTGGTTTGAAATATAACAGGGAGTGTCCTAATTCCAAGGGAGCTTTGTGTCCGAATCCAGTTACTACCAATGAAGAGTTACACAGTATGAAGGACCCACACTGAACAAATTGTACACCCCCTGACAGCTTTGTTTGTTTTCCTATTGTTTTTAATGGAGATACTAAAGCAACTTTATAAGTTTCTGAAAAAGATAAAGTCTTAATGTTTACAAAAACATTAAAGTTTCAGTGACAGTAAATATTAAAACCAGAAAAAGTGAAGCAGCTCAGTATTTGGCAATAGGTGCAATAAACCATAGGAACAAATACTGAATAAACATATCATCTCCCTGTTGAGTAAGGAATCCCAGCCGTTAGCTTAAATCAATCACTAGGACAACTGTTCTTGTGCAACACTATCACAGGAATAGCTTGAAGACTGAGAATTTTTCTCTTCAAAATTATTGTATTTCTGGATGGTTCCACATACTTGAATATTTGCTTTTGCTGAGATAATCTACTTGCCCAAAACACCAGCTACTGAAACAGACACCATACACTTTGCAATTCTGTTCTCAACTCAAATCCTCTGGTGCTCTTTCTGTGATTCTTGCTGTACCTTCCAAATAATTCCTCATTCGCTTCACACCAGGTAAATGTTTCTTTTTTCATTATGCCAAGATATTTATATGGAAATTCCTCTCAGGAAGAGGTTGGATCACTCAAGAATTTCATGAACATGACAGTCTAGTCCAGCTACTTAAGAAGACAAACATATTTCACTAGGCAAATCCATGGATAAAATAATTAAATAGAAATGTGTTTCAGAATTCACCACATGTAAAGTCATATTTCTCAAGTATGCTAGGTCAATTCAGTAACTTACTATGGCTTTAAATTGCTAGCCTAATGTCCCTGAAAGAAACTATTGCTCCTTTTCTCTTCAGAAGCTTCCAAGATGAGGCTTAACATCCTGAATGTTAAAACCAAGACTTTTGTTTTGGCCAATCAGCTCTTACTGCAGATGATGCAACAATAAGAACCACTCCAAACATCTGCTCCTCATCTTAAGTAATTCACAGAACACTGTGAATACGGATTCAAAACAATGCTATAAAGGTTAGGGTCATTTTTTACTCTTAAACGTCAAAAACAGAAATGAGAGATTTGGGCTAAGTCACACATAACAGAAACAGAAATAGGATCCACATCTCCTGTGTCTGAACCCATCAGATTGTACTACATGGCAAACCACTGTAACATCTATGCTATAAGAAAGTTTTCATTACAAGCTGAGATCAGCTTGTTATGCTATTCAAAAAAAGTTATGGGCTTGGCATTTTCAAAACCTAAATTTCTCTACAGTCCTGAAGGCCTCTACTCCATTTTTGTATCAAAGACACTGAGCAAAAGAACCTATCCACATAAGTAAAAGGCTATAAGAAGAGACTCCACTTCTAAAGACAACGGACATGAATGGATGCAAATCCATTATACGCACCACCAACAAAGTAGTGCATTGTTTGTTTTCAAATTACAGACAAACTCAGAAGCATGATAAATGTGCAAAGTATTTTTGTGAAATTATGTTCTAAAAAGAAACAATATTGTAACAGTCAAAAGCAAATGTAATTTTTTTCTTCATGGTCGAGGATTTGTATTGGAAAAGGTAACTCCAAAGTATACAATAAATCTCATGTTTAGACTTCAAGATCTCCAAAGCAACAGGCACAAGAATATGTTGTGGAGTAATCTGTTATTTATCATTAAAATCCCACTTAAGCAATTCCAGACTAACTGTGCCAGCTGCACAGAGAACTTTGCCAGCTGGACCTCTGGAACCAAAAATCTCATGTATCACTCCTTCTGATAACCCTCAGAAAAAAATTACCTTTCAGAAAAAAAGCTCTTCTAATTCAGGCTTCCTTTCATATGGGAGGTTTTATGGTCTTCCCACATGCCTTTAAAAACTCTTGACTTATGGAGAATGGTTATTTGATAGATATTCTTTATCAACATTTTCAGAAAATTGTAAAACGAATTAAGTAGCCTCATAGTCTACAAACTGATATAGATGGTTGTAAAACAATGTATTTTCAAGCCTGCTTAGAAAAAAAACTTTAAAGACTACTCAGTAAGATTTTGTTGTCTCCAAAAATCTATGGGCAGAAAATAGTAAATATTTGAGTAGATTTGTTTAGCTGCAACAGAAGATTTTACCAGGTTTATTTCTTTCCTTTCTTATGTTGTTTCCTTCATAATAAATTGTCTGAGAATATCAGACTGACTAAATCACAAAAGGTCAAAAGTCTTTTTGTAATCCTATTTTATCATATCATATTCCATTATTATATTACAACATTGCAAAAAAGTGGGGTTTTTTATTTAATATTCAAGCTGTTTTATCTTTTGCTGACAGACTGAAATATATTTACCCTTTTTAGAAGGCTTTCATTTGTGCAGAAAACTCCTTTTTAAAATTACTGCCTGATCCTCCCCTGGATCATCTGTTTTAAACTTTCAGTGACAAATACCTAGAACTTGGAAGTTTCTTCTTAATTACTTTTTCCAGGAAACAGTCTTACT
>VZRU01016769.1:192866-211054 GCA_013398155.1 Pedionomus torquatus | reverse complement strand
AGGCTCCGGGGAGACGTAATCACAGCCTTTCGTTACCTAAGGGGGCCTATAGGAAGGCTGGGGAGGGTCTGTTCACAAAGACCTGCTACGATAGGATGAGGGGCAATGGACTTAAGTTGGAGAAGGGTAGATTTAAGTTGAATATTAGAAAAAATTTCTTTACACTGAGGGTGGTTGAGCACTGGAACAGGTTGCCCAGGGAGGTGGTTGAGGCCCCTTCCTTGGAGATATTCAAGGAGAGGCTTGATGAAGCCCTGGGCAACCTGGTCTAGCTGGGGGTGTCCCTGTGACTTCGGGGAGGTTGGACTAGATGACCTTTGGAAGTCCCTTCCTGGGGGATTCTATGATTCTATNCTTGGAGATATTCAAGGAGAGGCTTGATGAAGCCCTGGGCAACCTGGTCTAGTTGGGGGTGTCCCTGTGACTTCGGGGAGGTTGGACTAGATG
Organism: Pedionomus torquatus; assembly: GCA_013398155.1. NCBI lineage: Eukaryota > Metazoa > Chordata > Aves > Charadriiformes > Pedionomidae > Pedionomus > Pedionomus torquatus. Next base: position 210,607 of record VZRU01016769.1, on the reverse strand, counting down.
ACCTTTGGAAGTCCCTTCCTGGGGGATTCTATGATTCTATGACATGCCATGAGGATGGCATTCAGGCTCCCTCAGACTGAAGTAATAGCGTAGCCTTCGGAAACCTCCTTCAGTTGTGCCGCAGTTCCGAAAAGCAACCACAAAACTCAGAATCTTGGGGATAACAACTCCTTTTTCTTGCCCACTGACTCCTCGGTTTTGCTTAGTAGACATTTCAAAAGATGCCTACAGAAAAGCTGGGAAGGGACTCTTTATCGGGGGTGGAGTAATAGGATGGTTTTAAACTGAAAGAGGGGAGATTTAGATGAAATCTCAGGAAGAAATTCTTCGCTGTGAGGGTGGTGAGAGCATGGCCCAACCCAGCTGTGGCTGCCATATCCCTGGAGGCCAGGTTGGATGGGGCTTTGAGCAACCTGGTCTAGTGGGAGGTGTCCCTTCCTCCAGGCATGGAGTAGGACTCGATGATCTTTAAGATCCCTTCCAATCAAAACCATGCTTTGATTCTGTGCCTCATGACTGACAACACTGCAAATGTAGTTTGAACTTTTACAGTCAAGCTGGATTTTCAGTTTTCACACCACAGCACTTGCAATAAAAGTTCTGCCAGGAAAAGGATGCTTTCAGTGGGTTTGCAAGGATGTAAATGGTCAGAAAGCAGTAAACATTTCTCTCAGGGCTGCCAAGTAGTAACAGAACTGAATTCACTTCCTCTTAGCACTGTTGCAACTGCACACTACATGAAGGTAAAAAGACTACAAAAATGTGTTTAATGAAGTCACTCCAAATACCTCCACATGACAGATCTGTTACTGATGCCAGCTTGGATTGATGGATAGTAATTCTGGGGAACTAACCTGCCCTTTATGTATTTTTAGCAGAGGAGCTGCCAAATTTTGTTTGTCCTGGCACTGCTGCAACAGGCAGAGCTCTGGGTCCTGCCCTGCAGCAACAGGCACACACAAGAACAGGTGTAGGAACAGGCACACTTCCATTTCCTTGGTCAGCTTTTCCTGCAGCCCAATTTCACCCCAGTCCCATACTCTCAGTACTCTCACCATAACCACTTTTTTTTTTTTTTCCTATGCATATCCTTAACCACGGTTAACTAACACTTTTGGGTATTTCTCATCAAAGCACCAACAGCCTCCTGAAAACTAACCTGTAAAGAAAACTTCAACGGGATGCAGCAACAGGGCTGACCGCTGAAGGCACATCTTTCTCAAGCCACTGGGCTGTCACAGGCTAACTGCAGGTGCCTATGGGACAGTATAACCTAAAAGGGAATTTTATTCCAATATTTTCCCAGCACGCTTCTCCAGCTTCTGGTGAGCTGTGATTTCAGGACATTTCTAAGCCTAAGATGTCTAACACGACATCGTTGTATTTTGCAGCATTCTTTTGTCAAGAATTTGCCTGAATTATATTTGAGCTCATAAAAATCATCAGCATCCCCAGCTCAACGGTGTGATGAGGGGAAAAACATTTCCTGAGGATTTAGTAAATGTAATGAATGCTCAGGTTTCAGTGTCATCCTGGGTGAGTTTCCACTAAAGTTCTGTTTGTTTCTTGAGCTCAAACCAACTCCTGTTGGTTTCAGGGAGTCCTTGGAGACTGCCTTTAATTGCTCGGGCATCCTTGTTCAGATGTTCATCCTCACATGGGCGTTTCCAGCGAGCACCCAGCTGTGAGCACCGGTGGGGCCGAGCCATCTCATCGGCAGGTTACGGAGTGAGTGTAACAAGGCAGAAGCGCTGCTGAGTCACTGTGACAAGAGCTGCTCATTAGCTCAACCTGCAGCACGAGAGGGAGGGGAAGCCCTTCTGGGCAGGAGATGGGAAGGCAGACAGTTTTCTAGAAGGAAAGGCAAGTGTAAGAAAAAAGCTGAGGTTCATAATAATATTTTGTTTTAATTAAGCCACACTCTGAACCATACCATGCTAAGTCAGAAAAGTTATCTTGCTTCTGATCTTGAAGATATTTCATATGTGGCTGGGAAAAAACCCTCAAAAACTCAAAAATCCACATAAATACTAATATACTTATTTTCCCAGCAAATTGGAAAAAAGCCCAGTCCTGCAGGGAGCAGGCACAACAGGCACCTATGCCACAGTCACAATGTGTAGCACCCACAACACATTCAGGAGAGAAAAGCGGCATATTTCTCTCTGGCTTTGCTGAATCATAGCAACGTAATCCGTACTTTGGTGATCTGAATACACAATCCCAACTGAACATGCCAAGAACCTGGCAATCCTCTTATTCTCGTACTTTGCAATTCGAGCTGTCTGCTCCAGTTCTTATCTTACAATCCATGCTCATCAAACATGCTTTGCAATATGATGGTGGAGAGTTGTGAGTAGCCTGGGAAACATGGGACTCAGTATTCTTTGCCTGCTGGAACAGCACTGCGCTGCAATGCTGGAAGCAAGTGGTGTGTGATCCTGGTGCCAAACTATCAAACTTGGGTCCAGCTCCAAATTCTGCCAAGGTGGGGTTGGTTTTGGCATCACACTGGTTTTGTGTCACAGTGAACAGCCCAACAGCCTGAAAAAACGGGCCTTATGAGCTACACTGCCATTTCAGTCCCATTTCAGAGCTTGATGAGTGCCAAACTTCTGCTCTGAGCAACATCTGAGCTTATATAGACTTTTCTCTTTTCACCCAAGGACTTTGGCATTGATTAGCAGATAGCTAACAAAGAGAGTGGATGCACTTTTAGTCTTTTATCTACTTCACATGTGTGTTATTTATCTCATAGAACATCGAAACTGCTACAAGACTTTCAGCTTGCTGAGTCTCACAATAATTCTCCCATGAGAGGGTGATGCCTTTTCCCCTTCTCTGCTGGAGACAGCAGGCAGTCTGTCTCCTGACATCTGGAATCACACTGGTCCCCGCAGAGACAAGCACCTGAACAGCACAGCATCCATCTCTCCACACCACCACTCAGCAACAGCAGGACCTGACCCTCAGGAATGTCCCACACCACAAAGTGGAGCCAGACAGCCACAGCCAGCTCAGTGACAGGCTGCTGGTCCCTTTGGCAAGTGGGAGACAAGTCTGTGAGAAGCAGGTTCAGCAGCTACACTCATAGGCACAGTCCAGCTCACAGCCAGTCCCCAAACCATCATGGAGCTTGTTGTGCTTCAGGGAGACCCACCAGGCTTCCACCTTACCGAGCACCAGCTAGAATCCACCCAAGGACAACTGTTTGCATCTAGCCTATTTGCCAGCATAATTAAGAGCAGGGTTCACAGGTGAAGGTGTAAGAAAACATTTATCAGTTCTGGCTGGTCCTACACTGCCTGGGAACTTCCTTAGAACATGCTATTGTCCCAGCATTGATCCCAGACCTCTCCCACCATTGCAGAGGGACGGTGGGAGCAATCTGGGCTGTCACAGCAGGACCAGAGCAGCCCTCCTCACCATAAGCATGTTACATATTTATCCAGTATAGAGCAGGAAAACCATGTTGCAGCTCTGTGTGAGACCCTGTCACTGAAGAAAATGAACTGTATTAACGTATAGTCTGCACCTGGGCATTCATGGTAAAAAATGATCGATACTGACATGCAAATTTAACTAGATGAACCTTTTGATTATTTCTCCTATCTCTTGGTTTGTGCTATTTCCCTGAGGTGGAAAAATGCTCTTTGCCAGTATTTCATTCTAAATGCCCCAGCCATTCCTATTAGCTACAGCAGGTCTCCACTGCAATGCTCAGTATTAAAATATGCACAAGCTTCTCTTCTCTCCAACTCACCAAAACCAATTTTTGAATCACTCTGAGAATTTAATCACATTTCACTTCTCTTGGCTATAATCAACGTGCATGCTTCATACAATATTTACTTTCTGTGCAGGTGCCAAACTTATATACGACAATCTATTTTACATACAAAGGACAATGTTAGCTGAATGCTCTCTTAGGGTAAATTATATATAAAATTCTGCACAGGGTATTATATCACAGTGCTCCTTGAACCAATGCTAACTGTACTGAGCACATCAGACAGTGAAAAACTGAGCCATGTACAAAAGCTCAATTAACTCAAACATATTGGACATCCTAGAATAGCTAACAAAGCAAGCATAAACAATTCTGCTGTGTAGCATTCTTCCTATTACCCATCCTACAAGAGGATGAATTCCCTGAATTTCCAATAAATGAGTTGAAAGGCTACAGGAAGGACAGGCTTGGCCCTACCATACATGGTCAGGACTACTCTCAGACAAGGACTCTATCCAAGCTGGGAGAAGCTGTAAGCTTACTTGCATATGATGCCGCTAAATCAAATACTTTGGCAAATCGCAGGAACCTGGAAGAAGATAAGATGGAAAACACTCTTTACAAGGTGAGTTGCATGGCTCCTGAGACCAGCCAGAAGGACACAATGAGGAGCACATATTTAATTTTACTGTTTCTGACAATGTATCCAGGCTAAACAAGCACACAATTACACAGCCTGAAACCTTCTGTAGGAAAAATACACATTTCACTGGCAATGATTAAATGATTTTAAAAACTCTGACATGCTGGCTTATGAAAAATACACAGCTAGATGTTCTCAGGTTGTTTTTTTCCTCTTGTATTCGCTGTACTTTGGGTAATGTTTCAGCCTATGTAGAATTCAAGCAGCACATCTAATTCTCTTCACCTACATATGTGGCCTCCCTTTAATGAACTTCACTCAGCTGCTGCTCTGTATCACCGTGAGCCTCCTCCTTCACATCACAGTCACTTTAATGAAAAAGCAATAGCTCTAGGACTACATGCCTGACAAACAGATTCCTAAAGTATTTCTCACTCTTTTGTTGAAGACAAGAAAAGAACACTAGGAATTCAGAGGGTACGAAACCTAAAAAAACCTCAAGGGTAGTATAAACTGTGGTAATCCGAAAGATGTGGTTGTTCATAGAAAGAAAAACAAGACAAATTAAAAGCCATCCTGAAATATAAAAGGGCATGATTCATTACATGGTTACGTAAGATAGCAGTGGCATAGCACTGTTTAAGTCATCTTGCAGCAGCACGACAGTGGTTTAAGAAGGGATGAATCAAACCCCATGTTTTCATTTTAAAAGGATGCTCATGCACCAAACAACAGGAAGAGCTATGGCTTCAAATGGCTCCTGTGAAGGTCCTTCCAAACACAATTGTAGGGGTGGGTTCAGCTTGGGAGACACACAACTCCCTTCAGCTTTAGTAGGAAACTGGCTACAAATAAAAAAACCCAAAATGTTTCAAATGCGGTGTTCAAATGATAGGAAGATATGTTTCCCACCCAGTGTGGAGAAAAGGCACACACTGAACAGAGCGGGGCAAGAAGTTGCTTCTCTTCCCTGACATCCAGGACTTTTAATGCACTTCTACAACAAGTGTAGATGATTATATATTTATTTTAACATAATATCTTTTTTTTTTTCTTTTTTTTTTTTCTTCTGCTTAGCTGAGCTGCTGCAATGTCCCCAAAGAGCTTTTATCATTACATTAAAGATCTTATTTTTGCTTTAACGGACAAACGTTGCAAACTATCTATAAACTCTGGCAGCCAACTACAGATATCTGTTCTCTGCAAATTTATTAGATATCACTGATCCCCTTGTGGAACAAATCCACCTCACTCTTGAATACAGTCACTGGATCAAAAGCAAACCAGACTACCTTTGAGGTCAGATACCTGAATCCCCATCCTGGCAGAGGGAAGAGGCAAGGCCAAAGCCAAAGCTCACCAATTTAACAAGCTGGATCCAATGATATTCTCCGTCTGCCAACCTCTGTAACAGACTGTGTGGCTAAGACCTATTGGCTACACATTTTATGGACAATAAGATATATTGTCTACATAAGACACGTTCTCAACACAGGACACTCAGAATGAAATAAATCAATTTTGTTCTGTACAGCCCAAATCTAAAAAATATACCGTAAGGAACAGAATACAAGAATTCACCACAGTCATTAAAAGGAAAAGGATCTGTGATTTAATACTGCAATTTAGTGTAAGATACATTGAAATAGGACACCTGGTATGTTAGCCCTAATGTGCCTTCCTGTACGAGTGTAGGAAAGCACTTAGCTGAACCTCCATTTATCCTCCCAGAAGCCAGATGTCTTATTTACCTATTTACCATTGGGTAATCTCCATGGACTTAATGGCTTCTTTATCAGGTGCAGGGTTTTTGGAAGTGCTTTAGGCTAAAAGGCACTATGAGGTGCAAGTCACCGACAGCAGTGTGGGGCAAGGAACAGGGATGACAGGGTAGTCAGGTGTTTTTCAAGCCATTTACCAAATGAGCCTGTGGCAATGCAATCTGAAGGGAATTATTCTGCACAGATACAGCATGACTGAAGTGCGGGAGTCGCAACAAAACCCAAAGGAAGTGACTGTGATATAAACCACAATATTGTTGCTCCTTGTTACATTGCGTCATCAACGCTGATTTCATTTCTCTCTGGAAACAATGCAACTACCTGTTATAGTTATCTACAATTTAAGTACATTTCTGTATTTCCCATATTCTTGCTTCAGGAGTTTGACAGTGCTTTGTGGGCCTTTTGTTCCTGATCAGTCCCATGTTGCAATCTGTCAGCTCCTGACAACTCCCCATCAGGAACACATCTCTGTAAGGGCCTGGAAACCCTCAGGATGTGTAGATGGATGTCGTTTACTGGAGCTGATCTGTTCCCCAGACTCCTTGTTGGCATCCCTTGAATAGGTGAGTGTTCAGCTGGTATAAATCAGCTCAGCTCTCTTGGGACTCATTCACATCAACCAAGAATCCAGCTCAAAATATAGAGCTAATTTCCAATGCATCAGACTGTCAGACTTGCTGAAAGGACCATTATCAGCAAAATAAGTGTTAGAAATGCTTAAAAAATGGTGCTGGAACTGCCATTCTAGTAACCTTTTTTGCCCAGCAGGTGAAGTAGGGGCAGGTCCTCCTCACCTGGGTGCACTGACAAGAGCCATGAGCCAGGTTTTGCCCACTGAGACAGTTTCTTGCAATTACTGTAAAGGGCAAAACAACCAAACCAGAATTCACCAGGTGATAAAACCAAGATCTGAGCTTTACCTAGGATGCCTAGACACCTATGAAACTAAAAGCTGGACTTAATTCAAATAGGGGTTATATTCTGCGCCTTCTCCTCACATCAAGGGATACTAGAAATGGTACTTGAGTCTCTCGGTGGTCCCTTTGACTTCAGGGTTACATTTCACAATGAGAAGTGGGCAGCCAAGGAGGAGCACAGCTGAGGATGCTAATGTCAGTGAAAACCCACAGTGCAGTCAAAGGTACATTTGCAGGGCAAACATAAATGACCTGTGATTACCTGGGATTAAGGGGATTTGGCACAACCTGGCTGTGTGGCTACAGCCCAGCAAACAGAGCTAGGGATTAACTGCGCTGAGCAAACAGCCAGAGTAAAAAGAAAAGCAGAGTTTGGTGGTGTTCACTGAAATTTTACTTTGGTCCCTCAGTGTAACCGGTTTTAATTTGCTTTTTATCTGGCAGTGACAAGAGCAAAAATATACAAAGCTGCCCCTTGTTCCAGCCATCAGGACTGCAAAACAAATGACAGATTTGGATAAGTTTACTTAATTGTTATCAGTATTAAAGGCACATTAAGGGAATCATTCAAATAAGAGAATAATTTGGAGCAGATAATAAATCACATTTTCCTCTAATATCCTCCGTGGGAAAAATCTATTAAGACTTTATAATTAAAACTCCTGAACATAGTTCAACTAAATATTTCCAGTTGAAAAATTTAAAAAAAATTAAAAAAAAAATTAAAAAATGTACTTTTTTCTTTTTTTTTCATTAAAACAGTGTTTGCTTTCTTGAAGGCTGCCACTGAAACTTATTAACTACCATTCTTCATCAAAACTGTTAACTAAACATTTCTTTACTCACTCAGCAACTTGAAGCCATAAGATTTTGGCACCTAATTCCATTTCTATTTGAAAATCCTAGCTAAACAAAACAAAACAAAACAAAAAAATAGTTTCTTTAATCCCTTTTAATAACAGTAATAGAGATTATGTAGGAAGATATAAAACATGTTCAAGCAAGCATGTGATTCACAAAGCTGTCCTCTCCTCTGTACCCTACACTGATTAGTCCAAATCGTCCACAGTGACCAAGAGAGAACATCCTTTCTGTTTGGGGATTTACTCGTGGATTTTTCATTATATCACACTTCAGGAACATTAGTTTGCATCAAAGGCACCACAGTTCAATTCCATACATCCATATGTATTCATAATGGAAATACAGTAATAAGCTAAAAAAAACCTATCACCATATTGGCTCTATCTATTATGAATTTGCTGTCAAATCTCACATCTACAGTTTATAAGCAGATTCCTTGGAATGATAAATTATACATTTATTAAGTTCTTACCATAAATTCAGTAAGAAAAAAAATGAAAAATGTTTACTTACTGATGTATATAGGTATCCTTCACTGTTCATTGCCAGATACAATTTTGTTTGAACCCCCTGAATCGCCACCACTCGTAAACCCACGGGTATGAGGTTAAACAAAGCTAGGAGAGAAAGGAGATGGAAAGCAAAATTAATCCTTTAGAGTACGCATATTAGATAGAGAATTAAACCATAATTACCAGAACCAAATAAAAAAATGCCCATTCATGCATATATTAATTTCAGTGGGTGTAATATAGACCAACATCACATTCCTCTATAGCAATTTCCACCGACAGCTCAGAAATTATCTACAGAGGGTATCAGCATATCTCCCCTGGTCTGAAGATGGTGAATTGGAGGTAGTGAGAGCTAAAAGGACTTACCCACCCGATGAGCAGAATCCAGGGTCTGCTGAGTTGAACATACTTAATTTGGGTTTGGGGTTTTTATTTATTTATTTATTTTTTGACACTAAGTGCAAATAAAAGAACAAAAAAGATAATCCAAAACCAAGCAAAACGTTCTTCAAGATGATAAAAAACTTTTTTTTTTTTTACAATTTCAGATCAAATTGAGTAAACATTTTTGACCAAAAAGGAGCAAGATGAAATTCAGAAAAAAGCCCCTTCATTAACATCTCAAAATGTTTCCACTCAAAATTCATCGAGACTTTTTTCTCCTCTTTTTGAGAGGAGAATGGGTTTGAAAAAACAGAGTTAAATAACTTCAAAATGAAATGAAATGACAGCATATTCTTTAGATCAAGTCCTAAAACTGTGCTTTCAAAACTGAGTTGCTTCATTATGTTCTGCTTGCATTTATGCTTGTATACATGCTAATAGTGGCAGCATTATAAGCAGAGAAACTTCTCTTCAAGAAATGAAGATTCTGGTTTATAAACTAGCAAATTATAGAAGAAAAAAAAACAACCACAACCAAACCACAAAAAAAAAAAAAAACAAAACAAAACAACCCCAAGCAAAGCTCAGCCATAACTTAAATTTATGGATGTGTTAAAATTGAAGGCAACTAAGAACGAGTTGAATTACACTACTCTGTGTTCAATATGTAGGATTAAAACTAAAGGGGAGTTGAATTTTCAAGAACTGTTATCATAATGCAAAATATCTCCTTTTGGGCTATTGTATAAATGCAGAGATAAGATAAAGTAATGGCAAATGGCTCTTATTTCTAATGGTTTATTATTTGGCTGGAAAACTCCAGTCTGCTTCAGGCTGGTCACTGTCTGAAGCTAATTTAAAACTGAATTATGTATTTGATAGACTTTTATTATTTCCAAAAGCATAACCTAAGAATTATGATCCATTATAAATTCTTTTTTTTCAGCCTGGCAACCCCAAATAGGCTGTATTTAATTAAAAGAAAATTTGCAGCCTGACAGCATTTAATACAGATCCTAAATTCTAGGTGTGGAGTTGTCAAAAGTATATCCCAAAAGGGCTAGCAGCCGACAGGTGCTCTGCTCTGAGGCTGGGGCACTTTGAACATTGCCTAGACGTGGAAATATGCAGAACTAGTAAATTAATGTAGGGGAACATAAAATCATACCTGTGTTTTTCTTTCCCTGTCATAGACATGAGGGTCCACACAGCCACAAACACACACATGCACACATGCAGCCCCTCCTCGCACTCACCTTTTTGCAAGCACAAAACCAACAGAAATGGCTTTCTCTCCCTTATAACAAAACCCTCAAGTTCCAGGCAATTTTTGGCAAACAAAACTTGAGATTTTCAGTAAGGGCAGTGGATTTTCTCATTTGTTCTACCAAACACTTGAATTTATTTGGGGGAGAAAATAGTTCCTGTCTGACTCAGTAAATATTCCCCTGGAGAAAACTCTTTTTGCAGCATCTAATCTCCCTCTGTGTAGGCGGAAGAGTGCTACTTAAAGCTCGGTATCCAAGCAGAACCTGGAGGACTCTTTCAGAAGGTGATTTCTTAATGGCACATTTACAAGCATGGCAAGTTGTTGCGTATTTTCAGCACAAGGGCTGAAAAGTCTGGGCTCTGCCATAAACAGCACAAGGAACCTGTCAGTGGATGGGCTGAGGACAGAGAAGGGAGAAGATAAGAAAATACATCTCACAGCCCCAGAGATGAGTTTTCGTGAGTGATTCCTGGCTGGGCTAGGATTTGCAAAGCCAGCAGAAACACGAGTTTGAGTGACTCCTGCTTGATGAGGGCTGGGGCATCCACTGCCATAGGTGCTCAGCACTTTCCTCCAGCAGCTACATGTGTTTTCCTACCATAAATGTCCATGCTCTATTTTGAGGCAAGACAAGGGCTGGGACTCACTCAGAAGCTGTTTTAGACATTGGCGGGATTAGCAGCTGTGGTGGCACAGGCTCTCAGAAGTTGCAAAAGAGCTGTGGGGGAGTGACGATGGCTCTGCCACTAATGGCTCTGCCAAAGGGGACAGGGACCAGCTGGTAGAAGGGGGCACAGCCAGATATGCAGCCAGGCTTCCCCAGCTGCTGTTGCTAGATGAGGGATCATAGGCACTGGCTCCTTTAGCAGCAGATGTTGTTTCCATCGTCCTTGCACAGCAGCAAGGCCAAGTCCTGCTTCTTTTGAGCAACCTGGTCTAGTGAGAGGTGTCCCTGCCCACAGCAGAGGGCTGGAACTGGATGGTCTTTAAGGTCCCTTCTGATCCAAACCATTGGATGATTCTGTGAGTTAGTGACATTTCCATGACCAGTGAATGTGATGGGGACAAGAGCTGTGCCAGGCAGCCCCCTTCTCTCTAAGCTCCCAGTGCCACAGGCACTGGATTTGAGATGCTTTTGCATTTAGAATCATAGAATTGTCCAGGTTGGAAGGGATGTTTCAGATCATTGAGTCAAACCATCAACCTAACACTGACAAAAACCTTCACTAAGCTACATGTCCCTCAGCATCATGTCTGCCTGGCTTTTAAATAACTTCAGGGATGGTGACTCCACCACTTCCCTGGACAGGCTGTCCCAATGCTTAATAACCCTTCCAGTGTAAATATTTTCCTGATACCCAACCTAAACCTCCCTTGGCATAACTTGAGGATGTTTCCTCTACTCCTAGGGGCTGACCATCATGTGGGCCAATGTGGCAGAAGGGGTGGCAAAAAAGCCACAGGAAAATAAATTGTTTGCTATTGTAATCAGTTTATGTTTGCATAAAATAATGCAAAGTGATTTGCATCCCAGCCTTTCCCTATTAGTTTGTGCTGTTTAAAACAAGGATATAATATCCAGCATAATGAAAAACTTGGTGGTGCCTAAGGGAGAGATCATCTTTGCTATGGCCCTTGTGCAATACAAGCTGACAGAGAGCAAAATAAGAGCTGCAAAATAAGAGGTGGGAGGCCACAGATAGATTTATGAATGTATACATTACTCTGAGGTCTGTGCCACCCTTGGCTTGACCACCTGGACCTGCAGGATATTGTTTCCTATATTTCCTTATTTTATCAGTCTTGAAACCTCTTTGTCTTGTTGAAATTGGGGAATAAATTCTGCCTTGATTTAAAACTTTACCCTGTTTAACACATTTAATGAGGAAAAACCTCTTTCTCAGCCAGGAAATCCTTTTCACAAGGAGCTTCCTCAAGTTATAAGGACTCTTAGCTAAAACCAAATACTACGATTCCTCAGATCCATGTTTCACTTCTTGCCTAAACTGTCCGAAAAATCTCAGCTTTCTTTTAAACTCCCTGCAATTGTAAATGAAACCTTGGTTGTGTGAAGCATGTGTGCAGCAGGGGTTCTGCAGAGCTTGAAATAATTGCTCCTCAGGAGCTCAAGGGGATTTAAGGCAAGCTTCCCACCCAGCTCTAGGCAACAAACAATGGGGAAGATGGACTCCTGGCCCCATGATGCTGTCACGAGCACAAACCAGTAGCTGGTTATCATGGGTGGCAATTTCTCCCTATGCCTAGCATAAACAGGGAAGAAAAAATCTGAAATTAAACCAAGGCTGACCAAGGCTCTGCTCTGGAGACCAGGTGGACTATAGCTATGGTTTGCTATAAAAAAATGCAGTTTTAGTGTCCTAGCACTGTGCAACTGCTTTGGTGGCCACAGCTGACTTTGAGGGTGTTCCCTTTATTCTTAAGGGAAGTTTTAGTTATCGTCCTGCAAATGGTCTTAGAGCAAACTTTCAGTGAAGGTGATGAAAGGAAACAGCAGTGATATTCCTCAGACATGCAGGGGAGAAGAGAACGGAGAAGAGAAGGGGTCCCTTTTGTTCAGAGGGACTACAAGCACTGTGGCTTTCCTGAAGTGTATTAATATGGGCTAAATACGAGATGTCCCTGCAGATATCGGAAGAAATAACTTTAAAGGGCTTGATGTGTTTAATATTCATGTGAACAAGGCTCTGGGAGAAGGCCCTTATATGGACTCTGATCCACAGCATCAATCAATCAATCTCCTACTAGTTCCATTAAAAATATGGCAATTAAAATAAAATCAGGACTGCAGGACATTCAGGTCTACACAGTCACCTTATGTAAAACAGGAATATATGCAAAAGCACATGGGTTTTTTTATGATAAAACTGTTCTCTGAACACTTAGATACTGCAGCCCAGCTGCAGCCATTTCTGGGATACTTCCATTGTATTTAAGTATTCAGCATTTTGGAAGGCTGGTATCCAGCAACAAGGAGTTTTGTAATCTGTCAGGTTATGGGAAATGGAAGAACATAGTGAAAACAAAGATATCTTAGAAATAGACACATTTGTTTGAATGTCAAAAAGTCGATTCCCACAAATGTTATCTTCTTTTGAATCTCAGAACCCTTATTAGAGGAACTGCAATCAAAGTACCTGAACAAAATTATCACTTAAAAAAAAGATGAAATTTCAACTATTTGCTCTGGTACATTAAAAGTTTATAATAATATCATGCTTTGATGTAAATTTAAAGCTCGCCTATTTATTCTTTTTTAAGATAATTAACAGAATTACCTTGAAATGCTGAACGATTTGTACTGACTTTTTATATCATAAATATTAAGCCATTCACTTGAAAGAAAAGCAATGTTTAAGGTCTATAAGGATCATCCTTAGAGCAGATTTTATGGTTGCACTGAGGAGAACTCACTCAGATGGCAGCGGCCACCCAGCACTGCACTGATCTGGTCCTTGTGCCACCTCCTCCATGGGTGAGGACGGGACCCAGAGCCAGACCTCGGGCATCCCCATAGATCCCACGCTTCTGCTTCACCCTAAGGCCAGCTCCTTTGGAGTATGTTAAGGAGACCTCCTTCAGTAGCGTAAGCCCTACCCTCCTGTCACTCCCATGTTAATACAGGGATGCAAAAAGAATTAAAGTATGTGCGGGAAAAGTGTGGGAGCAAGTGATAGGACAAATAAGATAGGATACTTCTTACTATGCCATATTCAAGTGCCCTGTGAAATTAAACAATCTTTCACCTGCAAATATTTTTCATAAGAAAAGGACAGGACTTAAATCAATGCTTCTCAATAATTATAACGAAAGGTCTGCCTGTTGATTTTGCAGCTTGTTCTCTCAGTGGCCTGAAATACCTTCTCAAACTCCTTGCTCCTCCTGGCTCCTTTTTCAGAACAGAAATGTAGTTTAAGCTAAACAGCACAATTACATGAAACACTTAAATGTTTTATTCACACACACAGCAAATCTGTGTTCTGGTCGTCTTGTCCTGATTTCTATTAATTCTCAAAGTTGTTTAAAAAAATAAATAATTCAAAACATTTAGAGCTTTTTCACAGAAAAACTGAGGGAAAGAAATATGGTTGAAAGCTGATGGTATAATTAAGTGTAGAAGGGATAAATAATAATAATAATAGGGAAATGTGAACTTTAAAATGATGATGAACTCTCTTTGTGTGAGATAGCACAGCTCTGTTTGAATGAACTGTTTGAGAGTGGAGATAGTGTTATTCTATTTCAAGTACTCTGAGTGGGCGAGCAAATTTTCCCTGTTGAAAAAAAAATCTAATAAAATCCAAAGGACTGCAATGAACTTCTCTAGATTACTATGGAGATAACATTTGCTTTGTTTGTCATATGTGTCATCATTACCTCCTCTGGTTCATTATTTCTACAAGTGATATTTATTTGCATTTCTTGCAGACTTGCTAAGTCTGAAAGGCTTCTGCACCATAAGCACAGTGTTTGTGCCACTTCCACTCACTCAGTCAGCCCAGGACAACAATTTTGAATGGATCTATACAGGAAGAATGAGACACCACAATTCACAAACACACCATTTATTCTCATGTCACTTACTATAACTACTGTCCTCCTCTTTTGTTCCATCAATTGTTCCATCTGCTTGCAACTGCAAGTGGTATCCTTGCCTGCTGTATAGCTTTGTTACTATACCTTTAAGCTGAGGCTCTGTAAAAAAACAATAGTGAGATTAATGTGGGAAATCCTGATGTGCCGTTCCAAGCGAGCAGGATGCTAAAAAACAAATCTCCGGGTTTATTCTCAAGGCTGAGATATGTAAAAAGACCCCAAAACAAAAGCAGGGCAACCAGCTTTGCAACACTTCTCATTTAGGTTGAGGTCAGACTTCCATCTCTGCAATCAATTACCAAAATGACTAAATGCCACTCTTGATTGTAATGTAGGTAGCACAGTACAATCTGCTTCCAGTGAATCCAAATTCTGACAGTGTGCTGCTTGGCCTTGGCAGCTCAGCTCTATCTTGTTTAAGATTAGACATGAGCTGGCAAGGAGCGTATTCCGCCTTTTAAAAAGGTGTGAGTTCTTAAATGGAGAGGAAAAAGAGGACTACTATGATAGCGCTAATAAGAGCCATAGTAACAGTTGAGATCCTAAATATATAGCAGCAAACGTTTAGCAGTTTTAGCAAACTGCTGCAGCTCTAATAAACAAACCCCCCTTCCTTGCTGCTCTGAGTACAGAGCATCTCAACTGATAAACTACTCAAGGAACATATGGAAAATGGAGGGGGGAACCCTGAAATCCAGCGATGTGTGGAACTGCAAAATAAATATTACCATAAGGGTTGAGGTAATTACCTCATCAGCTAGAAGAAGAAAGATCAAAACAACGCAGAATTTGGATAGATTTCTTTTTCTCATAACCATTCTCAGATTCACAGTTAGAAAGTGAGATTATCTCATATGGCTTCAGATCATTCTAGAGCAAAAAGTAAACTGCAACAGGACCTGCTGTCAAGTGTGTCATTTAGGACATCTAGGTAATATACCAGGAGATATTACAAAAAAAGGCCTACTTCCCCTGAATCCCAACGACATCTGCATTGTAGTCATTTCACACAATTATGTCTGGCAGAAGGTGATGCATCTCCGCAGCTCACTCCGCAACAACTTACTTAATTCAGAGATAAAACATACTGTGAAGATACAACATGTCATTTCCAACAGCTAGTACCTGGGTAAGACTCCCTGTGTTTATAATCAATGGCATTAGGGAACTCTGTTACTATATGTCATTTTAGAAGGAGCTGAAGGCAAAGCTTACAATAGCTCGCTTAAGTATATTAACTCCTATTAGCAACCTTCAGTAAGGGTACTGTTGGATGCACAATTCTTACCTACCAGCGTTTCTGACAATAAATTAATTCAACCGCTTCTTTGGCTTTTTAGCCATAAAACATCCCAAAGCTGTTTGCAAATTGGGAGTCAGGCACCTCTTCCCTGGCAGCGGAGAAAGGGAGATGGGTTAAGGGCCAATGGCATCAATGTTTCAGCACAGCAAAGCGGTAGCAACATTGCCAGAGGGTTTTGCTCCTCCCATGTACAAAAAAAAAAAACAACCACTCAGATCAGGGCCTGAGTCTTCATGCCTGATTTTGGCACCTCTGACACAGAGAGCGCTGCGTCTGCAGGGCAGCTGCGTGTATGAGATTCCTAGAAAGGAACAGGGCACTGAAGCAAAACTCTGGAAGGTGCCAGCGGAAGTAAAAAGACTCGTCTGCAATCAGCAAATAAAAAGCAGCATGGGCATTCTGCAAAGCAGGAAGACAAAAAGCAGATCTCTAAACTGCCAAGTTATTTAACAAACAACTGAAGGAGGCGTAGGTGTGGGAACTTCCCCTGCAAACATCTCTCCCATGAATAAATCATGTGTGTTTGGCTATGTGTAAGACAAGCTACTGAATTACTGGCACATGGGTGTGCAAGGGAGGCAGAAACAAACGGTTTATGAAAATAAACCAGATGAAAAAGAAGGAGGAAGGGACCGGCATGGGGTACCCATGTCTGTCAGATCATACAAACCAGGAGGGACGTTCATTTTACCACCCTGAGGCACCAGTCCCTGTTCCCCCCACACCTGACACACAACCCAGTTTGCATTCAATTAAACAAACCAACCCCCCCAAAGACATAACCCTTGCCAACCTGGTCGCCGCCTTCGCCTTTTCTTGGAGCCAAAGAGTTTGACCCTGGAAAACACATTCAACTTGTTCTTGTCGCAGTTTCCCTTGCTCTTGCTGGGGCTGTTGACACACTTACAGGCATTGGACTTCTCCCGCTCCCTGGCTTGTCTCTTCTGGCGGATCAGGGAGCTAGCGATGGCTGCAGCCATGGCCGCCACCGCCCCGGCACCGCTGGTGGGTCAGGCACACGGGGTTTGCTTGCTGGCCGCGGGCGCCGCAGCCAGCATGCTGCTCGGCCCGTCCCCAATGCCGGGGACGTTGCCGGGTGCCTTGGCCAACACCACCTACCACAGATCAGTTTGGGAGCCCAGGAGGTACAGGCAGAATGCCCTTACCAGAGCCCTGGGTCAGAATGCAACAGTTTCGCTCAAGCGTTTTTGTCCACCGAGATCTTTCCCTTTGGATTTTCTGATGCTTTTTTATTCCTCCCAACTTCTGGCAGGGGAAACTTTACAGGCAGAGGTGAGTGTTTCTTTGGAGACAGAGCATTTCACTTGCGAGACATCCCACCGAGCTTCTCCAGATACGCTATTCACACGCAGACATGGCACATCCACTTAGCGCAAGATCATCGCATCTCTCCTAGCCCCAATTTCTCCAGTTAACTTTTCTTCCCACCCATCCCCTCCCCATTCAAATCCCAGCAAACACCTGTTAGACTCCAGCCAGGGCTCTGTCCTGTTGCAAGGGATTTTTCTGGAGCCTTTTGACTCTTCTCCTTTCAGATCCAAAGCAAGCGGTGATGGAGACACCGGGAGGAGGTGCCGATGCCCAGAGCCTGGGCTCCCTGCTGCCGAACGCCTCGGGAAGGCTCTTCCCCTTCAGTCCTTACAGGTGCCGCTGCCAGCGCAGCCTCCTCTCCGCGGCCACCTTGGGCTTGTGCATC
>VZRU01016769.1:166092-192807 GCA_013398155.1 Pedionomus torquatus | reverse complement strand
GGCTTGCTGGGTACAGAAATGATGAAGCGACGCAGCAAGCCCCTTATCACCACCCTCCCCTCCTCCTTCTCTTTCTACTCCTCCTTCTCCTCTCCCAGCGGGAGACCTGCCCGGTGGTCGTTGTAGTGAGTTGCGGAGGAGCCGCCCCCACGGGTGCAGGCAGGCAGGAGGCAGGGTCTCAGGCTGGCCAGCGGGAGGTGGTGCACCTCGTCCCCCTATCCCCGTGGCAGCCCCAAGGGCTGTGGGTACCCGCTTTTGGCAGAGCCATCTCCCGGGAAGGCACAGACACCCAAACAGACATGACTGTGATGAGCAAGTAGTTGGCACCGGGGGTTCAGCAGCAGGATGAGGACACCTGGAAGGGGGTTGAGGGATACAGGCAGTGGAGCTCCCCCCTGCCTCTCCCTCATCCTTACAGGAAGGCCTCTGCTATGCCTCACTGATGTATTGGAGGCTTTTCACCTCTCTTGCCTTTCCTTTTCCCCTGTACCTGCTCTCAGCGCCACTTTTCCACCAGAGACTAGAAAATCCTCAGTAAGCAATTCCCTTGTCATTGCCATGTTCTCCCTCTTCTCTTTGTCCCCCACCCACAGTACCCCTTTGTCCCCTGAGGCCAGGCTCTGGGCTTATCCTCCCCTGGCTAAGTAAGGGTACCAGGCAGGGAGAAGCAGTGATGCCATGATGCTGGGAGTGGAGGTTGATGTGAGAGCTTGGCACCTCACTGTGGGTAATAACCCTGCACAGCAGTTGCTGAACCCTGCATACATGCATACCCCAGGGCACAGGCAGCAGAAGGTCCAGGAGGTCCCTTTCCAACCCACCCTCTGCCCTTCAACATGCTTTCAGGTGCTGGAATCTAAAATAAGGCCAATTCAGTCTAGAAACAAAACCAAGCTTTGCAACCCTGAAGGCAAACAGCTATTGAAAGAATTTCTCCTCATGACAGGGGAGATTCGCAGTCACTTACAGGTGCTGAGGCAGAGTGGGATGTCCTGTTTAGGCAGGGTGGGATGGTGGGATGACCCCTGAGGAGGACAAGGGAGGCTGAGGGCTGGTTCCTTGCAGGAGATGAACTCACCCAGGACCATGACGACAACAAACTTCAGTCACACAAGCCCAGGACCTACATCCTGTGTGCCCTGGCATGGCCCCAGGGTTCCCCTGGGACTATCAAGACAGAAGCAATGTAGGTGGGTGTGACAGCACTACACTTCTGATGGGATTTCAGACCCTGCTGGGCTTTGCAGGATGACTGCCCTGTCTTTGTCTCCTCCACGAAGCTTCAGCAAAGCCACTCCATCCTCCCCTCCCTCCCCAGGGTTGCGCACAGTGATTCCAGGCAAGCACAGTGCAAACTGTGGTACCCAGTATTTTTACTTCAAACAGCTCAAGCTGTTTGTTGGAGCTCTGCAAACATCCCAGTCCTTCCCTGGACTACAAACAGCTCCTAACAGGTCCACATCTCTTTCCTCCAACTGGGAACTCCTGCCCCAATAAAACACATTGCACGGCTAGGCCTTAATAACAGAAATGCCCATAATGCGTAAGTTTTAAGACAACATCTGACAAAGTACAACATGTGCCATCACAGCCTGAGACCACAACAGCTGACATGGTATATTGAACTTGGCAGCCCCACAAACTCATCCACAAAACCTCTTTTCCACAATAACTTCATATGTATATATGCACAGATGAATACATACTCACTTACCTTTGTTTATGAGGCTATTTATGGCATCCACAGCCATACTAAATAAATACTAATTTCTTATTTGGGTTAAACGGTAGAGTAAAAATAACTGTAATTCACAAGTTCCACCACCAATCTCATCTACCAGTCCACATAAGACATGTGAAATCCAACCCAAGAGACAGCCAGTTGGGTATTATTAGTAATAACTCATCCTACTCACCGGTAATGTACTATGAATTTTGTCATCTTTCCACTTGCAATACAGTCACATAAGTGGGACTTGTTTTCCCTGAGACTGACCCATTACTGCCCCAGTTTGGAAAGTGGTGTTTAATCTTCAGAACAAAGTGAAGCTGCCTCATTGTGATCTGTCCTACAGGTCAGATGACATTTCATTTTCACAATGACTAACCAGAACTCAGAATTCAGCTAGCCTTGAAAATTCTGGGGTAAAGCAGTGTATAAAAGGAGTATTTAGGATATCTTTCTGCCACCATTCCAGCTTGTAGGCTTAAAATCCATGAAGAAAATTCATTTGCATAAATGTTCCTTGACAGATAACTAAAGACAGGAATAAAAATAGCATATATGCATAATCAGATTTAAGTTTAAAAAAAAAGTCCTCCAATTTTTTTGCATGATCAGCCTCTACATCTATCAGTACTCCTACAAACATGTCTTCATTTACTATAAATGGCACATGAAAATGAAGATCTTGTTGGGAAAATGCCTTTGGTACAAAGACTGATCTTTGGACTACTTCAGTGTTACAGGCATAAAAATATCAAGGAACAGCTTTATTTTCTTTGAACAGCAAAAGCCATTCACTCCCCACAGCTAAAAAAATAAAATAAAATAAAATAAAATAAAATAAAATAAAATAAAATAAAATAAAATAAAATAAAATAAAATAAAATAAAATAAAATAAACATCCCAAGTGAGTTTCTGAGTGTAGAAGGCAATCAGATACTCCTTAAACATACATCCTCTTTCTTTGTGGTAAAGAGAAAGTGGGATTATTGTAATGGGGCAGATTTAAAGCTAAAGAGTAAATTGCCAGCCCCATTTCAATCAAGAATTAAGCACCTCTTCAGAAACCAGCACGGGATAGACCTGTACAGTTACTGGCAGAGACAGGGCCATGAGCTACCCAGAGCTGGGATCTGACCCACCATCAATTCCACTGTTTTAAAGTACAAAAAGACCTCACCTGCTTTTGATTTATGTTTGTTCATCCCATTCATCTGTTGAGAATATTATTTTGAAAACTGCATTCACAAAAACATACTTGAACCTCCAGAAGTTGCCTGGATTGTACAAAAGCAAACAGTACCATGCCCCCCACAAACCAGGACTGGCTCTTTGACCACTGCAGGATGTGGTTTTTGACCAACACAAAGTCGCTGCTGGGCTCCTGTAAGAAAAGGTATCAAACCTCCACTAGTGGCCCAAACAGCAAGCAATGGTGGCTCTTTCACCAAATTAGAAGAAAATGCAAACCTCCTGGGTTTTGCTCCATCTTCCTTGAACCATTTGCATTGTGGCAGGCCCTGGACCACCTCTTGTTTTCCAAAAGTTGGAATCTACCTTGTAAGCAAAAGATTTATAATTGGTCCTACATAAACAAGTAGATGGTGGGTAAATTGAACACTGCACAAAAAGTGGGACCAGAAGAAAAATCACAGGCCAGCTCCAGACCTCACTGTCATGAAAGAAGCACAAGTCCAAAGTGTGACTTGTGGAGGGACCCAAGCTCCTCTGTGGCCTGTAGAATCACAGAATGTGGAGAGGTTGGAAGGGACCTTTGGAGATAATCCAGTCCAACACCCTGCCAAAGCAGGGTCACCCAGAGTGGGCTGTATAAGAATGCATTCAGGCAGGTTTGGAGTCCCTCAAGAGAAGGAGACTCCACATCTTTTCTGGGCAGCCTGTTCCAGGGTTCTGGCACCTTCAAAAGAAAGAAGCTTTTCCTTATGTTCAGATGGAATTTCCCACATTCTAGTTTGTTTCCACTGCCCTTTAGGTATTGATCAGCACTGATGAGATCCTCTCTCAGTCTTCCATTTTCTAGGCTGAGCAGCCCCAGGTCTCCCAGCCTTTTCTCAGCAGAGAGGTGCTCCAGTCCCTTGCACATCTTTCTATCAAGGGTTATCAATTCTCATGACATGTTGCCATAAAGCAGCAACTTACTCCACCTTGGGTCAAAATATCCTGTAACTTCAGACTAAACAGCATGGTCAGTTATTTCCTCTTCCCCTACAAAAAAGTACCAAAAGATTTATAGGAGGTCCGATATGAACAGATAAAACTGATTAAAAAAAAAAAAAAGTGAAAAAACCTGGGCAGAACAAATGCTGCAGAAACATCAAGACCAGAAAAAAAAATCACAAGCCAGATTCACACCTCACTTAGCCCAACACAAACCCCAAGCCACCCATCTACATTTACAAGACTGAAGCTGCTTTTGGTGTAACAAAATCTCAGGCTGGCATGGGATGACAGGAGTCCCTCCTGAGGCTCTCCTGTTCTTGCTGGGATAACACCAGTGACACTACAGAACAAGCAGAGAAAAAAAAGCTTCAATACTCAAATCTATGGGCTATTTCCAATGTTTACACTCCCCAAAACTAGAAAATTATTTTCTGAAAAGTGCAATGAGAATCCCTTCTCTCTCTTCTCAGGCTGAGATAAACAAGACTTCATCCAGTCGGGTATGACACAGCAGCAGTGAGGCCCCCAGTGATTTTTCCCTCCTCTAAGTAAACAGAATTACTATTAACCAGGAAACAGAGCTGTCTGAACAGCTCCTGTCTGAACAGGAGCGAGACCTGCATCACTTCGCTCCTCCATGAAACAACCCATGGAAATGACTCAGCCTTTCCTCTGCAGCCAGCTCCACAGCTGGACATGGGCACTGCAGAACAGCCAGTCACCAGGTGCCAGTTCACTGCCCCCAAAGATGAAATGAAGAGTCATCTCCGTATTTATTTCTGAGTACAAGGTGGGAAAAGGTATCAACAGAAGAACCGGGCCTTCAGGCAGCTTGAGGCCAAGAGCTCAAATTTGAGGCTATTTTAGACCAACTTTGATACCTAAAAACCAACATTAAGAGTAAAGACCAGCTTCAGTAACCAGCCATAGACCTTTATATGAGCTGCATTGTTGTAGAGGCATTTGTATGCTGAGACTGTAAGGGCATTTGTAAATAGTGGCATGAATGTTCCTGTGTATGTCTGTGTCATGGTTCTTTGCCAAGGTGCACTGGGAAGTCCTGCTCAGTAACAGAAAAAAACCCACAAAATAAATTCCTTCGACATGTCACCCAGACCCACTTTGTCATAGAGTTCACTTGTTGTTAAGCAATTAGGTGGCTGGTTGATTTTTGTCTTCTCCAAGTAGAGAATCATGAATCCCAGCACCAGGAGAGACTCCAGTACAACTGGTGCAGAGGACTGGATGTGATGAAACTGGCCCCCATCCAACAAAGCAGAGAAACACATCTCTGTCTTCAACATCTGAGTCATCTCACTAAGACTACTAAGATATTTAAAAAATAATTATGTGCCTGATGCATTACAAAAGGTTCTCATATCCTAATCCTGTTCTCTTATCAGAGCTGCACCAGTTTGCTATGATAATATTCACTGATTCTGATGAGAATAATTTGGGTCTCTTCTTCATGCAAAATGCTCAGGATGGCCATGAGATGTCACAGCAAGAAAACCAGTTTCCTCTTAGGTTCCCAGAGAAAATACTAATGACAGAAATCCCAGTTCTGCCCCTTCCCAGCTGTGAATTCCGATTCCTCTACATCTCTGTCTCCAGCCAAAATTGGATTTGATCTGACCTGGTGGTGCAGGCATTTTTGGATAAGGAGGATATTGTTTGAAGGTAGAAAAATGGAAATATTTTTGCCTAGGTTAATCCATATTCAGTCAACCCAAAATGTCAACCACAAAAGATTGTCTATCCAGTGCATGAAAGATCAGTGCCAATCAGCTGGGAAAGGTCACAGAACAAACAGAAGAGATCAGCTCCCACAGCTCTGTGGGCTCTCAAATTTGGAACACATTATTCCGGTGTCTCCGGGGGCCCAACCTGAGCCATGAACTTGCAGCAGTGACCAACCGACTTCTCTCTGCCCACCTCAAAGCCAGAGTGAAAAATACTCGGGAGCCTCCCACATCAGTATGCACAGAAGTATCTGTGCATTCACCTCTCAGCGTGATGACTCTCAGAAACATCAATGTAAATGACAGCGTATCATCCCTGAAATATTTACTTCTCAGCATGGGACACGCAAGAAGTGTGGGCTATATGCCACTGTCAAACTTAACATAAGGCCACTTTACACATGACAAAACACGTAAATAGTCCTTCACAGACCCAAAGCAAGTTGCCTAGAGATTGTCACACAACTCAAATGGATCATTATCCACATTTTCAAAGATCTGATGGTTCATTCTCTGTCGAGAGCTTGATGAAAACAGACTCACTGGTTCTCCACTGAGTTCTCCTCCTCCCACCTGCACTCAAACATTCCTACCAACTTCTCACAGCCATGGCCCTTTCTTTGCTCCACAGCAAAGTTCTGCCCCATCCCTTGACTGCATGTAACTACCAAGTCCAGTTCACTTCAAGTTCCAGTCATGTGAGGAATACCAAGCTTGTTGCTTTACACTGCTTTGTTAACAATGTTAACATCTGTTAGATGTTAACATCTAATCTGCTAGATTAGAAAACATCTGTTTTCTAATAATGAAGCCAAATTACCCAGGCTGGGATCAGAAAAGCCTTACCAAGGTTTTCTGTGACTTATTTAACTGCTGGGATCATGGCACCAAGTTCACACAGGACAAATGAGAATGTCAGCAGAGCTGGCCATGAATGAAAGGGATTTTGAGGAAGAAGTACCACATCTTGGACGAAGGCAGAGCTCTTCTGGAGCTGGACCCTGCACTGGGTCGTTGCGTCTGCACATGTGTAAGTGGGGCCTTGCTCCACTCAGTCATGGGACCAGAACAAGTTTACCTGGGAAAAAAAGCTGGTCTTGGTTTCAGTAACCAGAAGGAAGGTATATCCTTGAGCATTAGAAAAAGGGCATTAAGCCCAAACTTCTTCATGCTGTCTCAGTTCACCAGGTAATAATCATGATATTACTAGTGATGTAACCAGACATATCTGACCTAAGTTCAGTGATGTAACTGAGGTCTATCTATGCTCATCTCACCAAATATCTGGGTTGTACAGCCAAGAAAGGAGATCGAAAGGCACCTCCAGATGGCAGTTCATTCCCATGCAAAAAAGCAGCATTATTTTCACAGCTGCATGAAAAACACTACCTCTGCCTTACTGTAGTATCAATGTGGGGTGTTTCTGTCTGTAGTCTATATAAATGCATCTTTATAATAAATAATATTTACCACCATCAAAACTAAGTAATCACTTAATAGAACTCCAGGTAGCTTAGTGTATTGCTTTTGGCACTGCTCAGTCATAAATGTGAATATAAAACCAGCCCAAGCAGTCACACGGTCACGCTTCCCACATGCACACATACCCTCCAACAAGTGGCTTTGTTGCAGCTCCACGCTTAGCAGGAGCTGCTGCTGGCAAGCACAGAGCAAAGGTGATGTCTACAAATCCCACAGAAATTTTGAGGTGAAAAATACAGCATAAGTAAACAGAGAAAAATTCATTAGCATATGTTAGATGCACGTCTTTTGCAAGCAACACTTGGAATTAACATCAGCTAATGAAACAGGAACAAGAACCATCAGCCAGCACTTGCTGTATTGGATTTAAATAGGTCTGAAGACCAAAAAAAAATGTGTATGAAAATTCTACATAAGCAAATCAGAAGAAATTCAGAGAAGTCAATTCAGAGAAGGAGGCTGATAGCAGAACATCTGCTGCTGCTCCCAATATTTGTGTTAGGCGGCTGGGTACATTTCTGGGGACACAGGCGTCATCAAAAAGCACAGAAAGGTTTTGTTGCTATGCAGAGAAACAATGTTCAGAAATCAGAGAACCAGATACAAACTGCCCCAGCTGACCGCTGTTATTCCTTGCTTAAGTGCACCTGAACTACAATAGGGACTCATTTCCTTGTACAGAGACTGGATAACTGTGCAACTTGTAGCTGTGTTTCCACCTGAACCACCACAAAACTAGTATATTAAGCTGCAGAAGTAGATACAAATATAATACCATGATTGTAATTAAATTCCCAGTCCATATGTATGCCTTTTGTGACTCTCCAGTCATACTGCTAAATCATGCTGAGCTAAACTCACAGAAGAGAGACACTGTATTTAGCAGATGATGATACATCACCAGGATTTCTTTCCTCTTCCTTCAACCCTTTGTTTATTGTCCTCATTTTCCATCTCTTCATGCCAGGATCTTCTTTCCTTGTTTCATTAAAAATGACAACATGCTTCTAATGAGCAGTAGCCATAAAATCTTGATGTCCTTATCCTTCAGTTGAGGTCAACTTAATGTTGTTTACAAACAAATAAAGTTAGTTTAGCTTCATCTACAATAAAGCATTCCAAGGCCTGGGAGGTTTTTTTTTTGGGTGGGGAAGAAAGAGCAGAATTAGATCCCAAGGTACAGAACTAAGCTTGCTGGTTTCTAAGATGTTATCATGGCTAATCTTCCAATGCTATCATTTGACCAATTCCACTCCACCCATTCCATGTAACCGCAAGGGATGAAGACATCCTTGCATTTTCTTGTACCCTATACGGGGTAGGTATGAAAGGGTAAAGAGTCTAATTGTAAAGCAACACCTATACATACAGCTGCACAGCTAAAACATGTAGCCACACTGAATTGATTAAATTCTGCAGGACTTTGCAAGGGATTCCCAGGCAGTTCCCCTCATATGACTGGAGCAAGAGATCCTGCTCCCAGAGGTTGCTGGTATCTGTATTTCCTCTGGACTGGAACACCAGCATATTTTTTCCTACCTTTCTTCATCCTGAGTTGCAAACATGAGCAAACCCAAGATGTTTCAACAATGCTGAGATGCACAAACACCAGGGAATCAGAGCAGAACTGTTAATGCTGGGAGAAAATTTCACCTCTCCCAGTCCTTCTTATTTCTCCCAGCTCTGTAATATATGAAATGTCTTAGTGACTATATTTTTAAACCATTATTGCCATAAATTTTAGCCTACTTAAAAAGTTCTGACGTAAAGTCTTTTCAGGAGGCTTTTAGCAAAATATAGTATCCTGTACAGGAAGCACACTGTAGAACATTAATTTGTAAACAGCTACAAACCAAACAAAAGGGACAGATTTTCAGTACTTTCACTTGAAAAAACAAACATATAAAATTACTGCTAAAACCAGAAACAAGAGGGACACCTAGGGTTAGTTCTTGTAACTGCTCCAGCAAGGTCATTCACTTTCTTTTCCAGTTTTGTTTCAGTCATTGGCGATATTTAATTACAACCAACGCCCCGGGTGCCTGCTGTTGTTAATGAACAGCGAACTTGAAAGCGCAGGGTTGGGTCAAGCAGGAGGAGACTCTGTGATTCTGCGTTTAACACTGTGATGTTATGTTTACCCGGAGCTCGGTGGAGCCTCCCTCCCTCGTGGTGGGACCCCAGGACGGTGCCACCCGGGACGGTGTTCCCCGGGGGACGCGGCCCCCACGGGCGGCGGGCGCTGTCCGCAGTGCTGATTCGCACCCTACCCCGCGGCTCCCGCACACACCCAGCTCTGTCAACGCATCCCCAGGCCTCGACACCAGGTTTACAAGCAAAGGTCCATCATCAACCACCATCGTGTCTTTTGTATATTGTGGCTGGGCAATATGCTTCCCAAAAGCTAACCTACAGCAAAGTCTTCTGACAGTTTCAGACCCACTTTTTCTTTACTGCTATCATGCTATGAAAACTTGTCGCTTTTGCAAAAGAGTAAGGCATCTGGTAGATAACAATCTAGATTACATAATAAGTGATTATATTTCATAAATACATTTTTAACCTGCAAAAAACCTGCACTTCATGTTCAATGCTTTACTATACTTAGATTTACTACACTTAGATTTACGACATTAATTTCAAAGAGAGAAAAAACATGGATGCCGTGTGCAATGTCATAGAAGTTATTTACTAATCACGTTGAATTATTTCCAACAAAGAATGATCTATGACCCAGACAGTTAATATCTAAGTCTCACAGCTAATATCTAACTCTCTGTACACACAGATGATCAAATTATTGTTTGATATTGGGGCATTTTCCAAGAGTCCTTGGATTTGTTTTTCTGTTCTAGCCATAGGGCGTTGGTTCTTACAGTAATCTGATTGTTTCACATACCAAAGGCAGAGAACATACTTTTTTGTTACTAAAGAAAAATAAATTGCACCATCATAAGCTTTTAGCTAAAACATTTGCAAAAGAATAGAGAAATGCTAATGGCTTTGTATTAAAAATCTTTTCAAGTTATCAACAACATAACTAGATTGTCTTCAGTTAATGTTAGGCACAGTACCCTCATGAAAGACAATTAGAACAGAACTGGAATAGTTGTTCTTTTTTTTTTTTTTTTTTTTTTTAAAGCAAGCTTTATACCTACCAAAAGGCTTGGGTAGAAAATTAACTAAGTACAGCGCGTGGATGTTTAAAAGGCCATAAAATGAACCTGTGTGGTATTTGAAATACATACTCAAATGGGACAAATTTGCCAGTTCAGCAACATATTCAGTATATTTACAGTTCAAATCACTAGGAATTAACAATAACACTTCCCTTTTCCTTCCTAAATAATGCATTTTTAGAGTTATCAATAAATAAATAAATAAATAAAATCAGTAAGTCAAAAAACAACCACGTTGTTAATACTAACAAGTATTAAGATTTGATTTCTTTATATAGAGATTCTACAGAGGAATAGTTACCGGGAAATACCTTCTCATTTTTTCCTGTAAAAATATTGTTTAAATACATCTTACCTGAATAAGACTTTCTTAACCCCAAAGCCATGCTGCCTTACAAGCTGCTCCTATCCAGACAATTGCAGTCTACATTTGGAGCAGACACACAGGGAGTAGATCAGAGAAAGTTTAAGGCATATTTAAAGTATTCTCTAAGGTACTGGCCAGAAACATCAAGCCCATACTCGTGGTATAGAGAGATCATTAATGGGCATTAGTGACAGACCATTATGACTTTCAGAGATCATTAAAGATTCATAATGTAGCTGTATTGTTCTGGCAATATCTGACAATTTCTTGGACATAAATGTACATTTCTCCTACATGATTTACCTAAATTTATTATTTTTGAGTGTCAAATTTTATTTTCTGCCTCCTAGAATTACAAAGAATGCCTGTAACAGGATACTTTAGTACATTACACCAGCCATAGGAGCCTGGTGCTTGGTTTAGTTGATACCCTTTATTCTAAGGCATTTTACAATATGAATAGCTCAACAACATTCATGAGGTAGAATATGTACCATATTTTCTTTCTTCTTTAAATATACTGCATTATTGATGTACCGTAAATGTTACAAGTATAAAAAGCACTTAAAAGAATTACATTAGCAAACAATTCTGAAATAATTACCTTTTGAAATGTTTAAGATTTACCTCTGCATTTCAGAAAAGTTCATTTTTTGATATTTGGATTTAGTGAAAAATATAGAAGATATTCTTGTTGGGGTCAACCAAAACCAGCTACTCCTAATGCAATTTTGACAAGTAAAGGGAAGACTGAGATTTGGTTTTAAAGATGTATGATACCGCCAATAGTGTGGTCTAAAATGTAGCTACAGTTACACTGTAATTGTGTTAATCAAGGGCTGGATTTGAATTTTCTGTTGCTGAGCTTGACTGAGCCCTTGTTTAACTCATCCTTCCTCAGCACAGCAAGGTAAGCCTATGCTCACATATTATACAAGTAATGAGATTTAGGCAATTTAGAAGCAGAGTCAGATTATAAAGTAAAATCCTGTCTCTAAGTGTGATTTGGTCATTGTGGAATTATATAATTACAAGTAGTACAGAGAAATTATTTAAAAAGGCTTTGCCTCTTCACCAGGAGAACCTCTCCTGGTAAAGAAGCCTCTTCACTCTCTCCAAATCATGATTACAAGCCACAGGTACATAAGCTTGGTTAATTTTGCAGTGCAACCAACCTGCAATGAGCACATACCAATTGGTGTACCAGGAGGAATATCACCGAATGCCAGCTGAGAAGCAGTAGCTTCTTAATTCCTCTAACACAATCACTTGCAGATGCGTGAGATGCACTGAGGATCTGACCCTTAAAGTCATAGACAAGTAAATGGCTTCTGTATGCTGAGCTTTAGGCACTAAAATGAGATCTAACAACTCAAGCCACTGAAGCATTTTAACATGTTTTAGCATTTATGTTTTGCTGAATCTAGACCTGAAAGGTGAAGCATGCCAATTTAGTACTAATAAGCAATTTCCCCAAAATAATATTTCAGTGTTTACTAATGCACACTAACATTTATGTATTTGGAATTCACAACAAAAAGGATGCAGAAACAAATCATGCTGCGAATTGCACAATTTTAGAACATTCCCTGCTTATTGTGTCATGGTTGCTTGTAATCAAGCTGTGTGTATTGCTGGTATCCAAATACACTGAACTATTTATAACATCCTTAAATATTGCTAGAGAACCAAACAGTGCCACACCAAGAAAACTGTAGTAGGGCAAAAAGTGAAGTTAATTCTGAGACCTATCCACTTGGAAATGACACTACTTTTTTAAAAAAAACCCCAAAACATGTGGAAGAAGAATGTATTCAAACCCATCTCTAATTGCCTGATGAATTTTGTTGATTTCCAACAAGTGACCTTGAGTTGATAGGTTTTATGTTACCCATGTCAATTATTGACAGGCAGTCAAAAGCCAGCAGTGTCATTGCTTATTGCCTTGCAATTAAAAACAAGGTTAATCTGCTTTTAAATGTAGCTCTTCTTCCACAAGCCCCAATGCATTTAACTCCTTTTCCCAATGCCTACATGAATTTGTAATGACAACTCCCTAAAATTTACCTGTTTCTTATTAAAATTTCAGTATTCTGTGCTCTTCAGCTACCCTGAGAATGGTTTAAGTGGTTCACAACAATTCTTATGGTTTTACAATAAAATTGGAGTTGTATATTTAAGACATAACCTGTGTCCAGCTAATCCTTATTACCATCAAGTTATTAATTGCATTTTATCTTGTTTTATTAATAACAATTTATAAAAAGCTTGTGCCTAATCTCTACTTTACTTACTTTATGTCTATTATGTGCCCTCAGCACATGATTGGAAGCACCTGGCGTAAAGAACACATAAAGGATCACCTCTGAGATCCTTGCATTTAGACCAATGAAGACCTTACTTGTACTGAGTATCAGTTAGCTCTGTGAGCCATCAGATTAAAAAATCAACTTTACAATGTGGTGTAGGAACAGCCATTTATGTTTTTTTCCTTATGTATCAATAAAAATCTAGCTGCTGTTTACTAGAAAGTGCTCACTGGAGATTGCCACATTATAAAAACTACAGATGACTGATGAGTAAACAACTAAGAGAAAGGAGAAAAGATGGTTTGGAGAGGTTATTTACATTCCTAACTATGCAAAGAGAAAAAATGAAATTAGCCCCCCAAAAGAGACAGTAATGAGTCAAACACAGTCCTTTTAAGGTACAATTTGATCAGTTTACCCATGGTATTATGTGCCCCACCCATTTGCTTTCCATGTGACCAGAAGAGATGGTTTGGGAGGTGCCATGCCAGCAGGATTTGTGTCCCCATGTTCCCTTGCTGGCTGGAATGGGGATAGTGCAATGAGGACTGTATCAAGCGCCCAGAAACCATGGCTCTACCTTCTGTCCCCACTACAGACACACTTTGTCTAGTTTGCATCTAAGCAACAATTCATGCTGAAATAAGGGCCTAAAGAAGCTATATCCAAAGAAGTTAGTGTGGGGACAAGAGAAATTACATACATCTGCTGTGGCAGAAAGAGAGTCCCTTTCCAACACTGCAACATGAGATCAAATCGATTATCTTGTAGGCATTCTTATTTTAATTAATCCTCCACTGCAGTTTTGAACTGATCTCATCCAGAAAAAAAAACCAACAACCAGGCTTGACCTTCTTCCCTGGAACCCAACAAGAAAATCCCCAACTGGCAGGAGGAGGCTAAGAGCTTTTGTTCCAGGTCTGCTGCTGCTGTTGTGACTAAAGAATCTCAAACATGACATGGACAAGGACAGAACTGCTGCCGCCACAGTTCCCACAGCAGCCGTGATGTTGCAGCTGCAACAGCAGCTACAACAGAAACCTTCCAGGGAAATACCAATGATGAGCAGAAAATGGTTCCTGCCTCCTTGAAGAAGGAGGAATAAGGAGAAGAGAGCGCTCTGACTTGCCCTCCAGCCAGACAAAATCCCCATTTGGGATTCTAGAGCCTGCTGCCCTGCAAAGACTATTTTCCAATTAGTGATCATTATATTTTCATAGTGTCATTCAGCTGTTTAAATTTTAGCCCCCAAACAAAGTGACTCAATTAATTATATTTTTAATGTATTTCTGATTAGTAAAATATCATATATTTTTATATTTACACAGAAGAATCTCATTCCCTTCTTTTTTTCCCTCTCTCTTTTTGACCTGATTGTACGACCCTGTACAATGCAAATCAAGGAAAAAAACCCTTAAAGAGTGAAACTACTTAATACTCCGACGCAGGGAATTGCTAGGTAGTAAAGGGAAGCCGTGTGAAGTCAGGGCAGCGCTAGCGCTGTATTTCCTTGGCTTCATCTGCCACCTGGTGGTACAATCCCAGGGAGCAGAAAACAGCATTTTTCTGGAAGGACCCTGCGTGTTCCAAAAGGCACCTGGAGTTAAGTGCTGATTGTAAGGCTGCAAACGGCAATGAGCAGCGCTGCAGTTCATGTCCGCACACAATGCAACATGTTTAAAAGGTGTTCTGCAATTAAAACAATGTTTTAACAGAAAGGGCAATTTTTAAATTCAGATTTTTCAGTGTATGAAGTGAAACAGCTGCAAACTCTTAAGTGTCAGAAATTGTTCCAATAGCTTATAACATTTAGGACAAGCTCCTGAGGCTAATGGAAGCTCAGTTATAAAAGCAGGACTCACAGTCAGACATAGAATTGAAAACCTGCCTGCAAATACCTTAAGATGCCCCATTGTTACGCCGTAAAAATAAAGCAGGAAGGACAGAATAAGGACTACCCTAAACTTTTTAAGCTACTGTATTTGGAATACAATGTTTATTGTATATTCTATTGAGAAGATTTCAGTACAGTTGCAAAATGAAGTATAATCAAAACTCTTATTTTCTCACTCTGAAAACAACAGCTCTTGTTTGTGTCATCCCACGTGTAGCACAGGCACAGAGTGACACTGAAGCTGCCCTACTGTGGTGACTCAGTGTCTGCATCACATCCCTTTGCAACTGTGGGTGGAAAAGTATACATTTACTACCAGGAGCTGGCCCTCTGGCAAAAACTTAAAGGCCAAGTCTGCTTGGAACAGTGTGGTAGTGTACAGCAATATTCAGGCAGGCCTGGGTCCAGCAGAGTTACTATTAATTAGCAGACGAAATGCTTTGTCCAGCATTCTCAAGATACCAGACAGAGCACACAATCTTTGCGCTGCCATACTCAAGGACAGGTATCTTGAATTATTTCCATCTTTGAAATATGGGGAAAATATACATCAGGTTACTGGCCACACTGCCTTACAGACTGTACATTTACAGGGCCTTTTTGCAGGACGACTCTATAGCAGGTCAGAGCAAATCTCCTGCTCCTTGCTTGGCTCTGATCATACCTCAAGGACAGACACCCACATAATGTGGGCAAATGCTGATGAACACAGAGCAAACCTTTAAGGAAAAAAAAAAAAAAAAAAGAAAAAAAGAGTTACAAGTATTCTGTCAGCCACCTGTGCATTTATGTGAGCCCTGTGACATCCTTCTGATACCTGGAAAGGAAATTTTGATTACATCTGCAACCTTCTAACTCAAACACAGTTTTTACGTACTCGACAAACATGGGAAAGAAAACAGCAAATGTTTAATCCAAGCTCTCATGACAGCATGATCCTATGCATATCTAGTGCTACAGGAGAGAAATTCTAAAAGCTAAATGGAGCTTTTTCCCTGTTTTCCATTACAGACCAAACCAAGACCAACCCTTCACTAGCCTACATGCTGCATGTATGTTTGTGATGGGGTTTGCAAAAACACCTTTAGGTATAGGAGAACTGGGAGCATAAAACTGAATGTATTTCCCTGACAACCATGTATCAAACTCCCTAAAGTGCTTTTGAAAAAACCCACTGAAAATCACCTTGAAACAAATGCAAGGAAACAGAATCATAGAATTGTATAGGTTGGAATGGACCTTTCAGATCATCTAGTCCAACTGTCAATACTGAGCAGATGTTGGGATAAGTAGATGGGCAGAGACTCCATTTCCATTCCCCTGAGACAAGGCTCCAGCAGCCCAGATGAACTGAGTCTGGTGGTGGTGGTTAACAGGAAAGGTGGTTGAGGAAATCCCAAAGACCCTAGTCCAGGTCAGAGCTAAGTCTGAAGTACCCAAAGCCCTGTCTTTGCCAAACGCAGCTGCAGTGTTCAGTAATGAGAAGAAGCTTTTGGAATTACAATTGCCAAGTCCAACCCATTCCAACTCCTCTGGTTCTGCATCACTCATCCCATTTCCAAATGCTCCACACAAACACAGTTCACAAGGAAAGCTCTCCTCTCAGCAGCCTGCAAGCTTTTATCGCCAAAATCAATATACACATCAGTGCTTATAAAAGTAATTTCATTTATGGTAATTAAATAAATTTGCTCTAATAAAATCATGATTTCACTATTTACCAGAGGAAAAGAATGGGTTGAAAGTCATTTAATTTGACATAAACTTGGGGTCGGGTCTAATCCTTTACATTATATTTTTCATTTCTGCTCATATTTTATAAAAGTGCAAACCATTATTATTTTATTTTCCTGTGGTAACATATGAAAATAAACTACTGCAAATATTGACCTAAGCCTTGGAGAGAGAAGGGTGAAGCAGACAAATCTGAAAGTCAGCCTCAAGTTCCCTAAATGTATTTCAGTTAAAAAAACCCCAAACCCAACAACAAACCACCTTGCAAATGGATTGAGATCATGTTCATACCTGAGAATTCCTGATGTGAAGACACAGAAGTTGTACTATATTTGCACAGGTATAAATGAGATGGAAGACTCCATCCTCACCAAGTAAATTAATGTCTAGAAGAAGTTTGATCAAAGCACAATTGAATTTTGTGCTTTGAATTTTGTGAAATATTGAATTTATTTTTGTGTCCCAAATTTCCATTCCACAGATGTGCCACTGTCACCCCTCAGGCCTTTGTTCTCACTATTAAGTACACTGTACTGGCACTATTCTTATCTGGACAGATGGGGAGCTGATCATGCAGGAAAAGGTTTGTTAATAAAAGATGTCGGGTGTGTTTACCACGAGTACAAGCACAAAACCTTTATTAGACAAAAAAACCCTCTCACCATTTACTTTGCAGACATCATTCTGGCCTACTTTCCTCATTAGGGAAAAAAAGCTTATATCAAGTATTCAAAAAAAAAAAAAAGTCCAAGAAACATTTGCCACTAGAGGAGGCTATTTCATAGTTTTTTTCTAGTGAGGTACTTCATAAAAGGGAAATTTCAGTAGAGTTTCTGCAAAACCACCACTACTGTTTCCCACCTAGTCCTATTATGACTAACTCAGAAATCAGCAAATTTCTCAATAACTGTATTTGTACTTAATCTTGAGCCACAGGAAAAAGAAATCCATGAACCCTCCAGAGTTCATAACCTGGATAATTTCTGTCTGTGTTAGTATGACGGTACATTTCACTGCCTGTAGAGCTGCCTAAGGGAAGATGTTGGTGAACAAATCAAAGGATTTCAGGGACTCTGCTAATCTGTAAATATTATAATCCTCAACAGAGAAATTTACGATAGATAAATTACCATGATATTTGAAAAATTGTGGCAGTCAGGATAAGTCCCTGCAGACTGGAAGAAAAGAAGCATCATGCCCATTTTTAAAAAGGGCAGAAAAGAAGACCCCAAGAACTAGTGACCTGTCAGCCTCATCTCTGTGCCTGGAAAGATCATGGAACAGATCCTTCTCGATGCCATGCTTGAGCACATGGAGGACATGGAGCACATGGAGTTGATTTGGGACAGCCAGCGTGGTTTTACTAGGAGCAGGTCCTGCATGACCTAGTGGCCTTCTATGACAGTTACTGTGTCGGTAGATAGAGGACGACCTGTGGATGTGATCTACCTAGACTTCTGCAAGGCCTTTGACACAGTCCCCCACAACATCCTAATTGACAAATTGGAGAGATACGGATTCGATGGGTGGACTGTTCAGTGGATAAGGGACTGGCTGGATGGTCGCATCCAGGGGGTGGTGATCAATGNCATGAGCAGGCAGTGCGCACTTGCAGCCCAGAAGGCCAATCACATCCTGGGCTCCATCAAAAGATGTGCTGCCAGCAGATCCAGAGGGGTGGTTCTGCCACTTTGCTCTGCTCTGGTGAGACCCCACCTGGAGTACTGTGTGCAGGTCTGGAGCCCTCAATATAGGAAGGATATGGACCTGTTGGAGAGGGTCCAGAGGAGGGCCACAAAGATGATCAAAGGGCTGGAGCACCTCTGCTACGAGGACAGGCTGAGGGAACTGGGGCTGTTCAGCCTGGAAAAGAGGAGGCTCCGGGGAGACCTAATCACAGCCTTTCGTTACCTAAAGGGGGCCTATAGGAAGGCTGGGGAGGGTCTGTTCACAAAGGCCTGCTATGATAGGATGAGGGGCAATGGACTTAAGTTGGAGAAGGATGGATTAAAGTTGAATATTAGAAAAAATTCCTTTACTCTGAGGGTGGTAGAACACAGGAACAGGTTGCCCATGGAGGTGGGTGAGGCCCCTTCCCTGGCCATATTCAAGGCGAAGCTCAACGAGGCCCTGGGCAACCTGGTCTAGTTGGGAGTGTCCCTGTGACTGTGGGGAGGTCAGACTAGATGACCTTTTTGGAGGTCCCTTCCGGCCTGGATGATTCTATGATTCTACCAACCAAGCCCTACCATCTGAAAGTGTATGCGTTTTCTTCACTATGTCCCATCTGTTTTGGGGGAGGGAGGGGTGTGTTAAGTCTTTTGGGCACCTGGCCCCAGATTAATATCCCAGATCCCCTCATTCTCAAACCATCGGACTCCAGGCCCCAAAACTTCCTATGGAGAATTGTACTATCTTGCATTTCATTCCAGATTTGAATAGAACCAAATTTCAAAATATCCCAATTTTGCATGAAAGATATTTGCCCTTTTCAGTCTGTCTAGGTATAAACAAATATGGGAAATGGGCTGTGTAAATCTGCTGGAAAAATCTTGTGCTTATAAAACATCTCTGGGTGATGGTCGCAGAAATAAATGCTCTTTCTCCATCGACAAAACAAGCATATACCAGAGGAGATCAGCACAGGTATGGGAGAAACGTCTGTCCAACAACCCCATCTTTTGATGCAAGAGTCGTGGGTTGTTGTACCCTGTAGTATCTCTAGAGATTCCTTCTTCCTTGTTCTTTAACTTCAGCAACAGAAGCTGAGACTTGGGTTTGGTCCACATTTTTGGCTACAATGCCCCATATTCAGGTAATGCTCATGGTCAGAGAAGCTTTTGATGGAGGATGACACCTGTAAATTACAGCCATGAAATTCCAGAGCTCACCTAGAGCTTTTCTGGCTCCCAAAGGAGCTCACACATATAGAATCACAGAATCGTCCAGGTTGGAATGGACTTTTAACATAATTGAGTCCAACCATCAACCTAACACTGCAGGTTCCCAGGTGGCAGCGCTCCTTTAGAAACAATCCAAAAAAAGCTACTGGTGTCTTCTTCCACAAGCCAGGCTAGGAAGTGCCTTATACACTGGGAAAGTTTGGAAATAATATTGCATAGGGCTTAAAAGTAAAACCCATCCCTCCCACAGTAGCACTCCAGAGCCCCAGTGCTTCAGTAGGAAGCACCCTAGGTCCTTTTTTGGGGACAGAGCCTGGAAGGTGGCTACCTGGTGACATCTTCTGTGCTGTTGCCCTGGCTTCCAACTCATAAACTCCAAATCTGACTCTGCATCATTAAACATTCCCACCTCCATTTTCTTTGCAAAGAAGAAGCTGTAAAACAAAGTAATTTAATTTAGTTACAATTTTTAAATTAAACACCTATGTAACTAAGTGCTCAGCTGCAGTGGTGAGAGCTCTAACCCCACATCTCAGCATTAGAGGGAGTCCTGCTCCCATTTTATTCTCTTTGCAGAGACATGGAGGAAAAGTTGGATGCGTGGCTTTAGGGAACTACATCCCAGCAGTCAGCCAGCAACAATAGAAAAAGAAATAAGGAAAAAACCTGAGAGCACATTTCATGCTCTGCAGTGGACCCAGAACAGCACAAAATCTGGTCCCTCTCCTTGTGTGAAGCTCGAAGCAACCCTGCTCCAAGCTCCAGCGCTGGAAAGACAATTCACGCAAATATTCAGGTTCAGTGACCTTGGAGATACAAAAGGACACATTCGCCTTTCAAGTGGTTATCTTTTATGTTGATGTGCTTGGAGAAATCTGTCAGACATAGGCAGACAGATGGGATTCACCCATCTCTGGTTCTTGGATATCATGGTAATGACTGATGAATAGAGACACCCATAAATAAATGGGCAGATGACTCCAGTGACAACATGTTCTTAAGTAGTACGGCAAGAGAGGCATGGAAAGTAGACAGGCAGACAGGAGACAATCCAGTCATGCCCTAACACTCTGCACATTAGGGCATGAGTCATTTTACCTTTTTCCACACAGATATTTAGGTTCGTACCTGGAGAGCCACTGAAAGTGTGCACAAATTCATCCCAGGGAAGTATTTGCCAGTACCTTGTCTGCAGAAATATCATCGGGCCATAAAGACTGCTGCATATTCAAGAATCTGGACCAGATCTTGACATCTGGCTTGGATTGAAGAGCATAGGCTCATAGATCCTCAGAAATATTCCTTTCAAACTTACTTACATAATAGATCCGGTGTGTTACTCCTTTTTATTTTACCTTCACATACTCTGGAACCGGACTTACATTTTGCAGTGTTTCATTCAATCAATAGCTGGGCAAGAACAGCTTCTTAAAACCAATTTTAAAACAACAACAGCAGCAGCAACAACAAAATATCTCTGATAAGGACACTACAAGCCTATTGACATGAGAGCTCTGAATTCTTCTGCTCTCCAAGCTCCTGAGCTCCCAGCAACTGAGCAGCTCATCCATTTGATCACCAAACAGCTTCTGCTGAGTTAAAAGAAAACAGAAAAAGTTAAACTGAGGGACAATAAAAAGAGCAGTTAATTTCATCTTCTGTTTTGGA
The DNA here is from genome assembly GCA_013398155.1 of Pedionomus torquatus. Lineage (NCBI taxonomy): Eukaryota > Metazoa > Chordata > Aves > Charadriiformes > Pedionomidae > Pedionomus > Pedionomus torquatus. The sequence continues at coordinate 171,621 of VZRU01016769.1, read as the reverse complement.
CACTGGGAAAATCCACTCAGACCAAGAGGAGCACTGACAGAGCAGGTAGGAAAATGCTCTTGATGTAGCCTAAGCTTTTCTTTTCATAGAATAGTATAGGTTGGAAAGGACCTTAAAGATCATCTAATTATAATCCCCTGTCATGGGCAGGGACACCTCCCACCTGACCAGGTTGCTCAAAGCCCCATCCAGCTTGGCCTTGAACAGCTCCAGGGATAGGACAGTCACAGTATCTCTGGGCAACCAGGGCCAGTATCTCACCACCCTCACAGTAAGGAATTTCTTCCTGATATCGAATCTAAATTGACCCTTTTCCAGTGTGAAGCCATTACCCCTCATCCTATCACTACAAGCCTTTGTAGAAAGACCCTCTCTGACTTTTGCTGTAGAGCCCCTTTAGAAACTGGAAGGAGCTCTAAGGTCTTCCCAGAACCTTCTCTTCTCCAGGCTGAACAACTCCAACTCTCTCTGCCTGTCCTCCCAATAAAGGGGCTCTGAGAATAGGCTGCTTATGAAAGCATAAGCATCTGTGAGAAATTATTTAGGAGATTTTAAATGGGAAATAGAGCTTCCTTTCCCTTGCTCCTGCCTAAAAGCTGTCAGGACAGAACAGCTTTTCAACAAGCTGTGGCCCTGTTGAGAAAGAAAGTGCTTAAAGTCAGGCACCTATATCTATGCATGCGTGTCCAGCTTGGAGCAAGGTGAGCCTCATGCCACAGCAGCTTCCCAGCTCACCAGGAGATGGTCTCAACCTGCAAAAGCCACAGGCTGTCAGAGCAACGCAAACCTGCTCTCCTAGGGACAGGACATCCAGTAAGCTGCCACCAGGACCACCGCCAGCTTGGAGGACTCCAGTATGGAAACACAGCTCCATTTTCAAACAGAAGGGCTCTGGGAGTCAACACAGCAGCCAAGAGATCTTCTCAGGTTTGGGACTTTCTAGGACTTAAAGGTGTCTGGTTTTCAGAAATACTGCATTTCTCAACGTGGGCACACATACTTCATTGGGTGTTAAAATAACCACAAATATCAGAAACCTCAGTAAAATACAGAAAAGAGCTAAATTCCAGTGAAAATTTTCCATCTAGAAATTCTAAGCACAAATGAGCAAGCATGATTTTTAAAAGCATAATGACAAGAACATATCATCCCTAATGTCAGGATCTTAAACAAACTGCAGATTGTGCTACGTTAAATTACTGTCTGGCACATAAGGCTGTTTTAGGGTGTCTCTAAGGCCACGCTGCCTTACAATTACTTTATAGAGAAAACAATATGTTGCACACCTTGACATAAATATTTCAAAAATACATGGATTTCTAGCATTTTCTTCATTTTAATTCTAAAAGTGGCTGGTATGGAGAAACCAGGTACTGATGACACTGTGTCTAATATTATTTTACCCAGGAATACGTTATATATTTGATTCAACCCTCAGGGCTGACAAGTTTTCCCAACTCTTTTCAACTTTAAGCCAGAGAACTGATGAAAATAAAGGTGAAAGGCAGATTAGTATTTAGCTCTTGCTATGTCAAGCCTAACAGTCTGCTAATAAATGAATGTCAAGAAAACACTTATTACCAGCTCTCCTGTAGTTTCAGCAGTAGGTTGTGCTTACAAGTAAGCCAGACACTTTTGTTTGATTCAATAGAGAGAGAAATATTCTGGAACAGAGGAGGAAGAGCTGGTTTGCTCCTGATGACTACACAAGGTGGCTGGTACAAGCCGCAGAGCACCCCTATGCTGTGCCCTGGGTCCAGCTGCCCCAGCCGATGGGGCAAAAGGTGGGGACCAGGGCACCCCACACCAACCACCCTTCTGTGCCCTGCTTCACCAGCTGTGGGATGACTCCCTGCAGCACTGTACAAGGATAATATCCTGTGCCAATGCTGCTCCAAGAACACAAAACATTTGTTTTTTTTTTACCTCTGCAGCTGCTAAGGTGGTATTTTAACAACCAGGCTGCAGTTCCTCAATATAATTTGAGAGGCAAGATTAGAACAATATTCTTTTTTATGCTCCACTCCACATTTTGCTGAGCTTTTCCAATCAATCTATGCAGCATCCAGTGTTTTTATCTTTGGCTGCGATTAAACCTACAGGAAACATGTGGTAAACATAACCTTCCCACGGGGAATATTACTCTGCAAGCCACTGACTAACCACTAGATAAAACACCTAAATGACACCAGCATCAATTTTTCACAAAGCAAGACTAAGATGATCATCTCACACTAATAATGTTAATTACACTTGGTTGATAAAATGAGGAGAAAAACACCCAGAGAATTCAGCGAGGGATGCTAAGATCTGTGATGATTAAATAGCTAAATGCAATTAAAAGACTCACTCTTTAGTCATCAGCACTTTTGCAGCTCTACCACAGGACACAAGCACTGGAGCCAGTGCACTGTGTTAAGTGAACATATTTCTGCTTTGCTCTACAGCTGACAATCCTTTATCTGTGGGATGTGTGACATTTTATGTTTGGGATTTTTTTTAAATAAACTTGGCAAAACTAGACAATCAGATGAGTGTAGCAATTAGTAGCCATTTCCCAAAGCAATTATTTATCTCGTCAGATCATGTATGATTTTAAGATGTGACCAAGAGAATTTTAATGTCAAAAAACAATTAGGGATCTTCACATGAGGCTAAAATATACCTGAATATCCAACATCTGGATATGGTAAATATTGAATATTCCTTTATTATAAACATGAGACTGGCTCCTATTCCCCGGAGCAAGTGCATATGGAAATGAACATTTCCTACCCACTGGCACCATCCAGGGCAACCTGTCCCCAGTCACCCCCTTACACAAGTCTGTCCACTTTATCTCATCCTTAAATAATGCCTTGTTACTACATTGCAACATATACTTCAGCTCATTTGCCTGGATTATTTGTTGAAATATGAATGTATTCTTTAATTACCATTGTTGCATTATTTTTACAGCTAACTTTGCAATCGGTTACTCATCAAAATCAATTCTGGTATGCAGCATGCACAATTATTTCTTGGGAAAATATCCTGACTTTATTACCGTTTTTTATCCAAAATCCAAACAAGCTCACTATAATTTTCTGGATATTAGGTTGGCTGCCATGCATCAGCATACCCACAGTTCATTTATAGAGCAAACAGCTGTACACTAAACAAGCAGGACTTCTCAAGCCCTAGTTTTCCCTGTCTATATATCCACAAAGTAGGATCAAAATAGAAAAATAAAAAAGAAAAAAAGTCAACACTTTATTTAGGTTCTTACAATAAAATTAACCTGGTAACAGTAACTATAAAAATTAGCCCCTAATCTTTATATAGTCCAGTTACAAATTGCACAGATACAAAATATGAAACAGAAACCTGTTGTCAGACTCGCAAAATTACCTACAAGTGCTCTCAGCAAGATTAGATTACAAATCAATGACAGCAATGCCCAGAGCCAAATTATGCCTGACCCTGACTGAGTATAGAGATGTCCAGCATGTGCAATACCCTCCTTTTTCCTCTATTCAGTTTCCACATTATGCTGTGCATAACTGAACCCATTTAGCTTTCCTAGGCAATTGTTTTCAGTTTCACATTGAATAAAATATTCCCTTTCTCCTTAAAATGAAGTTTGTTTTAATGTGTTTATTCAATGTTTTCACACAATCTGCAGCACTTCAGAACAATACCTCATTTTGAATTAAAAAGCCCAAATGTCCCATTTTAAAGAACTACAACACTTTTTTTCTTCTAACCAGGCTGAAGCTACTTATTGAACATCACTCACTCACCTCCAAGCTGCAGCTCTGCAGGACAAATGGTTTTGTACCATTTTCTTCCTAACGTTATGGCGAATCACCCAGGAGACTCCTTTTCTTCATGAAAATTGTAGGTTCCGCAACAAAGTTTAAGTTATAAAGGTTATAAAAGTTTGCAAGGAACCCCATGTTATTAATCAAAGGAGCCCAGCTCCTCCATGGAGGGAAGAAACACAGGTCCACCTGGATGTGAGTGCTCTGGCTTGTCCAAGGGGATCTAGGCAAAGGCAAAGGCAGGACTAAATTCCCAGTATATCTTGGACTGCAGTTAACACACTCCCACTTATATGACATGCTTTCCCTATTTCACTGCTCATTTTTCAAAACCTGATACTCTCAACATGCTGCTGTTTCTGAACAGCCAGGAGGGGTGGCCCATGGTAAATTCAAACTCAGGCTGATAAAGACTTGCCATAGTGGTAACGGCTGTCACAAGCAGAAGAAGTAATCACAGAATCATAGAATGGTTTAGGTTGGAAGGGACCTTAAACATCATCCAGTCCCACTGACTACCCAGGGCCGGGACACCTCCCACTGGACCACATTGCTCAAAGCCCCATCCAGCCTGCCCTTGAACCCCTCCAGGGACGGGGCAGCCACAGCTTCTCTAGGCAACCTGAGCCAGTGTCTCACAGGAAAGAATTTCTTCCTGAGATCTAATCATCTAATCTAAATCTCCCCACTTCTAGTTCAAAATCATTACCCCTCGTCCAATGACTCCACTCCCTGATCAAGAACCCTCTCCATCTCTCCTGTAGCTCCTTTAGGTACTGGAAGGCTGCTGTAAGGTCACCTCCAATTTTGTACATTAAAAAATTCCAAAATGCTCTCAGCTACCAAACATACACTGTTAAAAAATATAATCTGTGTGGCCCAAGAGGCGGGTTAGAGGAGAGAACTCCAAGGCTCTATTTTTGTCATTTCCAGTGTCATCTGTTCATTTCAGCAAAGGACTGAGAGCATGGAAGGCAAGCTGTGGAAGCTTTGCAAAATAAGTACTCCTACATCTGGTGACAGCTTCTAGGCACTCAGCTAAAAAGAAGTAATTTGTCTTCAAATTGCACATTAAAGTTTGGAAGGGATGAAATTACCATCTTCATCATCAAATAATGCATTATTTGTAATATGGTAAGATCTAGAAGCCACAACCAGGTTCATAAACAGAACCTGCAATGGGATTGAGACATAGATCCTTCTCTGAACAGACAATTAGCACTGCAAACTGACAAATCATTGTTTCTACCATCAATAATTTGACTTAAATTGTGGATGGAGACACAAATAGCTAGAGACAAAGTCCTGTATCTTTTGCCACTGTTCTGGCAATGCATGCTAGAGTTTTACAATTAATAAATCTACTCCACTGGAAGAAATTGGTATCTACTCTCAGATGAAGGAGGAAAGATTTCATAGTGTCATACAGCCTTTCCCTCTTTACATCTTGCATTTTCTAAGCCGCTCTGGAGCACAAAGAGTGACAAAGGTGTGATGAGCTAGTTTAAAACCATTTTAAAACATGGACAGACTAGAATAATTTGATTTAAAAAAAATCTACCCTTTTTTTGGGGGGGGGAAATTAGAGTATCTGCTAATCTAATTTTGATGAAATTCAGCTCTTTGCAAAGGTTAATTTTTTATTTTTCCATTACCAGCACCTAAAAATGGTGTTTGATGGATACATCTAAATGAAAGGTTTCCACATGGAGATTATTCCCCCCCC
>VZRU01016769.1:117816-166054 GCA_013398155.1 Pedionomus torquatus | reverse complement strand
CCCCCCCCCCCCAATATTTATTTTTAAATTGCTATTTTACCAAAATCAGCAAGAACTCATGAATTGTTTCAGATTCATCAAGCCTTCACCCAAAAAGATGACATGGTAAGAACAGCTGAAGAGTTTTTCTACCCTTAATATAGGTCCAAAGTAAGTGATGGGGCTGAGGCAGGACTGAGTGCCTAGCTACCTGTAGATAAGAAAAACTTGTAGATACAATGACACAGAAAGAGCACATGGCCATATCCACAGGGCAATAACATCAGAGACTAAAGGAAACCCCGCCTCAGACATGATGAGTGAATTATGTATCTTATTTCTGTGGTTGTCAATAAGACCTACATAGCTGTGAAATTTAAGCTGTTACAAAAGCTGCCGATATGTACGTACAGGCGATAAACAACTGGCACCTTTCAGAAGTAAGGAAAGACTGTTATTTTTATTAAGCAGGAATGATCAATGAAACATGAGAAAAGACACTGAGAAAACTTATGTTCCAGCTACTATAGCAACATCTCTTTAATCAATAGGGAGAATGCAAAGAATATGCAATGCAGCTGCAATTACTACTTCACATGAGACTGTACTTCATGTGCATTGTGACATCCAATCAGTCAGAATTAAATTTAGTGTGCTACCCTCTGTCCCCAGACCTCTCCTTCAGCTAATCTGTCACATCCTTTATAGAAGTGTTACAAATAAGATTTATCAAGATGACAAATGGAGCTTTCCTCCCTACTGTGCACCGCACTTGCCGTGCTCAGTGTACAATTGGCAACTCAGCTGCTAAGCAACAAAAAGAAACAGAGAAAGGAAAAAAACCCAACCCTCTCACCCCCTCCACCTCCCCAAACCCCGTCAGAAATGCCCTTGTTTCGGCACACCAGGTAGGAACCACTATCATGATAAAGGGAATCAGTTGCAGTATGGACCTTCCGAATTCTCACGCATGGGAGGAAAAGAATGCCATGTCTCAGATTAACAACAACCTCTGATTTACTGGGTCCTACAGCAAGTTCCCATTTTCAAAAACATGTTCTGTTCTCCCTTTTTGCTGAGGCTGGCTCATAAAATAACTGCTGCCTGGGGTAATGTAAAGCCTGTCGTTGCCCTCACCAACACACTGCTCTGACACTTTGTTCTCTGCCCAGGTACTACCCTGACGCTTGCGTTCCCTCGATCAGGAGAACACACAGACAACACACATAACACAGAGCTCAGCAATCATCTGCTTCTGAATGACTTTAAAACCACTAGCACATTTATTTAGGACTTCCTCCTCTCCAGTCCTTGTTAGAATTTACTAAGCAGTGCATAGTACACATTCTATTTAATATTAATATTCTGCTTTGTACTACTTTATTTCCACTAACCCAAGCAGTAAATTCAATTTTCAGCCCTGCCATATATCTTTATAACAAAACCAAACTATATTTTGCTATTCAGCTAAAATTACTCTTATTACCACAGGAACTGCTAGAGGAGAGGTTTGAAATCTGCTATGGTTTGTACCTGCAGGTCTGAAACTGCCCACAGCAACAGGCTGCCACGTTACAGACTTAGGTTTTATAGCCATAATAACTTTAGCTCCATCAAAATGCCCATGACAGTCAAGTGAAAAACTTGTAGCTGAATTTACAAGCAAGTCATAGCAAGGAAACCACTTTCTACAAGCTCGTAGATCCAAGTTTCTTCGCAGCACTTGGTCTTTGTTTCTAGAAAATAAGGAACAATGCAGTTAATTTAGTCTGTTTCTACTGAATTTAAATAAATTGGATGGGATCTTTGTACGTAACTTTTCCTCTACTTCAGTATCATATATACAAGAACCTATGAAGTATAGTTACTCTTATTTTCTCAGTTCTGATTTTATGTTGTATTATATAGCAGACTTCTCATAATACTTATCACAGGTTACAGAATTAACTCCAGTAGAACAAAATAGATGGCTCTGTCTACAAATATTGTTATGGATGGGATAATTTAGTAGAACTGCAGCTTAGAGACATCTTTAAGAACCTGAATATTGCCTAAAGAGCTACATGAGTGCTACCTCCGCTTTAAGTGATGGTTCTTAGCTGGCTCCTAATAACTGAAGCACAGATTCAAATGCTGAACAGCTCAACCCGTTCTTCCTTTAGCTCTGATCCACATGGCACCCAAGTGCCTCCTAGTCTTTGATATACTTATCTTTGCAAGATTCCTTTTAAGCAATTTTGCCTGCATTGATATATATGTGGAGGGCATTTGTTATCCCAAATAGGCTCTCCAAATAGGCACCTCACCTGACTCTGATTGCTATCACTAATCAGCAGCAAGGCTGCAGTACCCAAAGTAACAACTCTTACCTCAGAGCTATGCTACGATGAAGAGTCTTTGGAAGCTCTGCAGACAGAATAAGATGTACTAAACAGGAGAGAAATACAAAGTTCAGTCCATAGGTCATAGTCCCTTGAAGACAGTGACCACATTCAAAATAACCAGGACTTTAATTTTTCAAGCACAGACTTATTTACCTACAATGGGACAATGTGTATAATATCTAACAACTAAGTATCAGAACATTCTCTATAAGGCTTACCACCATTAAGAATTACAGGAAAATAAAAGAATTACCATACCAGGTAGAAACAGAGATTGACCTGCCCCAAATACTAAAAAAGAAAAATATATGCACTTCTCAGTAATGATAATGCACTTCTCTCTCCTGCCAATTCCATTTGATAAATATGAGTGTGGTTTAAATCCTAAAACATCTGAATATGAATCCCTGCCAGAATCTAGTTGCAATTAATCTACAACTAGATATTTTGATCACTGGCACTTCCATGGAGACGCACAGATACCAGGAGTCTAAGTACACCACGCCCACGCAAACTACAGTTGCTAGAAGACCCAGTTTAAATTTACTTCATTTATTTTTTGACTAATGGAAAAAACAGAACTTTCCATAAAAGTTCAGAAAACCAATGCCAAATTAAGCAGTCTTAAGCAGCCTTGGCCAACATAGTGTCAGTCTGAGAGAAACTAAATTCACATTTCAACCACCAGCTTTAGCTACAGACACATTCATTTTTCAATGGCCTGAAATACAGTCACACAGTGACAGCCACCCAGATTAACATGCTCCCACATCTGAAGTGTCCAAGCAGCCATTGTTTGCCAGGGCCAAAGCCAGTTGCAGCTGAGGGACTACGGGGGAATGTCTACACTGAGTTAGCTTCAGGCTCAAAGCCAACTTCCAGACCAGATTAGCACCAGCAACATTCCTGGCACTCTCTGCCTGTGTCCCTGGGAGATATGCTCACACTCAGCATCTTGAGAGAGACCCAAGGTCCCACTTCTGCGCTCTGAACTGGCCAACATGGATGGTCCTGAATAGGATATGGCCCAACCACACAGCAGGTACTACAAGCTGAGCTCTTCCTTACCTCAACCAGAGTGATCTGAGCTACAGACAAAATAGCAACCACCATGGCAGGCAGAAAGAAACCATGAGGCCCAAAGCACTCATCCATTTTGGACATACTCTTCAGTTCATCTGAAGTCTCAGCATTGTTGTTTCAATAGACACTGGATCAAAATGCTCCTAAGGCCATCTAGTTTGACTTTGCTGCATGGTCTGCATCAGCAAGTAGCTAGAGAGTTTCCTTATGGAAATTTCTACATATTAAAAGTGCCAGAAAGGTACCTTTGAGTCAAGTTGATAAATCCTTGTTTAATAGCTGTCAAGGGAACATGACAGATTAGCCAGAGGGGGGATCTCTGGGCACCCAGCACTCACAGGCGTATCATGTACAGTAAAATGCAGATGTAAGGAATGATCACATCACAGTGCCAGGCAGCATCATGTCTGCTGATAACATATGGATATCAGCCTGTATAAGAAAAATGGCATTGTAAATCTCAAAGGTTGGACTAATGGAACTCCAGAATAGCTTTTAAGCAAGTTTTTCCTCCTGTGCTGTATCTTTCTCATGTAACAGTCATGGTCTTGCATACAAAATGACTGAGTCCAGATGTAAAATTTGCAGATAAAATCTTAACAATCAGTAGACAAAATCCCAGTGGGAACACGCCACAAGCCTCTGATGTATAGCAAGTTTAATCTTCCTGAATAATTGTTCTCTTTCCCATCCCACACTACTGTATTTTTCTCTATTTTAATTTATTTTAATAAAACATACGTTTGTTTGGAAACAGCACATATTATTGAGATGTTCCTGGTTTAGAAAATAGAATCATTAACATGATATAGCACACAAGTGCATCTCTAGTTCATGTTATTTTCTGCTTTGTCAGTTTGACTCAGTCTGTTTTAAATTGCACAAGCTATTTTTAATGGCCTGTTTGCAATTCAAATCTGCATTGTGTAAGTATAACTGAAAAGATAACGGTTCATTTTCAGTCTTGCACTCAAATCTGTTGAAGGAAGCTTTAGTAACTGTTGAAGCCGCTGTTATTTAAACTGCCTTTTTTGATTTTAAAACAAAATTTTCTTTAAAAAGTTAGACCTATGAAATGAAGAAAAGGTGAGCCTTGATTTGCAGCCTGAAGGCAGATTCCAAGAAAATCAGTGAGACTGATGCTTCATGACAGGAATTTGAACTGGAGCTCGGTGAGTGGAGACATTTATCCCAAGCCTGTTGTGCCAGAGTAATAACGACACTGAACCTCCATGGCTGGATTTCTGAGGTTAGAGCCTGAAACCCCTGCCTTGATGAGTCTCTTCTAGGTTTTTCCAACTCCATCTTTTCTCTCCCTTGTCCACATCACACATCAGAGGAATACTTTAGCTACCTTTTAGAAAGATCTCTGTTTTCACCTACATCTCTTGGACCTACCATAAAGTTGCATGAAAGCAGAAGCAAATCAGCTGCCTCCTTGCTCATATTACTGTCTCTTTGGCTGGAGCCTCGGATCAAGTCACAAATCACAGAGCATTTTGTCCTAATTTAAAGTGATAACTGTAAAAAAAAAAATTGTAATGTATATAAAATTGCCCTGGGTAATAATGATTTTCCTGACTCTGCATAATGCAGTGTTGGAATAATTACTACAAGATTGGTGCTGCGGGGTGAATGAAGAGCTGGTGCCGGGGAACAAGCGCTGAAAAAGGCTCAGAAAAGAGCTTGCAGGAAGGGGAACTGCTGCAGACACATTGGGCACGGTCTGTCATGCTGTTCTCACCCATTACTCTCCAGTTACAGGGATTACCTTCCATGGACTGTGGAAATCAGGGGTGCCTTGGTGTCACAGCGAAGTCAGTATGCAGGTTAATCTCAGGGTTTACTGGTGGACTTTTGTGGAAGACTACAGAATTTTTATTTATGAGACTGTAGCAATAATTAAAATTACTGAATCTCATTAAGGCCACATAACTCAACATCTCTGTTGTCTGTATTGCTCCTGCTGAGCTGGCAGAGATCAAGAAGGTTGCAGAAAGCATGGGATAGTGTTTGGGAAAGCTATTCATGCTGGTGAGATAGACAGCATGATAGCTTTGCAGAGCATTGGGCAGTGGACTTGACTTTGGGTGCCAAAGGGAATAGGTGGTGCTGAGCCACTCTCAGTTTTATCACCAGACCAATTCACAAAGTTCAAAATCTTTCAGTCCATGGTTTGACCTCCTCTGTTCCCTTTGAGCATTGCTTAGTCTCAATAAGAGATTTTAACAGATGAGATCAAACCTATTACCATATAGTCTTCTATCAAAATGGTTTCACAGCTGTATATTCAAGAGGTGAAAAGGCAGAACAAGGCTCAGTAATTACAGGACCCTGTTAAACTCATTCTGGGTTACTCTGATTTGGAAGATCATGTCAAAAAAAATATGTAATTGAAAAGTGCCCGAGTACAGCAGCAGGGTTCCTACACTCTCTGGATTCCCAAGGTACCTGTGGATGGAGAAAGCTTTCATGTCAAGACTATCATTACACATGCACAAGGCTTTATAGAAATAAAGTCTGCTTTTGAATTCTGAAGCCATAAAAATATAATTAGCAGAAAAAGAGGGCGTAAGCAAACCTGCTTGGGCATTCATGTATTCAAACTGAAGTATGCACTGAGAGCCACATGAACCAATGAACATGCTATGTCCAGCCTGAGCACCGCCAGGGATGCCCAGACTTTATGTCACAGCTCACTGGCACTTTATACCCATTTCACAGATGTGTCTTAAGCCATTTTGTTGCTGTAACGGGCCATAGAGAGCAACTCTTGCCAGTAACAGTCCTTCCTTCAGCGTCAGAGAGCCACCAGGCCACATTGTCCCCATACTGACATGCAAGTAGCTTTACAGCCCAGTCCCAATTCCCACATTTAAATGAGTTTACATGTTTCAGTGTTGACGGTTGGCATGTCTAAAGGAGTTATGAGGGTACTACTCTATAGAGGAAGAAAACAGTTGCTGAAACTATTGACTTTTAATCAATGTTCATTCTTTAATTATTCGCTTTTCTAATTAAATCACGGTAAGGTTGGAATGCTGGAGCATCCATAGAGGTTAGTTCATTATTCTTATGTGTCTTTTACCTCTAATATTTTATTAGTATTTAAAAGGCAAGTTGGACATCTTCAGAACACTTGTTCAACTTCAGAATGTAATCCACAATTTTTAGTGGGTGTCTGTTGCAGGAAGATGCAGAGAATAATTACTAGACCAACCTCACACACAGTTAAGAAATCTCTTTCTAACACATTGCAGCAAGGGTTATCGGTCTCCTATTAGCAGCCTGAGAACGGCAGAAAATCATGTGTTTTCACTGACTCTCACGTAGATTTGTTATTTGACAGAAAAGTGAAGATCTACTTAGGTTGCCATATTTTGGGATGGGAATGAAATAGCTTTTGTTATATGAGACAACACTAAACCATGAAGAGCTATTATCGTAGTCCAGTAACAGTAACAATATATGTCACCGCCCCTTTTTGCTTTGCTGTCTAGTTTAGTAAATAGTCAGTCTTCACGAAAATCACATATGCTTTACTGATCTTGGTTATGGAGCTGGCACTGCCACCCACCTCTGCTAACCTTTCAAGAATGGTTAAGCAGTGGGTTAGCATGAGATCCAGGCTATTTATTTCTGCCACGAGGAAACACAGAACCAAATGATGTGAGGAAAGGAGACAGAAGTCTTACCTGGTGGAAGGAAATACTGAAAAAAGGGGGCATTTATGGCATCCTTCAGGTATGGAGTGAGCAACAACTTTAAGAAGAAGCAGTAGCTTTCAGTACAAGTTAAAACCACTTCATTTTCTTACAAACCACATCTGACTTCTTATCCATTATAGTTACAACAGCTATTGTAATATATTAAAAATGTGTTAGAAGACCTAAATTGAATAAAGTCATCACAGCAATACATTCTAAAAAGAATGAAGAAAAGAAGGAAAAGGAAAAGGAAAAGGAAAAGGAAAAGGAAAAGGAAAAGGAAAAGGAAAAGGAAAAGGAAAAACACTGAAGGCCAAAAAATGTTACAGATTTAAGTAGGGAGGGTAAAGGTTTTTTTTCCAAAAGCAAGGCTCCCACAAGTTCACCACAGTGTAGACTATATTTTCCTCTCTTCTGAGCCTTGTACCTTGGTTCCTTCCATCACCCCACTTTACACTTCAGCTCAGTCAGACATGCTGTAAAGATGATTCTCATTCACAATGCCAAAGAGTTAAGTTCTCAGGAGAGCTCTGCTCCACAGCATGGACTTCCCCCTTTGACCTCCCAGGGATCTCTTAAGAGGTTTCCTTCGGAGCTTCCCTGGTTTTGCCCTGAATTTCATGAACATACAACCCAATGTGCCAATGGTCTACAAAACTACAAATGCTCTGCTTCTTTCAAAACCAGGAGCTGGGTTTTCTATAGAGATTTCCGACCCTTAAGGACCATTTCTGTCCCTCTGGAACCTGCTCTGTGCCTTTCTCACCGGTGAGCAGAGTGTGAAGTCCTCTGCTATTCCCCTTCAGCAGCAGCAGTTCGATATCCCATTTCCTCTCCTCGCCTTTCCTGCTGAATAGGCAATTTTTCTCCAGTAACTTCTCATTTTTTCCCCCGAGTCAGCTTGCTGCAGCATCTATCTCAGCAGTCATCTACTGTGGAGTTCTTTACTTCTAGGCTTATTATCTTCCATTTATCTGCATTGAGCTGTGCTGCCCTATTACAACCCAGGTACTCAAAATTAATCCTCCTCATGTATCAGATTAAATTGTTTCTCATTATCTGCTTGACTCTCAGTTCAGTACCTTTTGTGAAACTAAAACTTACTTTTCCATATTATTAATCAAGACCTTCTTTTGGTGACAAAAACAAAATCTGAATGATCCAACAGTTGAAGTACTATTTCTCCTGCTAGCCAAACTTGAATTTTTCCACATTTTTCTTTTCCCTTCCTCCTGAATTCCTAGTCTGTAATCAGCCTTCTGAAATGTGAAATTAATGGATTTAATTCATATTTCTCTAACCTCTACTGTCCCCTTATAGTCAAAGATTCTCAGGGATCAATATTTTACATGATCAGATCAATCATAGCATGTGCAGCTGCTCTTGGAGCCCTGATAAAACATTTTCTTATTGCTTTTTAAAAATGGATTTACAAAGCAATTTCCTCACTTGCTCACTGGTTGTATCAGTCTTCCTCTAGCCTCAGTTATGCCAATTTCTTTAACTTTATGGTGTTGCAGATTGGGGCGTATAGGGTTTCAAATATGTGTAATTTTAAATTAATTGTTAATCACTTTACAATTTGCCAATGTTTGAATTCTATTTGGTAACAAAGACAGTAATAACCCTTTAGCTTTTAATCAAACCACTCCAATTAGTTATTCCTAATTCACCACACCATTAAATCTGAAACAGGTGGCCTCTTTCCCTGACTCTCCCCACCATCTCATCCTACAAATCCCTGTCTTAAATTTAATTCGGTTGCTTTGGAGATCTCTCTTGGGGCAAGAAGAGCAATGCAAAGGCTAAGCCTTCTTCATGTGCCAAAGATGTGACAAGAAGAGAGTATCAGGACAGCAGGGTTGGAGGAGATAAGAAATACCTCTTGTGGGCAAATGAACAGGAGATTTTGAGGGCCACAGTGTTCTGATAAAGTTCCTTGTAAAGACATTGGTCTGTCATCATGGACAGTATGATTATGACCTTGAAGACAGGATAATTATAGAATCATAGAATGGGTTGGGTTGGAAGGGATCTTAAAGATCATCTAGTTCCAAGGACCCTGCCATGGGCAGGGATACCTCCCACCAGACCAGGTTGCTCAAAGCCCCATCCAGCCTGGAACCCCTCCAGGGATGGGGCAACCACAGCTTCTCTGGGCAACCTGGTCCAGGGTCTCTCTGCCCCCATAGTGAAATATTTCTTCCTAATACCTAGTCAAAATCTCCCCTCTTTCAGTTTAAAAAATTTCAAATTATAAGATAGTTAAGATCCAAATTTGAGAAGCCCTTAGGTAAAACCTGCTGACACCTTTGCTCTCTGACTCCAGAACTTAGAGGAACATTTTCAGTGTGTTAATTTTATACTCATGATCCCCATCCCCTCCACTATATTTATCCCCTTTTAAAATGGAGGAGAAGGGAAGAGGAGAAATAAAAAAATGACACATACTTGAAAATTAATTCAAGAATGGCTTTGTTCCAGAAAAGAATGGCTTTGGTTTATTCAGTCCCTTGGTTATCAAAAAGCACTTCAGCCCTGACTGAAGGGCAAGTCTGTCTCTCTTTCTTGATGCCTCGCCATAGGAGGAGTCTCACAAACACCCTTCGAGCATTTCCTAGCACATTGCTTCTGCCTGTAGATTTCTGTAGACAAATGCAGGAGTTTGAAATCTCCTGACAACAATTTTCCAAATTTAGGTTCACGATTAGCTGGAAATAATTCCCTACTTGGTCCCAAATGCTTTTGGAATAAATGTCATTAAAAAACCCATTGCAAACCTAGACAACTCCTCAGGAGAGCTCTCCAAGGACACTGCCAGAACTGGCAAAAAAGCTGCACACCCTCCCTGGGGGTGAGGAAGCCACAAGTGTGTGTCCCTCATCCCCTCCTTCCCTGAGTAACATTGGCACATACGCTGTCCTTGGACAGATGCGCTGCAGCTGTAGGAAACACAGCTGGGGAACTTCCCCTCTAAAGGACTCCACACAACCACACAAGTCAATTTTCCATTAACATACCATGCTAATCTATGTACATTTTAATGAAAATCTTCATTCCCTTTTTTAAATACACCAAAACCCACTCTGTCTATAAAATACAGTTAAAACATGCACAAGACAAAGGAAATCCTACAGAAAGGGAAGATGATTGCATTAACCATTTTTCAGAATAATTTTTGTCTTTTGGAAGGAAAACAGACCACCAAGAATACAGTGCATCTTGAAGATGAGATTACATTTAGAGAGATATATTTGAGTCAAAGTGCTGGGCTTAATACCACAGTTTGGAAGAGATGCTGTGGCCTCCATTATTCAGATGGTCTAATGTCCTTTCTGTATCAAGTCACAGCAGCCCACTTGCAATTCAG
Source organism: Pedionomus torquatus (assembly GCA_013398155.1). Classification (NCBI taxonomy): domain Eukaryota; kingdom Metazoa; phylum Chordata; class Aves; order Charadriiformes; family Pedionomidae; genus Pedionomus; species Pedionomus torquatus. The sequence goes on along the minus strand of VZRU01016769.1, from coordinate 155,531 downwards.
AAAAACTTAACACTCTCAAGCTCAAAAACCAGTAGAAAACTTACTACTGCACTCTGTGGGTGAGGTTATTTCCATGTTTCCTGGTGTAATACTCTTCCATGCAGAATGCTGCTCAGTTCATATACAATTCATGCCCACAAAGATCTTGTAACCTTGTTGAATTCCCACCTCCCATTGCCTAACAGAATAAATGAACTTACAGCAACTTGATACTATTCAGAACTTTCTACATCTAGTCACAACACCTTGGCATTAATTGTCCTAATCAAGTGATTTTGCCACAAAGAACAATTTGACTTACTGTGCAGAATATCTAATCTGGTCTCTGCATTGACATTTTCCTTCATTCACTATAAGAAAGAAGAACATACTCCTGGTTCTCCCATTATTTAACACTAATAGACTTAATTATAGTACAGAGGTTACAGAAAAAAATCTCAAGACTGTCTTAAGCTATTTCACACATTTGTTAATTATTAAGAAAGCACACAATCCAATTACACCTGACTTTTATTTGCCCTTAGTGCAAAGGAACTAAAAGGTGATGTAATGTTATAAAAAAAAAAAAAAATTAAGGTCATGGCAAGGCTCCTTCCAACCATCAAAATGTGTGAATGACCTAGTACAAGGAAGAATCAAGTCTATTACTTTAATGAAATCACATCCATAAGTGGCAATACACTGTTCTGGGACAACAATAACTAATGTCACTGGGTAGCTTACCCAGTCAATAAACCTTGAATCTTTTAAATCTGAAGCTATGCCAGTCAAGTCAGCAAGAACAAAAGGCTCTTCTCTATGAAGAAGACATTTGCTAGTGTTTCTGCTCGTTGTCCTTTAAGTTCTAGTCCGTGAACCCAACAATCAAGGAGGAAATACAATCACTGTTAAACACAAGAATTACACTGATTTTTGGATAGTACTGTCTTTAATTTTCCTCCACACTTGAATTTCCTATCCATTCCTTTGCTTATAGTTTGTATGTAGTCATTTTATTTTTCATTTATACCCTTCTCTCTGACAAATGCTGTCAAAGTGGATACCCTCAGCTGAGGTATGAGCAGAAGAGACTTTAGAGTATGCATTTACTTACATGAAATATAACTTGAATTTACGGAGTGGATATGCATATGGAAACGTAAAATTTGGCCATCCTTTCTTTACCTATGGGATGACTGCTTGTTAGTAGTGAAAGAGACCAGGATATTCCACTAGTTTCCTTGTTTTCATCTCCAAAGGAAAAAAAATTCTGGCGAAAAATGGGATTTTTTTTTTTCCAGGGAAAGTACTTTTTATTCCAAGGAAAGACAGATCTTTGCATAAATGGAAATAAAAAAAAAAAGTAGACTTCTGTATCAGCTATTAACATAAGGCATGGGTTTTAAAAATTACATAGATGGAGTTGTCCTATGCAGAAGGAGCATGAAAAAGAGACCATTTCAGCCCAGACTGAAGACAATGTATGTTTTACACTTCACTTCTCATTCACTGAGACGGACAGACAACCCAGCTTTCTGATTCAATACGCAAAGCCCTGACTCATGCCCAAAGTACACCTTCCTCTAATATTCCAACAGTTTTCTCTATCATGTTGGAAAAACTTACATCTTCTACTAGTTCAAGCAGTCTTGTTGAAGACAATGGGTACTCTGAAGATACATTGACATATAAGTCTTCAGAGCAATATTTAAGAGAGAGAGAAAATTCTGGAACAACTTTGCAAGAAGACTAGGATAATTTCCCAACTTGGCCTCCAGCCTTGTTATTACAGAAAATGGAGGATGAGATGGTTTGTGGTGAGGAACCTCTATAAACTATAAAAGAAGTTTATGGGAAGACTCCTGCAATGCTGAGGAGGGAAAGAGAGAGAGAAAAAAAAAACCAACACCAACACTTTGAGGGAAAAAAAATAGTAAAAAGTATCTTCTTTTCTTAATTTTGCCCCCAAATGGAAATAATCAATTTATGTAATACAAACTTGATAGTGAAATATGACCTTTGTAATTATACATTTGCACAGTCGCAACCCTTTTCTTTGGTGAACTGTGTTTCCTCTTTAATAAAAACCTTTTTTGAAAAAACTTCCCTTCTAAGACTTCAGAGGTCATGTTACAGACACTCTTAAAAGCTGCAGAAGACATAGTTCCAGACAAAATCCCTGGTTTGTGCATATGGATTTCTTCTTGTTCCTCCCACCTCCCTTCTCATTTGTTTTTTAATAGACTGCTGAGAAGAAGAGCTATTAGGAGTAGCTGAAGCAGGCAAAGCCATTATCACTTGTTCTCTACTGGACCTTCATTGCAGCTAAGCTTAATGGAGTGGCAGAGGATTCCTAGAACATTTGGCAGCACCACGTATAAAATCAACCTTGAGTATTTAGTCTCTTGAGAAGTTAGAAGAAACCATTAGGAGCAAGGTTCTTGGCCAATATTCACTCCACTCCTGCAATCCCTCCCTTTCACAGCTTCAAGATCCTTCAAATGAGGCAATGCCAATTTGAACGAGTTATATTACACAAGAAATAACAAGTCTTGTTATTACAGTGATGGGGAAATCAGGCATCAACTCTCCCATACTCTGCAACATTGTCACCACTAGATTTTTAAAGACTCTAAAGAAGCTCTAAACTATTTGTGAATTTGCTCAACTGCAAGAACCAATCTGTTTTGATCCTTCCCTGGAGTCCCATCGTAAATCAAAGTAGTACAACTGAACCTTTTAACTAAAGTTTCCTTTCTGCCCAACCTACAGCAAGAAAAGTCTCCTGAGAACTCTGGTGCGTGAGTTTAGATGTGCGTGGTTTTCCTTATAAACCTTGATTATTAAAAAACCCCTTTCCTACAGATTTGTATCCTTAAAAGTAAGTTTTCATCACAGAAATCAACTGCAGGAGACTGAAAAGCTGGCTGTATTTTACTGGGTACTCTGTTCCACCTCAAGCTGCTCCTGCCTCCTAGCCAGAATCTTTTCTCTTATGACTAAACAGAGAGAAGATGGACTTAGAACAACAATAGATTGAGCTCAGAGGGAAACAGAATGACTCATGAAACACAGGCTATACAGAAAGATTGCTAGAAATAAAAGAAGGAATAAAGGTAGAGAACTTGGCATCAGAAGAAGAAATGGTTCCTGTTAAGAGAGAGGAGCTAAATATAGAACTCCTCTGCAACACTGAGTTAAGTCACGGATGCCTTTCAAAGGTATGGGATGAAATCCGTGGGGATGTATTACAGAACTCAGTAAGTTGACCTGAAGCCAACTACCACTCTCACCACATCCATCCCAGGAAGACTGAGTTCCAATTTTACCCATAAATAAGAGCCTGGCCAAGCACTTACAAAGAAAAATGTCAGCAAGCATCCATCTCAACCTCATTCTGTTGGAAACGAGCCAACTTTAAAAGCTGGCAATAAAACTCTTAAAAAAACCCCAACCCTGAAGCACACCACTAAAAAAAAACCTGGCAGGAGTGCTGGATTGTTGTGCTTTTTTTTTCATTATGTCCTTTTGAGATGGTTTTTAGAAGGCACCTTTTCAGTTCCATTGAGGCAATATAAATCCTGTTATAGGAGAGATTATATCAAGAACAAATTGTCGCATTGCTGCCCTGTGATTTTCCTCAATTAAGCTCTTGGATAAATCATTATGCACATGTTTTCACTTGCATTTGCAAAACAAAGAATCTGCCCATAAAGACACTTGGATCAGATATATATTGGCAGCAGTCTGCAGATGTCAATGTATTTCATTAAATATACATATGTTGAGGATATGGACAACTACTTGTGTGGCTGGAATCCACTGTTTAGATTATTAAATCATTTAATACATATAAGGATACATACAGAGCTGTGAACATGGAGTTAGAAAAGAAACTGCTGTGCTTTGTGCATCTGGCTAGTCAGTTCATGGGATCAGATCTTCACAGGGTGAAACAGAGCAACCCAAGAAGAACAGACTGTGTCTCTGGTGGTGTTGGCATAACAAAGATGATGTTACTCAAAACAAAGTTGTAGCTCAGTAACTGATCTGTTTTTCTTTGATGATCTCTGTCCTCTCCTGGTCATTTTTATCACTTCCAGGTTGTCATCCAGAAGGGGCTTCCAACTCCTCTCTAATGCAGTAGCCTTCTAACTATCCTGGAGCTCAGGGATCCCTCTCTTTTTCAAGTTTGGATCTCACCTGTAGCAACAAGTTCATCCAAAAGCACTCTGATCACCTGTCCATACCATCAGCTTCTTAACCACTCTCCTAACAGACTTTTCTTCCCCATGATTGGCCTCACCTCCTCCCATATCAGTCTCTCCTCCTCAGCACCATGATGCCTTATGGTTCAAAACCTGTCCTCTCCTCCTTACTGCTCTTTATTTCCATTCTCCTATCATTGCTTGTCATTCAACTCAGCCCAACTTTCTTCTTGATGATTAGCCCACACTTATTTGCAACTTGTACCCAAATTAATAGGAATTAATAAAAATAATAGGAATGGGGAGTAGAAGTGGTTTTCAGCAAATGAAAAATACATTTATCTTCAAAAGTGTCTTCAGTGGACATGAACTGTCAACTCAACAGAGTTCTCAGGACTTCCAGTGGTACCAGCCTGCACAGCTTGAGCATCTGCTGCCATTATGTCCCGAAGATGTTCTGCTGTATTCTGAATTTGAAAGAAATATTATTTACATGCAGAACAGGAAGCCTTAGGAAAGTGTGCACCTCAGTGTGCCAAAGACCAAGCAGTCAAGAGAAACCGCTGGAAGAGATACTGACATCCTTTAAAACAACCTACTAATTTTTGATTAGAGGGTCATCACTCTTAAAAATGAGGAGCCCATGTTAATTCAGGAACCTTTTGGTAATCTGCTTAGTCTTCCTTAAGGCTAACTGCTATGCCTTGAAGGTAGCTGGTCCAGCAACCCAGCAGACAAATGATTTTAAATAACTTCCTTGTCTGTTATTCTGAAGGAAACTATCAAGAGGCAAAAGCAGTTTTCAAGCAGAGCATCCATGTGAATTTTAGAGAATACGTAACTTCCACTTGAGCAGCAATTGCATATCATGAAGAATATGTTCTTCAGCACCAGCAGGAAACCTTGTTTTGACTCAGAGCTTCCCTCAACTTGGAAATAACTAGTGCTGTATTTTTTTATACATCCAGAATCATATAAGGCTGACTGTATATTTCACGGTACATATTATTAAATGCACTACACGAAATCTTTTAAAGACAGTAATTTCCTAAACATGCTCCTTTTTTATTAGTACAAAAAGAGGCAAATTTTTTCACAATTTTTACATTTATCTGACTTCATATCCAAGTGATTTAAGAAACTGCTTGCTTGCATTTGGCAGCTCAAGATCCATTCAAATTTTTGCTTACTACTGTTCTGAAAGGGTATTTAATCTAAATTTATCACAAAAAGGCCAGCTGTATGAACTCGACTGGGTTAATGCTGATAGTTTGCCATTAGAAGGAAACATCCTTTGTGAAGTTTAAATATTTTCAGTATTTGAGAGACATCAGCAACATTCAAAGTCAGCTTTGCTACTTGTCTGAAATGAGAGAATGATGATACTCACCAGAGGTAAGAGCAATGAGAGAGCAAAACTCTCATCTTCAACTACTGACTCAAACAAATGGGAGGTACAGAGGGAGAGAAACAGGAGCCAGCACCAATTAAGCAAATTTGCACAACCGAAATAAACTTCATTTTAACAGCTTTCACAATTAAGTGTCATATTTGGCATCTCCTGTTGCAGAGATTAAAAGCTATATAATTGCATAGAGGAAAGGCAGGGTTAGAGATCAGACTGAGAGCAACCACAAATGTGGTTAATGCCATGTCTTTTTCAAAAAGCAGAAATCTTAGCACTGCATTCACTGCAGTCCCAGACTCTTGTTCTGCAGGTGGTCTTCTTTGGCAGACTCTTCTGCAGCCCTGGCAGTCTTCACAACATTGATGTCAAAGTTGGTAAAGCTTCCAACCCAATGATTGATGTTCATGAGGTCAGGGAAGAGATATGAGTAACAAGACTCTTCTTCCTGAAGTTACCAGCGCAGAGTTTATTGGTGTCAGAGGCCTCCTGAATTCTCCTGAGACTTGACTGATGCATCTTCAATGGATGCTAAAGTACCAGCTTGCTGCTGGATGGAGTAAATTCTGCTGATTCAGGGATATAGATACTTTTTCTAAAGGAAACCACTTGGTTTCATCCTCTAAGGATGTGAGGCTCTAGTTCAATCTAAGCCTCTAACCTTCTCAGGAAAGCTGCAAGGATCACAGTTGAGAAATGAAACATATCTCTGCCACAAGATCCAAGGAAAGAACCACTGAGACAGGTGTATTCTAACACGAAGGAAAAACAAATGTAAGGAGGAAGGTTAAACTGCTATTTAGAAAATACTTGTTAAGAAACCCAAAGCTCAGTCACTGCAATTAAGAGGAAGCAGGGTTATGTCACTTCATTTGTCTTCGGTCCCTGGCTCCAGCAATACCATCAAGATCCTTAGATATTTGTGTAACATTGCACTCAGTCACCACTCTACACACACTCTTGTGACTGTTCTATGCCAAAGGCTACAAAAAACCAAATCAAAATCTGTCTGAATGATGCTGGCACAAATCTGAAGAGTGGTCACTAAGTTTTTACTCAGTTGTGAGAGTTAGATTTGACCAGATAGCACAGAATAGTGAGAACTAACACCAATAGCATTTCTAGAAGGGACTGTTGTGTCATGTGGAAATGTCAAGTGTGAAAGACAGCTGGTGCCTAAAGAATTCATGTGCAGTAAGCTGTATATATTTTTTCCTTGCTAAATCAACATGCAAGAATTCAGTGCACTTGGAAACTGTGGGAGGCAGTTTCAGATCAGGAATATCCAAGATGCCCGAGTAAGGATTTCTCCTTGTTTCCAAAATGCACTATCATTTTTTTGACAGCAGGAGTTAAAGGAACATTGTGTCACTTCAAGAGGATGTACAGCCACGTGCCATACACAACTCTGTTTGTCAGAACCTTTGCAGGTGTATGGCCCTTTGCAGGGCCATGGAACCTTTGCAGGTGTATGGAACCTTTGCAGGTGTATGGCCCAAAAAATAAATCTGTCTGTCTCAGTGTTTTCAAACATATGGTAGAAATAAACACACATGCACACTGGGATCAATGCCCAGCAATCTCCTGCTTAGTGTTCCTGAACACCACTGCTGTACAGTACATCTTTCTCTCTTGAAGGACAAGACCTGGCTTAAAAGATGTGCAAATATTATGCACTGTCTACAGAAGCTGGGGGTTTTTTTAAGGATATAGGCAACATCAAAGAACTTGTACACAGCAGGAAAACTCTGTAGATGGATAACAGTGGGCAAAAAAACTGAATACAAAACAGTCTGAGCACTGACTTTTTCCCAAACATTCAAATACTATTGAAAAAACATTAAATAATTTTACGTAAGTGTTCTAGGAAAACTCTGGCCTTTTTCTATCTCTGTTGTGCTCACTGATGTCTGGGTAAAGCTTCTTCTATTTCTTTAGCTTTACAGATCAGAACACTTAAAAACAGACAGAAGTGCTACCACCAAAAGTTAACTGCTTACACAATCATAAAAGATCCCTAACCCACATTACTGCATGGTGTACTCACCATATATTTGAAATAAAATGCACTGCTGTGTAAATTCTTCAGCTTTTCTCTGAAAGCATCCATGGCTCTGTCAGAACAGTAATCAGAATAAGGAGAAGCATGAGAAAAACACAGTTAAAGGAGCACATGGAGACCAGGCTGAGATTGAAGCAAGACTGAGCTCCTTTTATTTTCCACATAATCCTAGAGGTCTATTAGACTTTCTGATGAACCCTGGCCACTTTCATGCATTCATAGTTGCTGAAACAGCTGACGGAATGAAGAGCAGAAACCCCCAAGTTAGATATGGGCTAAGCTAACCCTAGAACCAGAAAACATTGACATACTGCAATGTAATACTCAAGCTAACTATCTCAGAGATTACCAACACCAGAACATGGTGCTGCACTGGGCTGCCCAGATGTGGGACCGTACCTTGGGGATCTTCACAGTATGCTCTGCTGTACCACACAGACATGCCTAAATGCTTTTGTACATGATTGCCTTGGGAAAGGAAACAACTTTCCAGTGATGGCTAAAAAGTTGAACAACTTGTTTCTGGAGTTATCCCAAACCTAGAACAGCATGAAAAATTTGGCATGTTCTCAACCCAAAGGCCAATATTTAAATATTACAGACATTACCACTGATAAAAGGCCATGCAATAATTATGATGGGCCATGTAGTTGAATAAGATACAAAGAAGAACCTTTGTTATATAAAAAAGAACTACATCATCTTATTTGAAATGAGGACAGATTGAAGAGTGAAGTCTGATGTTTCCTCAGGAGAGTCATGGAATGAAAAACCAGCAAGACAAAGGCCTTCCTCCATACAAGGAGCACTCTTTGAAGCTCTCAAATAGTCCTTCAAAGACAAGATGAGAAAAGAACACTAGTGTGACTCATTTGGTCTAAATGTCCTACTTCAGATATGCGAAGTGCCAGATACTGTCTCTATAATGAATATTTACTCTGAGATAAGCATAAAATAGCAAAAGGCATAAATAAAAAAATTACCTTGAAGAATACACAGGTAAGGAAAAAGAAAAGAGTTGTCTTTAGGTTGCCATGACCTGTCCAGTAGTGAGACCAGCTCCAGCTTGAGAATTAAAACCCATAGTCTTGCAATAAATCTTTCCAGCAGAAAAAAGAACACAGTCCAAAAGGGACTATGGGTTCAATAACAGGAATACACACAAAGGTACTTTATAACAGTGAGTTTGATCAAAAGGACATAGTCTGCAGGAACTATGGCTTAAATATCAGGTCCCCTGAAAGGGTGCTGGGTAAGAAGTGACTGCAGGGAGAGCATCAGTCTCCAGATGCTGGGGTGGAATAAACCCCTGCATCAGTACATGTTGGGGGTTGACCTGCCAGAGAGCAGCTCTGTGGAAAAAGAGCTGGAAGTCTTGGTGGACAACACGATGATCATGAGCCAGCAATGTCCCCTTGTGGCCAAGAAGGCCTCCTGGGCTCCATTAAAAAAAGCATGGCCAGCAGGTCAAGGGAGGTCATCTTCCTCCTCTGCTATGCCCTGGGGAAGCCAAATCTGGAGTACTGTGTCCAGTTCTGGGCTCCCCAGTTCAAGAAGGATAGGGAACTGCTGAAGAAGGTACAACAAAGGACTGTGAAGATGATGAGGGGACTAGAAATCTCTCTTATGAGGAAAGGCTGAGGGACTTAAGAGACTTTAGTCTGGAGAAGGCTGAGGGGGATCTGATCAATGCCTATAAATACTTAAAGGATACCTGTCAGGAGGTTGGGGCCAGTCTTTTTTCAGTGGTGCCCAGTGAGAGGACAAGAGGAAATGGGCAAAAACTTTAGCATAGGAAGTTCCATCTAACATGAGAAGGAACTTCTTCACTTTGAGGGTGACAGAGCCCTGGAACAGGCTGCTCAGAGATGGTGTGAAGTCTCTGTCTCTGGAGACATTCAACACCATCCTGTCCAGCCTGCTCTGGTGATCCTTCTCTGGCAGGGGTTTGGACTGGATGATCTCTAGAGGTCCATTCCAATCCCTATCATTCTGTGGTCCATTAGTGCCGGACACCATCTGAATTGCCCCTTGATGCACTGCTGGCCTGGGCAGCAGCTTGGAAAACATAGTGGCACTGTTAAATTTGAAATCCTTCTTCTGTCAGAAAGAGGGTGTCAGGACTACCTTTATTCCTTATATTTTATCTTCATTTCCTCCAGCTATGTCATTCTAAATATTTGAGTCTGACAAACAGAATACAGTATAATCCCCATTTCCTGGACTGAGAGGTGTGTGCACACACAGGGAGAAGGATTTTCCATCTGTAATCCTTATTTTAGGTCATGCTCGGCTGACAGCAAGAGCCACATACCCTTGAAAAAGTCTGTTATTCAGGCCAGTAGGAATAACCTGGCAGGTGTATTAGTTAAAAAGCAGTTAGCAAAACAAATTGATAGGATGCAGGAATCAACACACTGATCTCCATGCCTTTCAGGAGCTAAGGGAAGCCCTAAGGCAAGCTCTTGCACTCACTCCTGGGAGCTGGCAGGTACACATGAATTCAGGAACAAAAGTTTGGCAAGCCATTCAAAATACTACCTTCAGTGACTTGTCTTCAAAACCCAAATGCTTCCTCAATATACACTTTGGAATCATTGTAATACCTGCTGACAGAAATGCTTTATCAACAATTTGATGCCTCCTGCTCAGCTTCACTTTATACAGTGAACCATCACCTTACTGTTTAAATCATGTCCAGACACCTTTAAAATAGTTGGTTTTTTATAAGGCAGCACACAGCTGGATATATAAACACTGAGCACAAAGCCAAGAACTTGGTGGAAAGTACATAAAGCACAGAAAATGAAAGAAGTGGTACAGAATAACATTTAAGGATAAAACTGAAATAGGCTAATAACCTGTTGCTGTTCATGCATTACCTGCCAAGGCTGTCTGCTCCTGTCCTCTGTCTGTCACTATGCCACTCCACCCTTCCTGCCATAGCCAGAATCAGGCTCTCCTACTGCTGAGCCATTTGGTAACTTACATGGTGAGAAAAGAAGGCATATGGTGATTGGAGGTGATTCTGCCCCTCTGCTCTGCTTTAATGAGATCCTGGAGTCCACCTGCAGTACTTGGTCCAGCTCTGGACACCCCCAACATAACAGGGACATGTATCTGTTGAAGCAGATCCAGAGGTGGCCATGGAGCCCCTCTACTGTGAGGACAGGCTGAGAATGCTGGGGGTGTTCAGCCTGAAGAAAAGAAGACTCCGGGGAGACCTTATGGCAGCCTTCCAGTATCTGAAGGGGGCCTATAAGAAAGCTGGGGAAGGATGTAGTGATAGGACAAGGGGCAGTGGCTTCAAGCTCAAAAATATTTAGATTAGATGGCAGGGGGGAATTTTTCACTCTGATGGTGGCGAGCCACGGGCCCAGGTTGCCCAGAGAAGGTGTGGCTGCCCCATCCCTCGAAGTGTTCAACAGCAGGCTGGATATAGGGCTTTGAGCAACCTGGTCTAGTGGGAGGTGTCCCTGACTGCAGCAGGGGAGTGGAACTAGATGATCTTTAAGGTCCCTTACAACCTAAACCATTTTGTGATTCTATGATTAGTGGTGGACCTTGCCAAAGTATGGGTCAGTGCAGAAGCATGTGGTGTGGTGAGAGGAAGGGAAGGCTGGAGGCAGCTGGGAGTTCAGCTGGCACAGGCTGCCACAGAGAAGAAAAAGAAAAAAACTCAGATTCTAAGTTTAAATCCAGGGAAAAAAATATTAAATTCCCAGCTCTTCTATATTTCCACATGGCTAGAAATGTCACACCTTAGATTCTTCCAAAGATACTAGTTCAGTGCCGAGTGCTCAGCTGATGCAGTAGGCAGTGCTACTGTAATGCTGATGAGATGCCCAAAGAAGTTTTGAAAGTAAAATTCTTCACTTCCTTGTTTATAATGGGAAACATCAAACTTCCCTACTGCAGAGCAGTGCTATGAGGAAAGTCAATCCCGAATGGCTGTAGCAATAAGGAACATATAAACTCCTAAGAGAGTAGGAAAATAACAATTCATATTAAACTCTATGAGAGGGTTCTGATCCCATTTGCAGACAAGTAAATATTGGGTAAATCTTGGATTTTGGTTGAATTACTCTGGATTTGCACTGTACATGCCTGAACCCAAGCCAGGCCCACACTGCATTCAGGTAAGCTCATTAAATACATCCCAAACTCTCTGGGCACTGTTGGGAGCACTCACATGTTTAAAGTTTATCATGTGCTTAAAGGCTTTGGAGGATCAGGGCAAGAGGGCTCAGCCACTTACAGGACTGAGCTATTCTGCTTTATGTACTAAATATCTGAAAGAAATAAGAGTGCAGTTGTCACCACTGCCTCCCAACCCCCTGAAATAGAAGGTTATCACTTAATCACTCAAGTCAAAGTCAGCTTCTCTTTGGGGGGAAAAAGCTATTATAACAGTGGCAGCTTCAGACCTTTGGCTTTTGTAGTCTGTGCCACTCCTTTCACATCATCCCTCACTACAGATACAGTTCCACAGCTGCAGCAGCTCCATGTGCATTCAGACAAACAGGTTGTAGAGATTATTTTCATTCAGTATTGGTCAAGGCTCAGGCCTTGCTTATTCCTTCTTGCCAGTGCCAGGGAGCAAGGAAAGGTGAAAATTTTACCTTCTTTACACAATGACCCAAGAGCAGGCAAAATCCAAGTCAAGAACAAGGGTTTTCTGAGGTAAAGGGTGATGATGTGAGCTGGGAGCTGCAGATCCTGACACCAGGCAATGACAGACTGCCTGACCTCCCTGGATGAACTTCTCTGGGCCAGCAGGAAAGGGGTAAATGCTCCTGTTGGCAAAAGCCCTGGCAAATGGCCTACCAAGTCTTCACTTCTCACCTGAAAGCAGAAGACATGATGAAAAACATCATGAAAGATGAGGAAATGTGATTAATTTAGTACAAAAGGACCATAACCCTGATAAAGTTTCTAAATAGGATCAGATTATATACCATAGAAGCCCTTGTTCCATGAATCAGTGAGCTCCTCTCAGGTGGCTGTTGGTCCAGGTTAATTTTGAGGCTGAAAGCACTCACAGCAGAGATGCAGAACGTGTTCAATGGTATTCCACGGCTGAGTGTGCTGGATCTCAACATCTCAGACAAGACAGGCACAGGCAAATGTACCTGTGTTTCATGTGGCTCATTTCCATTATTCCCCCCCACAACGCAAATTCTTGTCCAGTTCTGAAAATATATAAAGTTAAAAAACATCTCGTTGTTCTTCATGATTTGAAATACAGGTTCTCCTCCCCCTTCTGCTTTCCTATTCTCCTCTAAAGTGCAGGAATGTACATGTATTAACAAAATTAAATGAGAGAGCCGAGTTAATAGGACTGATTCGGTCTAGAAGAAAAGTGTATAATTAGAGTGCCAAGTAACAGTACTACCAGTGGTGACACAATGCTTGGAGTGCCAAGGGGACAGTCAGCATGACAACAGAAACGCTCTGAAATTCGGCTGGTGAGACAAAAACCATGTGTGCACATGGAGGAGACGGAAGAGCAAGCCTCCCACATGGTATGTCTAAATATCCTACCTCTTCCTCACGCCTGGGACTAGTTCTACCACTCATTCCATTGCTAGGAATGAAGATAACAAGCTATTGTCAAGGGCAACTGCAAAGCTGCTTGTTTCACATTAGCATCCTTAACATTTTCTATCTAATCAGATTTCCTGTTGGTTGAGAAAAGCTGCCTTTCCTCATTACCAGCTGCTATCTCCAGTTTTCCCTCTCCCAATGCATATTATGCCATGCTTGTCTGCTTTTCTGTGTAAAAAGGTTATGTATGCCTGGAGGGAGAGTAAATGTTACCAAAAAAAAAAAGGCAAAAAACCCCCACATGAAAACGGAACTGTGGGCAAGAGGCCAAGACTCTTGATTATGTGACTGTGACTAACGAATGTGTGTTTTTAAAAAACATTTCTCTCATTATATTCCCTCCTCTAGATGTAATAATACAACTCAAATTGGAGCAGACTTCTTTTTTATGTAACCATGTTTTATACAGATAGCAGCAGCTTATGTTTAAACTATTTAAGAGAACAAATAGCTGCAAAATGTACTTCAGATGGCCCTTCTCCTGCTAGCAGAGTATTTTTGGCTGAAGGGAAGCTGCAAAAACACCCTGTATTTTACTGCCACTTGGATGTAATTGTAAACAATGCCCAATGCCCACAGGACTTCGCATCCAGGTAAGGATGTCAGCTCTGCTTGTTTTATTGCATTTGAGAGATCCACAACATTGTAAACTGTAGAATGACTTTGACAAAACAACACTGGAAGGATGCAGAATAAAGCAGCAGTTTGTCTTTTAATGTAGTCCAAAGTTTCCCGCAACACGAGGAAAGGCAGCATCCTCTCTGAACTGGGATCCAGACTGACAGACATCACCCTGCTGGCACTAGACCCGAATGGGAATTTCCACATTTTGGAAATATAATATTGTTGTGACTTCCTATTGTTTGCATCCTTTCTTCCACATTTACCACTTTAAAGGACTGTCCTTGCTGCAGGAGTGGACTAAGGACCTTTTAGGGGTCCTCCAGGTTGATATCAAACATACTGGCTCTGGACCTAGTCTATTTGAGGCATGCGAGTGCTATGAGAAAAGATAACATTGCAAGCAGGCAGGAAGGGTCAGAAAAAGAACAGGAGACCAAGACAGTATAATTTAGGAAAAACAGATCTAATTTTCTCATTCCTTCTCCTGCTTTTAGAAATGAGCCTGAGATATGAGAAATGACAGGCCACCTGGTTCAGGTACCAGAGTGAGGTGGTATTTAAGTCTTTCAGCAAACAGTAGAACAGTGCCCAAACAACCCTACAAAAAGGGTATACAGGGATGTATACTGATAACAGTATACACACCTAGGGGAGTAAAATTCTAAAGTGTTAAGTGAGATTCCTGAAACGTTAACCCTCTATGAAAAAGATTAAAAAGTGCAGGGAAGAAATTCATCATCTAAATGAAATATTTAGACAGAGTTGCAAAGTTAGAAACATGCAGGATTTACTATGTGTTCCCATGTTATTACTCAGCAGATTACTCTTTGCAGAGTCTCTCATCTGCATTTTTCCATAAAACTTCCATTATGACATTTTACTTGGAGAGCTTTCCTAATAGCTTCTTAGTTGCCGTGCTTTCTAGTACCTTCAAAAATGTGTAAATCATGCTGTGGTAACAGGTTTAAACATTTATTTTCATTCATCCTCACAGCACAGTTGAGCTGTTAACTCTGGGTTTGCTCTAGAAGGTATTCAGGTAGGGGTTTATTTCAGCCACTCCATTAACTTCAGTGGACTGTTATAGTGTTTGCAGTGAAAGCCCAGTCCAGATCACTTCACACAGAAATTTTTTCAACAAACCACTGAGGATGACACACATCAGTCTTTTGGTGAGTCTAACACCACTGCCAGGAAATTCTCAGATTTTGAAGAAAGCCCAATGCAGGCCAGACAATTTAAGCTGAAATAGAGACTACGAGGATTCCTAACATATATTTTCCCCTCTCATGATAGTAGCCACATCTTTCATTGAAACACATAGATAAATCATGCAACAGTAAAAATGGATACTCCTATGAATTCCCATCAACTCAGATGGTTGTGAGATAAGTCAATGGCCATAGCTTCTTGTACCCTGTATAGTAATGCAAAATTCCTGGAGGAGAGGAGGAGTGATAAAAAGAGGAAGGGGAAGAGACATTCATCCTTGTATACAGCAGTAAAAGATGAAAAGATTTGCTCTCAGAACTAAACATTTTCAGAAATAATGATTAACAATACCATATGCTATGGAGGAAGGAGTAACACAGCTGTTTTGGGGAAGAAGCAGTATGTAGATTTGTGGAGAACTGAAAAGCAACTGTTGGCATCCAGGTGACAATATGGCAGAACTGATGCTCCCTAGGTCTTCACATAGGCCTTGCAAACTTCTCCCGAGGATCCTGAATTCCTCCACATCAAACCAAACCATGTCCCCAGGAGACTCACACTCTGGAGGTAAAAGGCCCAGCACAACTCTGCTTCTTTTGTTCCTTTACATGCCATTACCCCATTACCGGATAAAATTGTTAATTTATTCACTGAAAATGATAAGACCTAGGTAAGAGTGACTCCCCAGGAGGAATCCAGGTCCCAGTAGAAGTTCCACTGAAATAACCACCAGCTGCTACTGGAGTTATACAAGAGCACAAGGGAAAACTGAAATACAGTATGTGAGTTGACGCCAAGTTTAGGGCCCTTCTCTATGGCTCACATGGAACTTTTCATTTCATCCAACATCACCTTCTGAGGATGCTGAGCACCTCTAGTAGCTCAGTTGTCATCATCTTCCTAGAGGAGCTTGAAACAAACAGTTCTGGGCTCATAATTCACTCATGCATAATACAAACTGAGACAGATAATAGGAAATTCACTGTATTTGCTAACCTAGAAGAGTGCTATGGGATTCATCTTTCCTTCATGTTTACTGAATTCAGAATTACAAAATCATTACTCCTATTGAGTCAGCCCCAGAACCGAGAGGAAAATCAGACTTTGTATTTTCAAAACCCAATTGTAATATTCAGTTATCTCACCTCTGAAACAAAAAACCTCTCCCCACACCTCCCATCAGTGTTTGTGTCAGACTTAGTATTTCTGGTGAGATGAGAAAGAACTGCTATTTTAATAAAATACTTTTAAATAAAAGACACAGGTGCCCCAAAAGTGGTACAAAGAACCATCATACAAAATTTGGGGTATGTAACGAGAAAACAGATTGAATATTTTGAGTGGCAGCTCAGCAACTGATGCCCATCATTACACAGAGAGTAACAAAAGTGATTTGTGAGGGATGACTCCAGCCTACCCACTTTGCCATTCCTGCAGACTCAGTTGTGGCAGAATCCAGCCCTGAATATTTCACCTTAAAATACATCTACCAGCAGTAGCATTACTTGTCTTGGCAAATACGGCAGCTTATGCAAAAAGTAGAAGGCTTACCATGTGGAATATGAGGCAGTAACGCAAAACACATATGGAAAGTAAGAGAAAATATTAAAATAATATAATACCTTAATCTTATGTATGCTAGACAAATAAATTAAGATATAGACACCTCATTAGTAATTTCATATTAGTAAACACAGCATTAGAACAGACCATACCTTTGCTTTATCTGAAAAGGAAAACATTCTACTTGTGTTTTTCTGCTCTGCATGCATTTCATTTTCCAAAATGCAACTGGGCGTGCATTACATACAGATTTTGTCCTGTTTCCCCGAAGTACAGCTGCCATGAGCATTCTATAGCACTATGCAGAAGCCTTATGAAGTGAAAGGTGTTGGGGACAAGCCGAATTTCAGTTCTAAGTGCCAGATTTGCAGCAGAGCGCAGCTTCAGGGATGTTTTACTGGAAAGAACTGACTAGGAATTGATGCTGTTTAAGTAGCAAGCAACTTTTGGCAGCCAAAAAAAGGGCAGTGTGTAATGATGAGAGCTGAAACAAACAGACTTTATTTAAGAAAAAGCAGCGCCACTTTACTTCTTGTCTAGAATGACACCGTACATGGCTTTTATTATCGTGTCCCGTGGTAGCCGACCCAGACACTAACAGGCAAGCAAAGGGGGATATGGAGTGCATCACGCTGCCTGCACCAACACAGGCTGGGAAACACACAGCACACTCTAGGGACAAACATGGAAAAGAAAAAGATAAAAAAGAAACAAACAGAACATGGATCCATAGTGCCACAAACCTTCTGGCTCTGTGTTCTCTTTGAGGTGCACTTGCTTCAGTGGGCAGCAGAAGATTTCGTGACACTTAGCACGAAAAGGGGACTCTTTTTTCTTTAATTCCGCAGATTGGATCGAATCTTGCCGTAACATAATGTACTCCTGTGTGCCAGGGGGAGCGTCATCCATAACTGTGGTCACCACATAACAAAATGAACTCAAGTTAGAGCTTGATGAAAGCAATCTAGAGAATTAAATCAACTACACAATGTCAGGGTGGGGAAAAAAAAGGAGGGGAAGAAAGGTGTATAGGAAAGAAAATAAAAATTAAAGTGCAAAGTATCTTAGTCATGGTGGTAGAAGGATGGGGAAAATATTTACTTTTATAAACAACACTTCTCATAAATGTCAACACTTTATATTGTTTCATGCAGCTTTAATAAAGAGTAGAATAACACCCGGCTCCAAAAAGCAACAAGGTTCTCTCCTATGTCTGCTTTATTCTCCTATAGCAGCTATATCTATTCTGCATGCAGACTAAGAAAAAAAGCAAACACAGCATGCTGTTACTGCCCAGACACAGGCAATCTCCATGTTAACACCAGGGAGTAATCATTCAAAATCTGCAGGTAACGCAACATCAATTTATCTAGTCTCCAAAGTAAAAAGAACATGCCTATATCTGGGTATGCAATTACACACAGTTCCTTGGAGCAAGAATGATAATCCAGTGACATTTGACTTGGTCATAATTTTCAATGGATAGAAGAGTAGATGCACAAAGAGAAAGCACATTAATCCTTTGGATGGTTTTCTTGTAAAACAGCAAGTCATGTTTTAAAGTTGATCTTATAAATCAATAGTGCCATTAATAATATGAATTATATGCAGCCTGAAATGTTTTCTGAATGGGGTCAGACTATTAAATGATAAAAAGATAAAATATACAGCATACAGAAAGCTCCAGCTACTGCAAACTGTTACATTACCAGAAAGAATTGAAACACTTTTCCACTATCTAAGAAATGGAGCCTTAATAAAAGATAGTGAGATTCTGCAGCTTACAGCTTTAAGGCACAGATCATCTCTCAAGAACAAAAATTAAATGCTTTTGCAAAACACAGTCTATAACCACTACTAGATATTCATAGTGTGATACAGAGATATAAAACTACTCCTAAAACCAGTCTGAGATTCTCAAACTCTATAGGAAAAAGACTAAAAAAAATCAAAGACTTGCAAAGTAAAATTCCAACAATCAGGAACGTCATTATTGTTAGGCTCGTCTAAAATGGCAGATGCATTAGCCCTGTGTAAGTTTATATAGGTCTAGGAGTGTTCGAACAATTTAACTGTTTTCTAAAGACCTGCCAACATATAATAATTTTTAAGAACTGTCAGATTTAAATACGCACCCCCTCAAATAAATACGACCCTCTTGCATTTTCATGCACTAGATTTTTTCCTCTCCTAACAAGAATGGTATTAGTAAGAGTCATATCCAGATGAGAAATAAGTGATTCAGTTTGATAGTCTTTCTTTCCATGGTGGGCAGTCACCTTCTTTCAAGACCTCATTAATCCGTAGGAGACATTTTACACCTTGGCTGTTGTTGCTTCAATAGACTAAATGTGGTGTCAGTAACACACACTAATAATCCATATAAAGTGTCATTAAAAGGGATGCAGGAGCTAATAGGAAAGCACAAGTTCTTAAAAAAAAGAGCAGTGGGTCAATGGAGCACAAGGTCTGGGCTTGCCAGACAATTGCTCCCTTAACAATATTCACTTTACTTTGGCTTGTTTGAAGGGTACGTGTGTGTTAATAAAACCTCTGGGCAGCTCTGAGACTGAAGGGCAATTGCTGGGAAAAACAACTCAAGATAAGCCAAAGACAAACAAGTCCTGTTGGGTCAATTCTTCCAAGAACTGAAGCTGCAGTTGCAAGTGCTTGTGTGAAGCTACCACCATGACTTGCCAAGCTCAAGGTTGTCATGCTGGACTGCCATCAGTCCAGACATCAGGCTACAGGGGAGAAGGAGCTACTGGAGATGACTTAAAGGTGTGTAGTAAGGACCTGTTCTTCTAGCCACAAGAGCTGTTCTGTACTGGGCTATGATTTCTCAGCTTTTGTAAGCCCAGAGGGCTCACACAGCACTTGCAGAAAATCCACTAATTGATTCCATTCACCCGAGGTTTGGCAAGTAACTGCTTGAAATCATTATGTAGGCCCACCCCTATCTAGGACAAGCTCACTAAGGGAGTTGTAGAAGGCATAAACAGTCCTTTACCAGTCACCTATAAACTCATAACGCCACTCTTTATTTAAATATGAATAAGCCACAAAGAGAACCACACCTTCAGAAAGTGAAGAACATACTGAGATCAACAAAAGCACATCAGGTCACCAGAATTGGCACAGCAAAAAAGTAAACAAGCCTTAGTTTTGAGGACCATCATAGCACTGACATCTGGAACCAGGACATCTGACCAGGAGCCACAGTTCTAATAAGGCCTTAATGCTGGAATGATGTATGGATAACTTAATCGATGTCAGTGTTTTGAAGGGAACAGCTAAAACCTTTTCTTAACATGATGAATGGCCTTGAGTCAGGTAGAGAATTTATTACAGAACTAGGAACACCTCCTGACCCCTATGCCTCCTTTTTCCTGCTGTGATGACAGCCATATACCCCTATGGAGCCACTGAAATCATAGCTATGGGACCTCAATTACGGGTCCCACAAACCAATCCACAGGGAACTTTCAACAACACAGAATCTACTGAAAAAAGCTTTAAAAAACTGATGATTTCCATTGTTGATGACTAAAAAGAATCAATGCACAACCATGAAAGGATCATCATTAAACAACTGTGAACAAGTATTTTGGAAAAGGGAGAAATATTGTCAGGAATCTGTTAGGATTTTGCCAATGGGATAAAAAAAATACACATATGAAAGAATCACACATATACCACACAGTAAATTTTAGGGAATTAACAAAAATCCAAAGCAGTATTTACATACTTTACTATATGGAACAGAGGACATTGTTTTCACTCATCTGTTCCCCCCAGTTAGAGACTGCTAATTGCAGGACCTCAGATATGCTTATACTCCTCTGCTTAATGCACAAGGTACACAAGTGAGCTTTACATCAGCTAATTTCACAAGCCACCATTAAGTTCAACAAGAGCAGCACAAGTCATTAAGATATTAGTAAATAACTTGTATGTTCTCAGCTGGAAGATGATAATGAAATACTTCATGGCTTTAGAAAAAAATAAACCAAACACCACATTTTTTCTTCCCCTCATTGTTTCCCCACAGTTCAATAGAGAGATGGAAAACACAGCAACCGTGAATACATGAGAGGAATTTGCTCAGCATTTAGCATAAAATAGCTGCAGTAACTATCATGTTTTCTACATCAAAATATTCAGCTTGCTAAATATCAGCCTGCAGCATATTCCTTAGGTTTGGGTTTTTTTAAAAATAAAATAATCACAATAATAAAAACTTACTGATAAGCCAGTAGGAAAAAAAAAAATAAAATCCTTCTTCCAACAAGCTTAACCAAGACAGAGGAGAGTGATCTTTAGGAATCAGGATGTTTTTCAAGATAAATTCTTGAACATTTACTTTCTATAAACATATCAGCTAAACACTCTGCTTGTCTTTTATGTCCAACTGCATTTCAGTCCCATCTAGAATTGCAAGAAACCGTAACATGAACCCTGTCGATAGGCCTTGGCTCACATTCTGAGCTGCTAATCTTTGATATAATTCAGAGTTTAATAAAGCTGTAGGGAGCATCGTTCATCCCACTGGTTTGAAATGGAGTGGCTTCAGCTCTGCTGGCTAAGCAACCATAGGTTAAATACATATTGATATCCAGGCAAAAGAAATCCCCAAGTTCTTGTTAGATTGCTGGGGTTTTGTGTATGAAACAATTTAACACAAAGATTTTATACTTCTATGGATCCATTCCCTCCTTGAATGAGCTTTCAGGTCATTACGTGAAACAAGAATTTTGTTTCTTGTCCTTCAGTTCCCTCACTTTCCTTAGTCTGGTTAGTTTTACCCCAGGATACTCATACTTGCAATAAATTACTTTTTTCTGGCACTTCAGAAGGGCTGAAGTCATAGAGCTACAGTAGATCTTCAAGCCATGAAGAGCACTGGACTGCCTCTTCAGTCATGCGTCCACAAAGTGAAGAAAATTCCCCTTGTTGGAACAAGTTGTGAAAATAAACATTCTTCCAATACAAGTCCTTTCTGAAAAATAAGAGTCAGTAGAACATGCCTCACCACTGCAGTCTTCCAGGCTGTGCTACCAAACAAAATGGTGGTGTACACCAAGCATCTCCTTCACCCTCCACACACAAAAAATAAAGAAAGGTCACAAATGATGGGACCCAGATCCCTGGGGCTGGTCAGAGCCATGTAGGAAATTATTTCTCCCTTGTAAAGAAAATATTCGGATATTGTAGTTGTTTTCAGCTCCTCTCAGGGACAAAACTAAAAAAAAGACCTCCAAAATAACTTGCTTCAAGTGAGTGCCTGCAGGACAGGGAATGAGCAGGAAAGCAGGGTATTTTTCCAACATTTTCCCCATTGAAGCAGCTGCTGAAAAGCTCTCAGGTATCATGTAAAAACAATTCCCTTTCCTTCTTTTCATTACTGCTTTGTTTTTTTCCCTGATTTATTCCAGTTGAAGGTGTCATTTCTGTTAGCCACCTGAACAACATAATGAACTCAGGACACAAAAATGCTTACAAGCTAATTTAAAAATGGAATAAAATTCTGTTCTAGCATTGTGATACACTCAAATCCTCTTAATGGCAACAATCTGCCCATACCATTTTCCCAGCCAGCTTTGCCAAATTAATTTTTCTTACCAAATACCCCCAAGACTCTGAGTTCCCCAAAACCTTACTTTCAGCTTCCATCTGTATGCTCACAACTCTGAAGTTTCTCCCCAAACCCAGGCATCACACTGGAGAAGCACCAGCTTGTTCAAAGTTGAAAGAACAAAACCAGCAAAAATACCTTGTGGAAGGTGTAACTTTTGAGTTTCTTTAGATGGTATTTAAAAATTAAGACTCTGCTCAAAATGCAAACTCTTGTTAGAGCTGAAAGAAGGCTGTGATGGATGACAGCGACATGGCAGCACAGCTCAGTCTCACTGGGAAGCAGCACCTGGTCTTCTATTCACAAACCAATACTATACATTTCTGCTATGGAAATTATTTCACCGTGCTTATTTTTGAACTGGTACTAAAAGAACAGTTTTACAGCATGCATGAACATAACATAAATTCTGAGATGGGCAAGAGTCATCTCTAATTGCTCAGATACTTACAGTCTTGGGGAAGCAAATTCCTTATCCAATAGAGGGCTTTTACTGCTTGAACTAATGATTTTTCAAACTGCTGATCTAAATTACATTTCGATTGGTTATGAAGAGTTGAGACTTTTGGGATTCAACAGCGGTCTAAGAGCTCTTTTCTCCATCTGGTGGGAAAGGAAGGAACTCCTATTTATGGCATAAATGTCATAGGAATATTTAACATTCACTATTACTATCCTTATGTTAAAGTCAACAGCCCAGCTCCTGCTGCAATTGACAGGAAAGGCAAATTCCCCAACGCTTCCATAGGCAGGAGCAGCCTGGACTTCAGCATTTACCCAGCCCTTGGGGAAGGTTCTGCATCCCAATTATCAGTTCATTTTATTGCATCAGTTTTTTGTTACCCAGCAGCAGCTGCACTAACGTGACTCTCTTCCAAAGTCAAACTGTCAGAGGCTGCAGCATAATAAAGGGGGCCTACAGGAGAGATGGGGAAGGACTCTTGATCAGGAAGGGGAGACATAGGACAAGGGGGAATGGTTTTAAACTGAAAGAGAGGAGATTTAGATGAGATTTCAGGAAGAAATCCTTTGCTGTGAGGATGGTGAGATCCTGGCCCAGGTTGCTCAGAGAAGCTGTGGCTGCCCCATCCCTAGAGGTGTTCAAGGTCAGTTGCTGGTTGAGCAACTTTGGTCTGGTGGGAGGTGTCCTTGTCCAGGGCAAGGGAGTGGAACTTGATCTTTAAGGTCCCTTCCAACTCTAACCATTCTATGATTCTATAAGAACACCCAAAGATTCCTGCCAAACCCTAATCCCACTCAGGGGCCTGATTCCTAGATGGAGACAAAGCAGTGAACAGTAATCCCCTCTGCCAGAGGTGGCAGGAGGAAGTAGAGTCCCACCATCCTACTCCCAGGATTTGGTCAACCGTGTGCAAAACAGAACATCCAATATGGCTCATCAAGCATGACACCTTCCCTTCCCCCCCATCAAAAGTAGGATCAAACTCCACTTAAATCTTCTCTAGCTCATCCACAGGTGGATTGCTCCTCTCCAAGACAGAGCTTCTCCCCGATTTAGATGGACCATCAGTGGTTACTACACAGTCCCTTCCCATGCACTCCATAAAATCTTTAAAGAGCCAGGAACAAAGCGAGCCCAAATGATGCTGTTAAAACCTGCTTTAGGCAAAACCCTTAATTCTTAATTAATTCTTAAAGTTTAGCACAACCCTGCCTTCACTCCCACATCAAAGAATTCACTGATGATTTTAGATAGCGGTTTTATTTTCTGATTTGAAACTACTTTCCATTATTTAAGTAAGCATTTTTTTAAATAAGCAACTATTGTCTTGCAAGAAAAATTGAAAGTCTGCAGCCCTTTTGAATGCATTTATTTCAATATGTGTAAGAATTTCTTAACTTAAATCTGCTGAAAAATTCTGAAATACATACTCTTTGGGTCAATCACAAAGAATAATTTTGTCAGATCTGCCAAAAATATTTGCACAGAACACTCCCCCTTGACCTAAAAGAGTAATTGGATTAGCTGCCAGAAGTAATAGGCTGTGATTCCCTAAAAAGACTAGCCAAGATAAGGCTGCGTTTAGATCCTTGCACATAATAAAGACAATGACATCCAACATAAAAAATTTGTTGAAAAATTCTGTTCAGAGTGCATCTCCTCTTTCCCCTGTGGCAAAGGCACTAATATTGCCGCACAAAGCTTCATTTCCCAGCCATTCCAGGCACCCATATACTACCAAACAGCTTTTAATTAAATCTAATTTGGCCACTATTCATAGAATGGTTTGCATTGGAAGGGACCTTAAAGATAACCAAGTTCCAATCCCCTGCCAGTGATGTGGCTACCTGTAACCATAATTTTACTGTGCCCTCATGCAGGAGGGTGGTTTGGGAGGGCAGCTGTTTCCTCTCCAGATACTGCTGCATCTGCATCAGCCTCCTACATTTGAGCTGGGATAAAGAGAAGATCCACCCTCCTGCTCATCCAGGGCTAAATAACATCCACAATCAAGGGCTAAGTAACATCCACAACTAAGGCCAGACTGGATGGGGCTTTTACCAACCTGGTCCAGTGGGAGGTCTGTTCTTAAGGTCCCTGCCAGTCGAAATCATTACTCTCCATGGTGCAGACCCACTGCCTTTCCCTTCTCAGCCACCAGGCTCTGTGGTTTTGCTATGCAAGACGTGTGCTCACTCATATGTAACTCAGTGGCTCAGTATACCACTTCATCATGCTCACCACTGAATGGATAAACATCGCTTCCCTGCCTACTCCAAGTGGCTTTCTCCTTTCCCCATCTGCTAGAATAAATGCAAGCTGGCTGCTTTCCAAACAGGTGGGTTGCTCCAATGCTCCATAGCAGACAAGATAGTAATTTGCAGTGTACTCTTCATTTCATTCTGGAGTGTGCGTATCAAGAGCAACAGTCACACGAACCAGCCTACAGCAGAGCTGTGAGCACATCAGAGTGTTACTGGGGACACTAAATAGAGAAGTAGGGTTTGGCTCAAAGGGAGGATACCGAAACAGCAGGACCTGCTTGGTCAGCTTCAGAAGATAACCCATCCAAATTTCCCAGCCACCAAAAGAAGTCACATCTTCAGATTAAAGGTCCGGCTACCACCCAATGGGTAGACATGGTGCCAAGGGACATGGTTTAGTGGTGGGTCTGGTAGTGTTGGGACTAGTCCAACCAAGACAATTCTATGATTCTAATGCACCAGCACACAGCTTGTGGATCAGCCATTCCTCTTTCTGCTGCAAAGACCCAAGGAAGGGAGCCTTAGTGACAACTAAGAAGGAAGGAGATGGGAGGTGGCACTGGATGGAAACGAGAGCTCCCTCACACCCCTCACTCACCCGACCGAACCCCAAATCTCCTCTGACCATCTCAGTGCAGAGAATATCCTGCAGTAACACAGCAGTGAATGCATGTTTCCCTTCATGAAAGAAGTTTGAGAGAAAAAGCAAGGAATGCTGCTGTTTCTAAGGGAATATCCTTGAAGCAGGGTGAAAATTGGGCAAGCAGAGGAGGAAGCGGCAAGAACTGCCAGCAAGGTCCAGGGGTGAGTGGGAAGCTAACAGTTTTTTAGAGAGCTTTGGTGAGCTACAGTTCACTACTTATGAAATATTAGAATGCTCTTGTGCAAGATAACTTTAATAACAATTTAATTATTAATCTAGCCCTATTTGGAGCTAGGAGAATCATTTCAAATGACAGAGGAAGTAAAAAGAAGTGGGAATGCCTGTAGCTTTTTCTTGATATTTATGGAGCATATAGTGACAACAGAAGGGCTACAAAAGGAGACATAAATTTCCCTAGTGGTGGGGAGGAAACAAAAACACAAAGAAAGGACTATTAGAAATCAGACTCATCCTAGAAGAGCAGAATAAGGAACAGAAGCCTGATAAAGGCAACAAAATCATTAGATGAAAGACTGCATCCTTCCTAGAAATCTGAAGAAGGACCAGACACCTGTTGGGGGGCAGGAGATGAACACCAGCACAACAGGCTAAGATGCTTGTTTTGGAGACTCTCCACTACTGCAGCTCTTGGGAATTTCACTTGGAAGAAGGGGACAAGAACAGAAGCACCATTCATGAAAGGACAGGTGACACCTCCCAATTATTTGCTTCATTTACTGTGGATTAACAAAAGGAAGGAGGCAAGAAATAGAGTGGTTTACAATTCAAACTCATTACAGAGAGAGCTATTCTAAGACATGGCCTCAGAGGAAATCTTTCAAAACAAAGCATAGAAAAAACCCTAACCAACAAGAGCAAAAAAAGCCCTGGTGACCCAGGGAGAGGTGTGCAGCCTTTTCCCATGGCCTCAGGAAGCCACAGAGCCCTGTACGATGTTCTGGTCTTGCAGCTGCTAGATGAACAGCAAAAGCACCACTTCAGAAAATAAAAGAAAAAAAAACTAATTTAACTTGAAATTAACACTTCTCTTCATTTTATAGGTGGAAGATATTTTCAACAGGTTAAAAATTATGCTTATAAAAATTGGGTCTCTGTACATAAAAACACACATGTACACAAAATACTTTGTTTTTAAAACAGTCAAAAGAAAAGCTATAACATTTTCTCCTATTCTTTTCTTAAATTCATCTCCATCCACAAGTGGATGCAACCCCCCCAAAAATACTATTTATGTGTAGTCTCAATTGAGTCATTCATATGGCCAAGAGAAACCTCTGCCTGCACTGTAATTTCCATTCACCAGTGTGTTACCTACTGCAGAAGCCACTGCTGGAACAGCTTTCCCCAGCCAGCCAGGGGAAAGCTCTGGCATTCAAGTTGCCAACACTGTGACTGAATAATCCACCTCATAATTTGACAATTAGCCAGCTCTCCCCCCACCTTATCTGGCTCATGAAGTCTTAAGTCATTATATCCACTTGAACAATGTATTGATTGAGAATGATGTGCAACAATACTCATAAAACTGCATGGTGTCCTCTCCCTGCTATGCTTCCCAAAGTAAAAGGACCACATTTCAGAAACCTCCACTTGACACAGGTATAGCAATTGCGCTTGAAGTCATTTTTCCCCTCTCTACACTTATCTAAATCCCTCTGTACATTACATAAGTCCATGCACAATCATGCTATCACTGTTACATGCTACAAGCTGTAGCTACAACACGCTGCATATACACAGAGGGGTTTTCCTTTTCACTGTTAATTTAATCAGGACTGAGCCAAATTAGCAGAAGATTAAACTGCCTGTTTTTCTGCTATTGTCCACCATAATGACTGTGCCTGTAGAGTCCAACTACACATTCTGTATATTGAGATCCCTCTCAACTACCCATCAACTTCATTTTGTGCGTCCATATGGTGGGCAGCACAGCCACTAGGTACTGGAAGCTGAACTGCATCAGAAACACAGCAATTCTCATAAAGCATGACTTTAAATGTTATATTATTATTTTGTGCTATCTTGCAATTCATCAAGCTATCAAGGAAGGATTTCACCAGCGGTGAGCAGGGAATGTGTGGCAATGTGGCTAACACCACCAACAGCTGCATCAGGAAACATGCAAGGAAGACTAACTGCCCAGTTACTCCAGATTGAATAGACAGAAGCTGCCAGCAGAAACTGGAGCCAACCACCTCAGCAAGCATGAACCGACCAGCTCTTCCATCTCTAAGTAGACTCTACAGGGAGGTGTCTTGACAGCCCTCTTCTCCCTGCCTTGTGGGTGGGTGATGGATGAGCAGGACTTATGTGGGCAAAGGAGAAGCAGGACCTCTTTGGCTCCCCATAATAGAGAAAACAACCTACCTCATATACACACAGCCTGGAGGAGGTACCCAGACAGGCTGCTTAACCACCATTACAAGATTGTCTTGTTCCTCTCACCAGCTTAAGCTGCCTTCACTCAGGTAGAAGCACCAGTGCCTCACAGAAACTCAATTCTCTGAGTAGGTGTGGAAGCCGTGAAGGAAGATAAAGCAAGAAAACTGTCACTGGTGAAGCTTAGAGAACATTCACAATGATTTCCACTTCATCAAGATGACTGCACACAACCTAGAACACAAAAGTGCTGGCACTGAAGAGTAAAGTCTGATACAAAAAGAATTTCAATACTGAGTGTCTGCATACTAGTTAAAAAGAGTTAAAAACTCAAGAGGCACTGTACTTAAGCCAAACTGGAAATAACTCAGATAAGCGACTCTGGCCCAGCAGGTCACTGGTCAGCTCAAAGGAGTCCAGCTAAGGCCAACTCATCTTGCAGTTGTTTGTGACTGAGTGACACATTGTCAGCAATGGAGAAAGTGCAGTGATGAGGTTGTAGAATATACATTAATTCTAAATTTTCTACAAACCAGGGCACATTTCCACACAACTTAGCATGAAATGCAGATGTTGCTACAGGTGACTTCCATGTCCAGGTGGCTGCCACCGACTGCCAGCCGTGGGAGATGCTGCTCTGCAGCAGGAACTCCTACAACACCCATCAATGTGTGCTCCTAAATGCTCAGGCTGCAACACACTACATGGAATTAACTTTTCCCGAAATCAAAAGGCAAAATGATCAAATAAGGCTGTTCCATTAAAGCAGAAATAACAGGAGAGTTTATTGCTTTTATGTCTATTTTTTACACTACATTGCATAATATGTTCATGTTGGTGTTCAGCACTGTAAATGACATAAAATATAACCCCAGGCAGCAAGCACAGCAGAACTCGAAGAAAAAAATCATCACATTTCATATCCCACTGCAGTCCTCTAGCTTGTAACAATATATGAAAGTTAGCAAAGACAAATGTCTGTCTCAGAGAAAAGATAGCTTCAATACCAAGCTATAAATTAGCTTTTAGTGCTTAGGATGTAATAAGTGATCTTTATTTTAGCAGAAGAAAATGTCACTCTCTTCAAACTAAGTAAGGACATTGCGCACCGCAGATTGGAGTTGGGGATCTGCCTGTGGGGATATCACAATCACTTTTTGTACTGCTTTGAAACCATCCATATTATACACAAGTCACTACTTGTATTTATGTCACTATTGTATTTATGCCTACTGGGCCTTCATATAACTCAAAATAAATTAAAACATTTATTCTCAAAGTTGGCTCAGAAACTTTAAAACATGGAAAGGACTTTCAGTTGCTGAAAATGTCTGGAACTTGTGGATTCATATCAGCTCCAGTTAAATAGAGGAAAAACATGAAAAGCTCCAGAGCAATTTGCAGTAGCTGAATACTTGGCCCATACAACTGTCAAAACAACTTCTCGAGTATGTAGGTCCTGTAAATGCTCATTACTGAGTATTGTGCTGCTTTGGACTGTTCAATTTTGCAGACTCCGTGCTCAGCAGTATTTGCACAGTTCCTAATCACCAGTGGTAGGAGCCGTTCTATTGCTCCCTGCCCAGGATGCCACATAAGCACTTACAGAATTTTTAATATTAGCCCCCACGAGTCCATTTGCATCTTAAGTGACTGCTGAAGAACACAAAATACATTTTTAAGGGGTTCTCACAGAATTCATTTAAGAAATGAGGTCTTTGTAGGTGGAACTTCTGAATTTTTACTTTGCTTTTACTTTTGAATCTATTGATCTGTAACTTCCACGTTACCAATGTGCTCTGTTCCTGAACTTAATCCTAAAGAGAGTTTTTGCAAAAACCTTCTTAGAATTTTAGACTGCCTTTAACTATTCATTTCACACCCAATACACAATTGCAATGGGCTAATGTGCTCACTGTCACAGGCACTGGCTTGGTGAAGGGGAGAAGGAGAAGAAGATAAAGGTTCACAGACATGCCATCCTCTCACTGCCTTTGGGATCAAACTCACCTGAAGCCCTCTCTGGAAGGAAGAAGACAGTAACTTTTTGCTGCTTCTCCTTGTCCTGAACTGCTTCTTCTTGTCCCAAGTTGTCATACAGATGTGGGATTATGGCTGTCCTGGAGGCCTGTGAAATTCCAGGCTCCTAAACACAATGATCAGAGATGACTCACTGTCACTCTCACATACGTTAAATAGTTCTGTCTATTTTTTGACTTGTGTTATTGCTGTAATTGTTGTCTCTCACAGCCGAGGAGGTGACACTTGGGCTGACTCACCCACCAGAAAGCTCTTGCAGCCGTGCTGGGTCAAGCTGCTTGTGATGCTGGGCCTCAGACCTTGCCCTTACCCATCAAAGGTCATTCTCTCCCACCAGGTAAGACAACAAAAGGGAGCTTCCCTTGATCATATCTGACAGATCTGCACCGAAGCTTCTCTCCAGCAATGCTTTGCATATCATATATTAATATAGTCTGACTAATAGCTTTAGCTTCACATCATGTCCAGACAAAGTGTCCTGCTGTGGACAGTTGCCTGGAAGGGCACCTGAAATAGCTGTGGATGAATAAAGCAGAAACAGTGTGGAGAGCTGCCACGTGTGTTCAATTTATTTATTCTCAGAAAAGTGAAAATAAAAGTAATCTGGGTGAAGTTTTAGGCAGAGAGGTCAAAGCCCGAATATTCATTCCTTTAAGTAGATTTCCACTACCCAACCACCTAGAACAAAGGAAATACCCAGAAGACAAGAAGTGAATTAATTAAAAGAAGCTTTTTGAGGGTAAAAATGTTAAACAGGCAGAAGTTAAACAAACAAGGTGTATAAGCAAGCGCTCCCAGGTGCTGAATTGCTCTCCTGAGCCCAGGTGTACTCAGCAGAGTCCACACTGGCTGGTCTCTGACCACACAATTTCTACCCAAGCATCAACCAAAACTCCTCAGGATAACAGATTCCCCCTAGGAAAGGGACTGTCAACACATGGCCTAAAAGCACCACAACTGCAAAGTCAGGGTAAACTAATGCTGGAAACAAAGAACAAAGTATTTATAGCCCACCCAAGTGTCTCTACCACTTCTCTCCAACCACAGGAGTTTTCCTGCCCTTGCAACGTTTCTTGTTGGGTGAACATTGCAGCTAGATATAAAATTGCACCACTGTTTTCTTTCATTTAAATGGTTTATTTAAATTGAATGCATGTAACTCCCTTTCAACACCTTTTATTATCCTCCAACATGTTGTGTCACGATTGCAGCTTTAAATATTTACTTGACATTATCTTGCATCTGGCAAATGTATTCTGATACATTCTGGTACATACTTGATTACTCCCAAGTAAGTCCCATTGCAGGATTAAGTTATCCACTGGTCTTTGCACGGTTGCAGTGGAGCCATTTATTTTATCACTGCAATTCGCTCTCCATCAGGCCTGTGAAGTCTAAGGAGTTTTTCAAGGATCATGTTGTGACAGATGAGATTTGCAGAAACCAGACTAATTTCTAAGTTTCTATAGAATCTAAGTATTTTTTCCTCCATTAGGGTTTATCAGTTTCTACACTGCTACTCAAACACCTATAAAGCCCAGCTATTATTTTGTTAGTGCTGTCAATTTGTATGCATCTTCTCAGTTTGTTATCTTTTTGTTAAACTATTTCATGTTGCAAATTCCCATTTTTAAGATAAGATGCTGTTGTCACAAGAGTTCTGTAAGTGAATTATTATAACTACAATGCATTCATAAATAATACAAGCGTTAAATATTTTTTTCCACAGTTGTTGCAACCCAATTGGCCTATGTCTAATAGAAATTGTGCACCCATGAAATTAAACTGAATAAAATAAATATTTTTTTCAAAGGCTTAATTCTCTAAAAAAGTTATTGGCTCTAGTTCTCTTAGGTCAATGTTATTTTCTTTTTGATCCTAAATCAGAAATTAAAATACTAGGATAAATAAAAGTGACAGCCTCTGGGTAGAGAAGGGAAGTAATGAATGGCAACCAAATTCCAGTGAAGGCCAAGCAATCACAGCTGTGGGAAGGAGAGAGGTGAAAAGAAAACACACAAACATTTGCTAAGGAACCGGTTGCAGTGGAACAGCATTTTCAGACAAGTCTTCAATAAAACTTTCAAGACATCCTGGTCCCTAAATTGGAGAGACATAGATTTGAAGAGTATACAAAGGGATGACTCAGTGGGTAAGGAACTAGCTGGATGGCCAAGTCAAACAGTTGCGGTCCAGGGCTCAATGTCCACGAGGAGACCAGTGGTGAGAGTCATTCTTCAAGGGTCAGTACTTGCAGCAGTGCTGTTTAGCATTTTTGTTGGCAACATGGACAGTGGGACTGAATGCACCCTCAGCAGGTTTGCTGTTGACACCAAGCTGTAGTCAACAGGCTGGAGGGAAGGGATGCCATCCAGAGGAACCCGGACAGGCTAGAGAGAGAGGCCTATGCAAACCTCAGTGAAATTCAGCAGGGCCAAGTGCAAGGTCCTACACATGACCCATGGCAATCCCAGGCACAAATCCAGGCTGGGTGGAGAATGGATTGAGAGCAGCACTGAGGAGAGGGACTTGGGGATGCTGGTGTATGAGAAGTTCAACATGAGCTGGATTTGCATGCTGGCAATCCAGAAAGCCAGCTACAACCTGGGCTGCATCCCCAGCAGCATGGCCAGCAAGGCAAGGGGAGGGATTCTGCCCCTCTGCAGGTCTCTGAAGAGACCCTACTTGGACTACTGTGTCTAGCTCTGGGGCCACCAACATCAGAAGGACATGGACGTGCTGGAATGGGTCCAGAGGAGGCCATGAAGATGATCTGAGGGCTGAAGCCTCTCTGCTGTGAGGACAGGCTGGGAGAGCTGAGGGTGTTCAGCTGGTAGAACAGAGGGCTTCTGAGGGGCTGTAGAGCCCCTTTCAGTCCCTGAAGGGCATTCAGTAAAGGTCAGGAGGGACTCTTGATCAGGGAGGGGAGAAATAGGATAAGGGGCAACAGATTTAAATTGAGATAGGTGAGATTTAGTATATATATTAGGAAGAAATTCTTTGCTGTGAGAGTGGTGAGACACTGGCACAGGCTGCCCGGAGAAGCTGTGGCTGTCCCATTCCTGAAGGTGTTCAAGACCAGGCTGGATGGGAATTTAAGCAACATAGTCTGGTGGGAAGTGTCCCTGCCCATATCAGGGGTGTTGGGACAAGATGATCTTTAAAGTCCTTTCCAAATCTAACCGTTCTATGATTCTAGAATTTTCCTTCCCAAAGGCAAGGGCAGGTAGGAGGAAATGAAACAGAGTAAAGGTTTTCTCTCTCTTTTGCACAGTGCAAGGGCAGAAAGGTCTGCATGGATCTGTGACCATAATCTCATGAGTTGGGAGAGGGGGTGAGGGGTTGGTAAGATGACACACACAATTTATCCTCACTGCTGGCATCAACACACCCACACTAGAAGTCAGCAACCTGAAGGGCCTCAAAAGCAACAGCACACATCTTCAAGATGAGAATTAAAAAGTGAGGTCTAGACCATCAATGATCTCCACACGTTTTTAGAAGAGGAAGGGCAAAATATCAAGTGTGGTGCATCACTAATTGCATCTCCACATTCCTCCCGCCTGGAAGGGACAGTGAATGCAATTATGCTTTGATATGGTGCCACCAAGCCTTTTGTAGTTAATTCTTTGGTGCCCTCAAAGAACCTTCTGACAATGGATAGCTCTGTGCAGAACCCCTGGATACATCTGAAGAGGCTGGACCAACATTTGCACAGGGTCTATTGCCTTTGTGCTCTTCTCTCTGCCTTTGCACAGATTTCCGTGACCATAGATAACACACATGGAATTGCTCATATCCTCCTTGGTAATCAGCCCCATACCACTGAGGACACAGACATAATGAGCACCAGTGACAAACAAAATCCCAGTTCACTGTAAGCTTTGGTTGGGTGTTCACAGCCCCGCGAGAGACAACAGGAGTTTAATTCATCTCAAAACCCAAGTGCACGTTACGGAGCTTTTGCAGCATTCTCATTTAACTGATCACAACTGTAATCAACCAGCATCACAATCACAGACAGCACTGGTGTGGAGCCTCTGGGAACTGGGCACCCACTGGTGCCAGACTGACTGGCACAAAGAGTCTGCAGAGCATCCCCCTTACAGGGCTTCAACGCAGATGCTCCAGTGCAGTCAAGAGAAGACTTTAAATGCTTCTATCACTCTTTCTGCTCCAATCCAATCTGAAAGCAATAAAGAGCACTTTTGCTTTCCCTAAACCCCCTTTGCACCTATTTTTCCATCTCAGGTTTGGAATGACCTTGTTGAGCCCCCAACCCTCATTCTGGAGGTGGACTTTGCTCCGCACACGTTCCTATAGCACTCCACAGATTGATTTTTTCCCCTATTTCTTTGCCATGAAGAAACACAGCCAACAACAAAATGGAGAGTGGGAGTTGCCTGAGAACAACTTTGTCAGGTTCCACAGAAGTGAAAATTCAAAAGGATGCTTTTAGCCCCCAAGTTGAAATAATTAGACAAGTTCACATTTTTTGGCTGACCCAACTTTGTGTTTAGTGAAACACTCTGTAAAGCTACTTCCTGATTTCTCCTGAATGGCCTTTAAAACACTGGCAGTTCAGTCTCCTTTGTCAGCACCGCACACAGAAAGCTATTAAAACCTCTGTCTTAATAACTAATCTGTCGGACCTGCTCACGCCTACCCCACCGAGCACTAATATGACACGTACGAGTTGTTGCCAGTGCTGACTGCAGCATGGACAACACTTAAATTTCCTCCATACCTAAACCAGCAAGATTTTCCTTTTTATTTTGGGCTCACTCTTTATCACAGGACTAGGAAGTCCTGGTCAGATAAGGCTCTTGCAGGCTATCCAAGGCTTAATCACCAAAATACACACTTCCAGCTCAGTGTTTTGCTGCTGGTGGTATATGGAGAGTTTAGACGAAAACGAGCAAATACAGGGCAAAAAACTGTTCCAGAAAAAGCTGAATATTTATGGTTTGTACACAGAAACCTGACTGGCAAGTGAACGCTTCAGTTAGAGATAAAAGGAGTGACAGAACAGTAACTTCTATTTATGCAGTCTACATGTAACGAACACATCAACATCTGCAGATGATTAAGGGCTAACCAAAGTGCTTTGTTGTTCTGTTGCAATTCTGAAGGGTTTGGGCTTTGTTTATTCTTTTTCTTCTTATTTTCCCTCCCCCCGAGTTGCAACTAAATATAATTTTTGGCTTTGCAAAGGCTTATTTCCATTTATAGAATCCAGATGACAGGCTGGGGACAATATTTTCCTAGCTGAGGCATCTGCCTCCTTGACAGTGGGAGAGATAATCACGTTGGGTGAAACAGGCTCGGCGTCTGCGACAAGCTTAAGATGTCAGAAATGAGAGCATTGCATCTTGTCCCTCTGGATATTTTTTTACTGGAGAAATTTAGCCACATCTCATGTGAAATGCAGCCAGCTCACAGTACTGCTCTGCCGCCAGCGACAGGGAGGGGGTGGAGGGAGGGAGGGAGGGAAGGAGGCAGGGGACCGTTCCGCTTCTGAGGCTGCCACAGTTTCTATTTAATTGCTTGCTTATTTATTTAATTATGGCAGCAACAAGAACTTCTGCTCAAGCTGCCAGCACGCATTCCCTGAAACAATTCACTGCTCTGAAATTACTTTTGCTGGACAATCCTCCTTCCTTCCTGGATCTCTACTAGAAGCAGCCAAGACATAGAGCAGCTCCATCTTCTCCTGCATCCCCATCCTCTCCCAGCATCCCTACCAACAAGCAGCAAGATGTTCACAGCTGACTGGAGCTACCTTGCCCCAAGGCAAGGAGGCAGGAGGTCCAGGACAAATGGTTTTTGCAAGTGGACTTAGTCTGGAGAACCGTCTCCAGGTGGACTGAGTCCTTGGATCCAAACAAATGCCTCCATGGCACGTGTCAATGCCTACTGGGACAAGCACTAACCTAAAGTACTTCCCATGCTCTACACAGATTAAGTCCTGCTTTTTAAATTATAGATCAAATGTTCTGCAGTCACAGACCAAATTGCCCTCATCAAATCAGTAAAATCAAGGTGCTACTCTTCTTTTGAGATGGGCTGTTTAAGTGAGTGACTGTTCAATGCAGATGATTGTAAGTATAAATATTTTAGCTAATGTTCCACAGGGGATTTTTTTTTTTTCCAAGAATGGATATTTTCCTTGAGTTGATTACTAAGCTACTGTTTTGTAGTGAGTTGTACTATATCACAAAGAATGTCCCTCAGCCTGTCCTTACAGGAGTGCAAGTAGTACTCTTCACAAGGTTTGGAGCTAATGAGACTAAGAAAATGCATTTTTTCCCCCAACATTATTTCCTAAGAAACTCAGAAATGGGCCCTGACTCAGAACAACTGAAAAAAAGGTCTTAGAAAAAACAACCCTGCTGACACTATGAAACATTCCTTGAATCCAACACTTTCATTCCCTTCACAGCAAAAATATCAAAAGCCAGAAATGCTAATACATGAAAGATATATATGGTGATACTACAAGAGTTTTTCCAAGAGAGATATACACTATTTGGCAAATATGGGCTCTGGTCCAATGCAGCTATTCAAAGAGCATACAATAACTAACCAACAGACAAAAAATTCTCATTTTAAACACTTAAAATCAGACAATTTAGGCAAGCACACAGTACTACAGACAGCAGACGGCTATTATTTGGCCAGCTGTAGTCTATTTACTTTACTGCAAGCTTATATTTACTGTGTAAATGCTACCACAGCAGATGAAATTCCACCTGAATTGACTGAAGCCAAGGTAACAGCCCCCACTCCACCTTCACCCCCTGCCTTTTCCACGCTCTGGTGGTCACACCGCTGCAGAAACCCAGGAGGACCAAGGTGACCGCAGAGAATGGAAGTGGCTGCAGCAGGTTTTGGAGAAGACCAAGATGATGCTGAAAACCAGTTTCTTTTCACCACAGCTACCTAAATGATGCAAAACTCTAGGCTCCTCACGAGTCCTTCCCTGCTATAGTCACAACCGTTTCCCCTGAAGGAGTCCTTCTCCCTGCTCCTGCTTTATTTTTGGACCAACGTTTTTGTTCTGTGTTATTGATGCTAGCATAAAGCAGGCTCTCACAAAGTTTGCCTTGCTCTGACACTTACCTAGCAGCTTCTGCAGGAAGAGCAGACTGCTGTACTGCCTACCACAGAGATTTCTATAAACAATATATTTTTAATCGCCTCAAGTTTTCAGTGCAATACTTTAGAGGTTAATTTAAACTCTGCTGAGGTTTGAGCTCCAATCTATACCTCCCCCTGGCACAACCTGAGATTTTTCATTCTTTGAAGACAATGCAGACACGGTGGATTAATCTTGATTTTAACATGCTGGTGTAGTATAAACACTTGAACAATAACTTGTGAATAAAAAGGAGTTTTGTGTGCTTGCTTTTTACTTAAAAGAGGTTATTATTTGAATCTTAAGACTTCCAGCCAGCAACAACCACCACTTCTGCAGGCAATGCACACATACACATTAAGAAGTTCATGTTTGACAAGTAGTATTAGAAAATATTTCAAAAGTGTCCTTACTTTTCACTAATTATATAAATATAATATTATAATATAATATATATCACTAATAA
This sequence comes from Pedionomus torquatus, assembly GCA_013398155.1. Classification (NCBI taxonomy): domain Eukaryota; kingdom Metazoa; phylum Chordata; class Aves; order Charadriiformes; family Pedionomidae; genus Pedionomus; species Pedionomus torquatus. The sequence goes on along the minus strand of VZRU01016769.1, from coordinate 117,822 downwards.
TATATA
>VZRU01016769.1:94692-117757 GCA_013398155.1 Pedionomus torquatus | reverse complement strand
TAATTATATAAATATAATTAGTGATATATATTTATCAGTAATATCAGGCAAATAGTGCTGGAGTGACCAGAGTAAGGACAGTACAAAAATTATTTTGGTATATGTGTATATATATATGTCTCCTACTGGATTTTATATTTTGCTTTGCACTTTTAACAGTTGAAACCTGTAGAATATCACCAGCCCTTTTTAAATTTATAAAAGGGCTCCAAAAAGTGGAAAGTTCTATATACAAACTTCCATGGTATGATAGCTTCTCATTTCAAATATATTCAATAAAGTAAATTCAAAACCATTCAGTACAGATCAGCACATAGTAGAAAGCTATATTTAGGATTATCTTGAATGACAAGCGGGAAACACTTTTCAAGGAAAGCTGAAAAATAATAAAGGAAAGCACATTGGTAAAAGAAGAGGCAAAATGATCAGAAACAAGGGGCAGACAAACTGCAAAGAAAAGCTTTCTTGTGCCTATGCAAGTGGCCCTGTGGCTGCCCAGGTCTGTATTTATTACACAACAGGAAGGTGTCCAGAAAGTCCTACTGAGATGCTACACACAGGCCCCAGATAACCTGGTCTAGTTGGGGATGTCCCTGTGACTGCAGGGAGGTCAGACTAAATGACCTTTGGAGGTCCCTTCTGGCCTGGATGATTCTATGATTCTATGACTTCTCCCAAAACTGCAGTATAGCCTTTTATCTCCATTTCTTCTGTCATTTCATAGTTAAAATATTTGGCCCCATGAAGATGGAAAAATTCCATTATTATAAAAATTATTAAATTAACAAAAATGTAAACAGACAATGGTAATCCTAAACCCATCCTCTAGCCAAGTCTAAATGGAAAACAAGCTTTGATGAAGTTAAATTTCTTTCCTTTCAAATCATTACAACATACCTCATTGGTTATTCTAAGCATGACAGGTCTCTTATTTTACATTGTGCCATTTTAAAACAGCCGCCCACACCTGAAACGGCCCCATTTCACAGATGATGCCTGTGTTGATGGATTTGTTCAGAATTTTTCTTGGTCTGGTTCTTAGCTGCTTTCAGGTCACACAGGAGAAGAGAAGGCTTCTGGGAGACCTTGGAGCCCCTTTCAGTCCCTAAAGAGGATCCAGTAAAGGTGGGGAGGGACTCTTGATCAGGGAGTGGAGCTATAAGATGAGGGGCAACAGCTTTAAATTGAGATAGGGGAGATTTAGATTATATAGGAGGAAGAAATTCTTTCCTATGAGGGTGGTGAGACACTATCCCGAGTTACCCAGAGAAGCTGTGGCTGCCCCATCCTTGGAAGTGTTGAAAGCCAGGCTGGATGGGGCTTTGAGCAACGTGGTCTGGTGGGAGGTGTCCCTGCCCACGGTAAGGGGTCAGAAGTAGATGATCTTAGGGTGCGTTCCAACTTGAACCGTTCTGTGGTAAGCCTTGCACCCACATGCTCCTTCCTTAAATTATTTTTCAGTTCTCTCACATTCAAGTAAAATTAAAACTTGCAAACTTGTACTGCTGTCCTTGGCACTCCTGACCTCTATGTATTCTTTTGTCTGATTTTGTCTCCTTTCACTCCTGTTCTCTGCATCTGATACAAGACTTGCCAGAAAGGACATAAGTGGGGAAAAGCACTTGTCAGAAGATGAATGAAAGCATTCTAAATAAAGTTTTTCTATAAAATACTCCACAAAATGCCCAACCCAAGTTTCCCCCTCTTTTCGAATCATGTGGTTTTTTTTCTTCTAATTGAAGTCTTTTCAAGAAAACAAACACTGACCCCAATGCACTTGCTTAGTTACAAACTCAGGGTGTTCTGGAGCAGAACAAGAGACAGAGGAGGAGAGGACAAAAGAGGGGACGCATTTTTTGAACAGCTGTGAATCTATTTCAACACCCCGCAAAACCACCAGAAATCATTCCATCTAATGTAACAGGCCTGGCCGCTGCCGCCAGAGCACAAACCAGCTCATGTCCTTTCCACCTGTTGAAATACCCATTTTTTTCACCTGGATAATTTGCTTCCACTCCAGGATCATTACTTCTCCCTCCCTCTCCTACATGTTATCACATAAGACAGCTCATGTAAGGGCAGATATAATTTTCTGTCAAGATGTAAAAAGACTGTTATGAAAATTTAATGTTTTCTCTGAAAACAACTGTTCTCTGGCCTTACAAGAAATTGCTTCATATACAGCAACAATAACAACTAGTGTATGGAGGGGGGAAATAGCTTTTCAAGGGTGGAAAGGATGGATTAACCCAGGAAGGCTATTTGGGATGTTCACAGTAGTCCTGGAATTGATGAGAACATCATTTTACAGCTTACATCGAAGCTGAATCTTTAGTACAACACATCAGCTAACAAACATGAAGCCAAAGACCTCGAGAGGAAAAGAGGAATCTGCATGTTTCCTCTCTTCAAACATTAACGACATGACTGAACTTCTGAACCTGACTTAACCTGAATACTCTTGATGTATCACATTTATGCCAGACCCCCAAATAGACAAGTATCCTTCCAATTAAAGATTTGTATGTAAAAGTTCATATATATATATAGATAGATAGATAGATTTATATACACACATTGCTATGTGTATATCCACACATACCTCAATCTCTGCATTAGCCTTCTACCTCTTTCTGGTGCCTTTCTTCTGGTGCTGTGGCATTTACTCTGTCACCTTCACATGCTCTGTTTAAAAACCTGTATAATTTCTCTAATTTCCTATCCTCTCCCGGAAGTAGAAGAGATCTCTCAAGTATAATTTCAGCCAACAACAACAGCACAGCCCTGAAAGTCAGCAGACAGAAGTCCAAATCTGATTCTCCAACTTCTACAGCACTGCTTTCCATAAGATCATTTATTGCAAGCTCAGAGTTACACACTTTAAATCAAGTTCTTTAGCAGAAAAAGCGTGAACTCCAAACAAGCAAATTGTGATTGATTTTGTGTCATTTTCAGTCAATATATAATGTCTAGCAAATATTAATTTACATGTACGATTACATACTTAGCAGATGGCTTGCAGTTTTATTTTCCAGCAAAGCAATTCAATGATAGGAATGATAACCAAGAACTGATAGGCAATTTTTCCAGTATACACAAATTACACTTTGCTGATTTGAACCTAAATGACTCTAAAGTTTTGTGATTCATTTTCACATGCAAAATTGCAGGTGTTGATTTGGGTTTTTTTGGTCTTCTTTTCCCTTCCCCATCCTTTCCTTTGATTATTAAACTCTTTGATGGTATCTCGTGCTTTCATTTTACTTGCTTTAACAGAAAACAAATTTTCCTTCTCCATCTTTGCATGCATTTTGTAGTTTTGATTCTCTTGCAAAGTATTCTTTTGTCTGTTAAAGTCTTCCAATACATCCTCCTGTGTCACGGCTGCAAATCCAAACCTGTTATCCTACTCTGCAAAACAACTCCGTGATGATTTTCCAAATAAAGAGAAGAGAAGAGAAACCTCCCATGCCCTCACCCAAAGAACCAATCTTCCCACCAGCTGCTCTTGCCTCAGAGGTTTCTCTTCACAGCCTGACATGGACTGTGGTGCCCACGCACTACCTACTACCACATAAAAGCGTATTTTCACTCATCTGGGTAAGACACAATCCTAAAGGTTTTGTGTAAGCAAATACAGGACTCAGTATTGAATAGGAAGTGTCTGTACTCTGCAACTGCAGACTGGATTTTGGCTTTCCTCAAAGCTGGGCACTGTAAACTCTGCTGCTGCACTGCCTTGGTTTCCCCACTAAAACTTGTAGACTAATTTGAGGAGACTCTGCTTGACAGTAAATTAAATTGCCTCTTTTTTAATTGAAATTAAACAACAATTTTCTACTAACCTTCTCAGTTTTGAGTCTCTGATATTCATTATGGTCCCCTTTCTAAATTAGCAACCCCCATATGCTCTCCAAAATCCCATCTGATTCAGGAGTATCAAAGCACCTGTTAATGGTTCAAATGTTTCTTTTAACATTTTTTTTAATTTAATTTATGCTTTTAAACACTCAAATCACTGTGACTCTATTCTTTAAATCTCAATGTATAGTCAGGCAATGTCTTGGTTTTCTCACTAACTGTAGGTTGTTAAGCAATTCTAAGGGCACAGGATCACTACTATTCACAAAAACTCCTCGTGCTCACTGTCATTCCCATGCTCTCCATTCATCTTCTCTAAAGGGGGTACCAGGCATGCTCCAGTTAACCCCCACAACTTGTTTCATTTGCACTGCATTCTCAGAACTACTACTGCCTTTTGTCATCTGCCAACCTTTTTCCTATTTCTCTATTGTGAGTTATTATAGTCTATTTCTAGTATCATACAGTATTTTTAATAACAGCCAGTGAAAAGTCCATGCCATTACTTCTAATCAAGAGGAAACTATGATAGGTAAGCTAGAAACTAAAAAATTGAGAAAGAAGAGTTCTTTATATTGATTCTTCACAGCACAAATAAACAAAAGAAAAAAAAAAGGCATTAAAGTGAAAAATTAGGAAAAAATTAACATCTTCCATTATTGAATGGTCAGAGGTTTTGCTTTGACTGGGCATAAGATGAACGCTACATTAGTTATCTCTTGATCAGTTAAAAATAAGGCTGTTGTAACAGAAGGTGACTATCCCAACCTTGCACCACACCATCTGCTTTGGGAAGCTGCCACATGTGCTATTAAAAATTGTTTTTTTTTCCCTTGAGGGCAGCCTGGCTTTAGCCTGGCAGTCCCCTCTGGTCCCACATACACAGCTCCTGACACGCCGAGGGGGAACAGGATGCCTGATGTGGCCATGGGCAAGACTGTCATTGTTCAGCAACTTTAGACCACTGGTGTTAAAATTAAGAAACACCTTTGATCTGAAACAGCCTCCCACAGTTATACATGCAAAGCCAGCACCCCAACACTTGGGATTGGATAATAACACCGATCCGCTGATATGTGGTTATTTTATTAATAGAAAAGATCACACACAGCCTGAGGCAAATTTAAATTCAAATTCTGCTATTCCATGTCATTGTACAATATGGCAGGCGGTTGTTTGATTTGGTTTCAAGTAAAGCAGGCTAACAAACTTCCTTCCATGCCATTAATTCAGAAATGTAATAAGGCTTACACAACTGTACTGACTCATTAAAGCAATTTCACGTAAGCTGCGCTCATTAGAGCAGCTTCCATATATATTCCTGCAACTGCAGCCTTGCTTTCAGACACCATCAGAGATGACCTGCTGTGCCAAATGCCTCTTCTGTCTCAGGAAAACTTCAAAGAAAACCTTCCTTTGCTCAGGCCTTAAAATCCACTCACACACAAGAATATTATAACATTTCTAGTCTCTTTTCATCCAGAAAAAGGTTATTTCACTAGCTATGAAGGAAAATGCTATAACAATACAGACAGTACTGCAAAGACAGTCACGCAGGATACGAGTTTATAAATTAAACTGATAAAATCCCTCCTATATTTGGTGGAAAAGATGGTTTATGAGTACAGGAAACAAAATATATAAAAAAGACTAATTATGAGCATGCCACAGTTGAAACTGTAACCTATGATTCTAACCAACCTGTGACCCTGGTGTACAGCCCAGGCTGTTTGTCAGTATAAAGACCAACTGTGAAGAGACAACTGCTGTAGGGAGAAAAAGCTTTCTGTGCTTTGTGAAATAAAAAGGACACCAAGAGAAGGTACAAAGACAATCAAGGCAGCATTTACCCTTTAAGTGGGACCTTTACAGGTGTTCTAGACATCCAGTTTGGAATAATTAAGCCCAGCCCTTGGACTAGATGAACCCATTTCAGCAGCTGGAGGTGAAACAACATCCTTGAGCAACACTAATTGTGAGTCCTTCATCAGAGAAATAAAATAGCTTTATACAAAGCTTATTCTCTTAGCATACTTTTTTGAAAATGCTAAGTTATTCACCTAACAAAAGGGAAAGAGAAGTGCAGCAGGCTTTTGACCCTCTACTACAGCGCAAAAGGAACTGCCTAAGAATGAATGAGAATGAACCCATAAGCATATCTGCTGTTTCCAAAACAAAAACCTGTTCACTGAAGGTCAGGTTCACACTCAACATTTACTAATGCTGGTAACTGCACTGACAACACTGCAGCCTCACACCAGCTGGAGCCCTCATTATCTATCTCCCTATAAATGGAGTTCACATTAGATGGAAAAGTTTTTAAGCAGATTTGTTTTATTTATTTCAATTTCCAGCTCCGACATTGCATGTAAATAAGCCACCAATGCTAGGAGAAGCACCTGGCATGGAGGAATTTGGGACTAGAATAATAACTTTTCTGCCCCAAAAACACATGCCTCTCACTTGAATCAAAGGAAAATCACTTTAGCTTCAAGTGACAGCACATCTTGTGTATCTTCCCCTGGGAAGTGGCAAATCCCTGTCTTCTACAGAAAGGCTGCACCTCAGGCTCATCTCTGTTTTCCTTCACTACCCAAGACAGATCCTCCCATGTATTCATAGAAAGTGACTGGGTTTCATAGGAACTGCCCAGAGATAACTACAGAGGATTTCACCCAGTATCTACATTTCTGAAAACACTTCTAAGTTCTTTCTTGGTTCTTATTTAGAAGGCCTCCTAAGTAATATGCTAAATAATTAGCATATCTTTCTTATTTTGCTACCATAATGTGAATAATTAATATGCTCCTTAATAATTACTATATTTCAAGAGAATAAAGTGCTGCAATGGGGTTTTAGAGAGCATTTACACACTTCCACAGAGCCACCTGCACAGGAGGTCTGAGTGGTTCATATCCTTTCTATCGTCATCACACTGAGAAATTCTTTGAAGTTTCACATGCCCTTCACCATGGATCCCAAAACACATAGTCTCATGCTGGCAGGTATTTTGTAAAACCTTTTGGTCTTCTTTTCACGATGCTTGTTGCCATGTTAACCTCTGGGAACAGGGACAAGCAGCTTTCTACAAAACAACCCTCCCATATATCCCCACCACCAGCTATTTTCAGCTGAGGGATGCCTTCCAAGTGCTTCAAACAGTCTTCTCCTTGAGCCCAAATTCTCTGTAACAAGCACAAACACATGGGTGGACAAACAGTTATTCAACACTTCCCAAGTTCATAATCTCTACTCATTCACCTGTGATTTCTTGAAGGGTTTCTGCAGCTTTTCTCCGCCATTAATCCTTTTCCCAGTACACGCCAGTCCAAAAGTTTTTTTTTTCAATTTATCACACTCTGAACAAGTTTTTCTGATGCTTTGGGTTCTCTGGGTGAACATCAGAAGGAGCCAAGGTGGGAGCAACAGCTGGGAACAGCACAAGGAAATTCTCAACCAGAGAAATCCTTAGCTGACTTCAAGAGCTTTTTGTCCTTGAGCTCAGCACAGACAGCAGCACTGATCAGAAGGAGCAAAGTCCCCAAAGTTTCACAAGCACACCAAGATAAAACTCTCAAAATTACTCCTTAGAATTAAGCTGCATCATCTGGAAGACTACCAAGTGTTTGCTGTAGTTCTGTACCAGACACAAATTCACAGCACCAGATACAAGCTCTGAAACCACCTCTGGCCTTATTTCAGTGAAACAAATGAAGAAATGGCCCAATTCTCTGCAGTAACTTGGAAATGAGCAAGCAGAATAAGCGTCAGGGGTATTTCAGGGCTCCAGCCTTTGAATTTGACCAATGAGTTACCTCTAGCAATGTCCAAGGAGCCCTAAAGAAGTATTTAACCATGCACTGAGGTGATGGACACAGCCTGTTTGCTCTTCCCTTCATTTTCCAGGAGTGCTACTGCAGGAATCAGCCTGATGGCAAGAATGTGTATTTTCCATCACTGCTATTTTTTGCCTTGCGCATCTGTCCTATTTCATCTTCAAGGAAGCGGAATAAACCTGTAACAGCAGCTCCCAAATATTTCTGCCCCCCTCTGGATGTTCCTACCCTCTCTCCCATACCATTGAACACTGAACTCTACCTTCAAAACTCAAATGGGAAGAAGTTCACTTCTTAATTGAAACAATAGAAAGGGACAATTGCCTCTTCCCATTTTCCTCTCTCCGTTTTTAATACTCTTCATTTCAATACTACCATCCCTTGCCACAGCATTTAGAAAGTACCAGCATAATTAAGTATAAGGCTAAAATTCATGATGGTGAAGAACTGACAGATGTTTTTTATAAAAAACAATTTAGAGACAAGACAATCAGACTCCAAACAACTGTACAGAAAAACATTAAATCTCTGATGCTAAGAGGAATTTTCCTCACCTACACCATCCCTGAGGGTGAAGGAGACTCTTGGAAAAATGGAACAGAGCGTTCAAAACACCAGCAGACAACGTGCATTATAACCATACCTTCAAAATCACCAAGCCTGTGCAGCAGAAGCTAGAATCTATTCAAATATTGTCACTGTAAAGAGGATATGCCTTCATTTTGTCCAAAAGCCACTTAAAACAACATGGCAAAATCATGTTTCTAGCTGTAGAAACCGACTCAAATCTGCCCAGCTTTTGAGTGAGACTGAAGAAATCAGCATTGCTCTGAATCCCACTTTATGGATGGGGGGTCATTTGACTCAGAACAGGCTGGATTACAGCATTACATTCATTAGAACAGTTGGTAACACATTCGGTTTGAACAACGGCTTCTCTTCAGCAGAGAAACTAAAACCAAAAGAATAAACCTATTTATGGTATGTTTTAAAAGTGAAATAAAGGGCTGTGATTATTGTGTTTTTAATGGTTCCTGTATCAAGCCACTGTTTCAAAGCCATAGAGCTGCTAAAGGACTGACAGGAGGAGTACTTTAATGCTACAGCACACCATTATGGGGTGCAAAGGAAAGGGCTGAGGTGACCTCCAGGCAGGACTGGTACTAGTACCGTGCTTGTGGTGGTCAGGGGAAAATAACCTGGGTGTCAGAAGCAGGCACAAGGCAAAGGAAAATGGGACTGCAGAGGACAAAGCAAACAGCCTGGCACAACTGAAATACCCTGGTCTCACAGGGGTTTAATTCCTGGGCGTAGAAAGAGGAGAAGAAAAGGCACCACATCTCCTACCTTCACCTATGGACTTCCACCTTCTCTCCATTTAACCGCTCCTGGGCAGACTCACTCCCTGGGAAAAAAATATTATCCAAGACCAACTTGCAGCACAAACATCAGTTCATCTCGCTTTAAAAAAAAATAAACACCCAGGGATGCGTTCAAGCAGCAACTGGAAAATTTCAGAGTGGGGAAAACCCAAGAAACATGACTGCATTTAAGCCAGGAAGCCCCAGTTCTCACATTCTCCTGTCCTGCAAACGTCTGGGCACCAGCACGTGTCCGAGGGTGCAGGATCACACCCGTAATGGTGCGTGGGAGCTCAGTATAAGCCAACGGGAGAGGAGCCCCAGGAGGTTGTGGTGGAGAGCTGCCCGGGCTGTGCTCACTCCTGCTACGAGTGTAAGGATAAAAACATCCTTCTGGGAATTAGCATTTACATTTGGTTTGTGGGTTTCTTTTTTGGTTGTTGGGGGTGGGGTTTGTTGTTGGTGGTTTTTTTTTTACTTTTCAGTCTGCTCCAGGCAACATATTTGTAGTTCACTGGACAGACTTCCTAATAATCTTTATAATTTCTGGTAAGTTTTAATGAGTTGATGTAAGACGATTTCACTTCCTTCCCTCTTAAAAAGAATTTATGAAAAAATATCTGTACAGGAGTAAAAGCCTTATAAACAGAGGAACCACGCGCCTATGATAGGAATTAGAGGAGCCATCTGTTTCTTTACAGTCACGCACATCTCAGACAAAAAGTACACACATGACATATGTCATTACTTCCACTTTTCTAACAGGAAATATTTGTCATGATTCCCTCCCACAGGAGCACAGGAAGATCCACCACCAGCTTGTGATGCCACAGGAACCCCTCCCACTAATGCTCTGCAAGCTGTGGATTCAGCTTTTTTCTTTTCCTCTTCCTCAGCCAGCCCAGCACAGTTTTTCATGCCTCTGTGAATCCTTTGCAAACATATTTTCCACAAGACAGACAGCCAGGGACCGGCTTACTGAATTCTGCCATCAACAGGAACTGCCCTGTTGAGCTCCATACATATCATTGTGTCTTCTCATTTAAAAGTCAATTTAGGAAATGAAGCTGTTCATTGGATGATGTATTTTCATGTCAACTTATTGTAGCTTGCAATTTTTTACCTTCACCTGCTTCCAAACCACTCTGATATGAGCAGACTGATGGAAAGGCATCATACATACCTGGGCATGCTTCTCAGCATCAACTTCCAGACATTTACTGTAAAAATTCTCACTTTCCCTCACCAGCAGAAGTAAGCAGCAGCACCAAGCTCTTGCTCCTGTGCTTTTCATGACACACATGGACCAAGCTGGAGACTCAGGAGCTAGAGACCATAACTTCAAAGTGACATTGACACAAACAGCCATGCTTTCGCTTGTACCATATTAAAAGAAACGGTCTGAGATGCACATTTACAAAGCGTTCAACAGCATAATCTACAGTCTTTTATATCCCCAGGGGGGTCTCCTGGAGTAAAAATGCCTCTTCTGGATCAGATTTTGGAAAAAATGGGAGACTCCACAGCTGTTACCTCATGTTCCTCTCCTGCTGGAAACACACAGTTATCCTGAGGCTCCCCAAACACCACAGATTTTGGGTCCACCCCACCTCAACTTAAAAGCCTTGCTCAATTAAACGTCTCCCACTGTTCCCAGAAGCTTTTTAGCTTTGCAGCATATTCAGTTAGCACCTAATCAAAAGAAAAGCAGGATCTCTAGGACAACTGAAATCATTCTTTAATCTAACACATGACTAGAGCCCTGATATCTTACAATGAGGTTACAAATTTTCACATGCTGCCTACCAAAGCAGCTCCTGCCAAGCGCAAAATCAGTGCAGCATCTGTAGGAGTCAGAATTGCCCCATGATGCTCAGGAGAAGCCACCAAGAGGCCACATCACCTGGGAATGTATCTTCCTTACTTCTGCTCTCTTCTGCTCCCTCAGCCCTGCCACACCAGTGTATCCCTAAACTATAAAATCCAAACCAATGACAAATGTTCTCAAAAAAAAAACCCAAAACAACCAGAACCAAAAACCCTCCAAAAACCACCAAAACACCCAAACCAACCAACCAACCAACCAAAAAAAAAAAAAAAACCCAAAAAAAACCCCACCAAAACCCAAAACACAAAACCTGCTGAGAAGATATAGAATTCTTCCATTTAAACCATCTCCCCCTTTTCCTGCCTTGCCCTGGTTTAAACACTGAAGAGTTCAAGACTACCTACTGTGCCACTGAGAAATTGTGAAAGTATTTCATCAGAAAAAAAAAAATGAAAGAGTAGCTTAAGTTAAGTTTGTCTGACCTGTGATGCTACCCTTGCTCTCAGTCATGGAAAGTCTTTAAATAGGAACAGGGGAAAAAAAAAAAAAAGGAAAAAAAAAGGAAAAGAAATAAGTAAAACATCTGGTTCTTCAGCTTTTTTGTCTGCAGACATGACTGCTTTTGATATAAGCTATTTATCAGAGGCTAGGAAAAAACTTCTGAAACTAAAACACCAGCAGCTTTGCAGTTATGCAAAGGAAGTATTTCCTTCACCCATTGCTCTCCCATGCACATAATCATTTCTGTGCATAGACACACATTTCATTATTCGCAATACTGTGTGACCCTGAGAAGTTTTGTAAATTTTCCTTGTCAGTTCCGTAAAAAACATTGTCTTCCTCATGCCTATCTACATTCAGTTCCTGTGACATCTTCTTGCATTATTATGCAGGATTGCCCATCCATGGCAATCAGCCCTTTGCTTTGATCATCTATGGAATGCCTTATGATGAAAGATGTTAAGATGAAAAAAATAAAACAAAACACTTTATCCTCAATTCAAATATTGAATAAGTTAACGTAGATTTTGGAAGTCCTGTACAAAAATATATATAAAAAAGGAAAGCATCTATGATTTTCTCTAGCCTTCTGAATGGAATTTAAAAAACAGATTTGTGTTGCAGAGGTGCAAATTTAGGACGTACCTCATGATTCCCACCCTCTTCCATTCCACAAATAAATTCCTAAATAGCTATGTACACTGACACCTTATTTAAAAAATAACTGAGTAAGCCTCTGCTGAAGAGGAGAGCAAGGTGTAATCTAGATTTATTGACATTTCAGCTGTCTATTTTCACAACGTCATTCTGCCTTCTAATAATTACAGTCTCATATAGAGTAGGTAGACAAATATATCCATCCTGACTATCCCTCATCTACACAGGAAAATCTTTCTTCAAAACATTTATGAAAATAAAATCAATTGTATGCATATTTGCGAAAAATGAATGAGGTGGCTGGGTGGAAAGGCTCAAGACAAAAAAAAGAAACAAAGAATCAGCAAAGTATGTAATAGAAAATATTTTCCAGATTTTACGCGTATCTGCTTGCACACCGATTGTTTGCCTTTAGCTTCCCTGTAATGCATTAAAAGCCCATCAGAGCAGAGCCCATGTGTGCAGTGCTGGGTGCGTTGAAGTTCTCCACTCTCTGGCTGAGCACTCTGTGGGTAAATAAGAACAGAGGGTTGCAGATGGACGAGTACATTCCCTGCGTTGGCCACTGCTGACATCCTACTCTGCAGACTGGCTCCCAGACCTCTAACTCTTGCCCTTGAGCTTCCAGGTACTGATGGAGCCTTATCCGTCTCTAAATCAAACCAACCAAAAGTGCAACACTGAAAGATCCAAGTCAAGTTTCTCTCTGGCTTAGAAACATACTGCCAATTAGACAATGGAACAATTGGGAGTGCTAAATCCAGACAGAGAGGCTATTTTTTTGACTTTAGATTAATTTTCAAACTACCTTGGGTTTCTGCATGAAGGACAATGCAGAAGCCTAAGAGAGAGTGAACATAAAATAACAGTAGACTGACCTGTGTGAACCTTGGAGATAGATGCTGTCCTGCCCCAGCCCTTGTAATTGGCCTATTTTAGGTGGAAATAGCTTACAAAAATTCAAATTAATATCCAAAGGCATCAAATGCCCATAGAACAAACCCAGGTATCCCAGCTGAGCTCCTTGGCAGCATTAGCCCAGAAGCCATGTACCTGGGTGGACCAGGGAGATAGCACCAAACCTTTTATCTCTTGAGGTGGTTCCTTCAGAGCAGCTGGTGGCCGTCCTGGGTTCATGTGAGAAACCTCCATCATGCATCAGCAACATTACAGTTTTTCCTAGTAATTGATCCTGCTCCTTTTCATGTTCTCCCTGCCCAAGCAGTTGCACTAGTCAGAAGCTATCCACACCTTGTGCTAATAAATGGTAGATATTAATTTATTCCTATTTATTAAATCTCTTCTAGCAACAATAGAGGTTATTTTAAGACTCGGAAGTAAAAAAGCAATCATTCTGTCATAGAGGGGAGTGTCAGTAAACTGAAATCAGCTACAGAATCCAACAAGATGTCAGGAAAGCTCTTTCTGGATCTTTCCACTGCTTCTTGACTGCAAAGGCTGGTGGAGATGAAGCATGAGCGCACACACACGTGGAGGTAACTGTCACTTGCTACTTATACAAGTTTTGAAATGCTCTTTTAATGGTCACTTTTTACAGTCAGAAGAAATCATCCAACATGCTTAGTTTTCATCATAAACCCAAGCCACCTACAACACAAAAACCTGCAAGTGTAAACCTGGTAAATCATCCACCTCAACTACCACTGCTACGCAGGGAAGGAGGACATAACAAACTAAAGAACTGTAACTTGACAGAAAATGTATACAATTAAAACTTGGCACTCCAGAGGGATGGATGGATGGATGGGAGCTGCTTGGCCAGGAGACATTCATCACTGCTATATGGTGCATACCACAATTTTTTTTTATTATTAGAAAGTTCTTTATAAATGTACCTTCCCTACTTGCATGTTGAGTCTGGTTTCAGTTCTTCACCAAGTTTATTCTAAAGTTTTATTTCCAAGGAGAATTAAAAAAAAAAAAAAAAAAAGCTACAAATGCACATCAAGTTTTGGTAACATAAAAAGTTTTATGCAAAACTGACCTGATTCTGCAAAAAGTGAAATGTGAACACAGCATGATATAATTCATGACTTTGTTATTACAGAGCCATTCTAATGACATCTGCTTCTTTCTTTGCCTCACTGCCTTCCACAGTATAAAAAGCAGACTGCATTAGATGCTGGTCATTCAGCAAGGGCATCAGCTGACTGTGATCCATATTTTTAACTTGATTTTAGGCATTTTTATGAAATGCCAGAAATAAGTTCTTCTTATCATCTTCAAACCATCAAACAACCATCTTCAAAAAATTATCAATAACAAAATTGAAATTCTTCTAAAATGAGACTGAAAGAATAACTTGAAACATAACTTGAACATCACCTGAAGGGTTAATTTTGTATCAGGACACTCAGGGATTTTGCAGTAGGATTGCTTTTTTTACTGTGATTTCTCACTTTGATTTTACTTGGTGTTTCCTCATCTCATTTTCATGCATTAGTGTATCACATTGCAGAACAAAGTTTGATTCCACCACTCCTGCTGGACGGCTGTTTCAGGGTGTTGTGCTCAGAAATCCACAATAATACAAAAAATATGGAAAATATCGCAGACTATCACTAGAGAAGGGTTATAGTTTTATATATATATATTTCTAGTTATATATACTAGTTTTCTCAGGTATTAGCTCTTTATCTTATAATTAGATTGATCCTCCGGTCACGCAGACAGTAGTCTTATCTAATGGCCTGGTAAGGCCATGCACAAAAAGCAACAGAATTAAGCCAAATACAACAATAAAGGGGTAGAGAAAATGACATTAAATAGGTGCTATCATAATTAAGGACTGAAAGATAAAACAGCAAAATTCTCCTCTCTGACCTATGTTCCTTATGAAAGCACAGGGTGTACCTGGACTGTAATCTCTGAACTGGAGATATAAATGGTACTGCCAGTGACTTTCATGGATCTCCCCTGTGCAAATAAAACCTGAAAAACTTAAGTGACAATGACAGACCTGTAAAGAAAAAGAAACATTTTCACTACATCTTGAAGAGAAATGCAATGTTAGAACATAAAGGAATGAAACAATAAATTGAGCTACACAACACATACTTGAGGTAAAACCCCAAATCCCCACACTAAGATTCACCAGCCATGATGCCATTCAGCATGGCCCAAATGATGCAGAAAACACATCACTGGACTAGGTGGCTTGATGGAATCTAGCAGGACTTATGAGATATTTTGCAATATTTTGCTCTAAACGATACATAGGCAGACAGGCCAAAGGAAGCTTCTTGCATCAAAACTAGTAGGAGGCTTCATTCTTAACCAGCCTACTCTAGACCTGCCCACTCCTGTGAGCACTACTTAGAAACAGAAAAGTATTCATATTTCACTATGCAACAAAATGCTTCTAATCAAGTCCAGATATGGAAATTGCAATTGCAGTAACTCCAGAGATGGAATGTGAACAACAGCCATGGACTCTAAATCCCAGTTTGACACTGCTTTCCAAAATTCCCTAATAAGACTGAAAAACACAAACAATCCTGCAGTGAGACTGAAGCATATTTTCCTAAAAATATATTTTTATTCTTATTTGGCTTTTTTTTGTTGTTTCTTTTTAAATTTAATTTTTATTCTACATACAATAATTGGAATAGTACTAAGTTTAGCTACACTATGTGCTCAGCAACAGCAATGACAATGCTGAGCCTCACAATAAATCCTTACTGCATATACTTTTTTTGTCATATCTGAAATTATCATAAGACATGTATCAAGTTTAAAATTAACATGGGTATAGTCATAGAACATAGAAGGGCTGGAAGAGACCTTTAAAGCTCATCTATACCAACTCACAGTAGTCTTAATGCTAGAAATCTGACTGGAGGGAGGCACAAGAGAAAAATGCCATTTTCAGTAAGAATTAAAAGGGATTACATTTGTTTGAATTTTCCACTTGCATTGAAACATCAATCACAGCTCCCACTTTCAAATTATCTCATCACTGTTGATACACTGTTTACACAACAATTAAATCCAAAAGGTTTATTTCATTTTTCAGCTATAGGACTCCTGCTGGTTAGTTGGATTTTTTTCCCTCCCCCCAAAAATGGCCAAAAAAAGAACTCAATACAATTTTCGCATTAGATACAAACGTAACAGGTACAACGTAACAAACAGAAAAAAATTCCAGTTCAGTTTCCATCAGATTGAACTTGTATTTCAGTCTATTAATTAATTAATCAATCCATGCATTAATTCAAAATGAGAGGTCTCAATGCTGTTACTCCATAAGCCCTGATGATTATAAAATACTAGTTCTGATCTGCTCTTGTTACTATTAGGCTGAACCAAATTGATAAATTCAAACTTAGATTAACTGGCATCAAAAGATAGTGTGTTTCTTTGAATTGTAGAGGCATTGATCTTTGTGTTCAATGGTTTGGGGTTTTTGATTTAAAGACGTTTAAAGGTATAAGGCAAGGGGGAGTCTTTCCACTGAGAAATGAGAGATGTTACTGTATAATAGACATTGTAAACCTATCCAGTTTTCACACGCTTCACCAAGAAAGCACTGGGGGCAATGCAGACCCATTGCACAACCCCACCTGCCGCTCAAAGAGAGGCAGTGTTGAAAAGGGACCTATTTTTAGCAGGACGCTAAAGGTCAGCCAGACAAGGCCTTCAGTCACGCAACGGCATCTGCACGCTCAGCTTCTAGATACTTGTGAGCAAGGCATTTGCTATACAGCAAGTGGCAGATTTAATCTTTTTTTCCAAGACACTACATATTTGCAAGTTCACCTTCAGTAAGAAGTGCCAAAAGTGCTCTCAGGAGAAAAAAAAAAAAAAAGAAAAAAAAAAAAAGAAATGGCACAATTACAAGTTGAGCGGAAATTAGGAACCAGCTGTGCAATATAAGGAGCCTTTGGAATGCAGGAGTGATCCCCTTCCTGGGAGAGCAGCAAGAATCAGAGGATGGGTTTTTAGGAAAATACTCAACATTTTTAAGTTTTTGAAGAGGTGGTGAAATGTCATATACTTTATAGGGTACCACAGAACTGAGGGAAAAGATCCAGCTTCTCTGTGCACACAGAGATAAAGCATCTCATTACACACAAGCACATACAAAACACCTTCTTTGACAAGGAGTGGATAAGGCTAAAATCTCACCACTGCCAGGAGCAGGGATGACCCTGCCTCAGCCTGGCCACATAAGTGACACCCAGCAAACCCCCAGTACCTGCATTTTTCCGAGCAGCAGAGGGATTTCACACAAATTGCAGAGTCTGGGATTTGCTGAGCCACCTCAGCAGAAAGTTAATGGCTGGGACAAGTTTTCACCCATGGCAACAGACAGGACATGCAAGAAGACCCGTGTGAAGATCGATGCGACCCACTGACCCGAAAGCAAGTAGAATGTTTGGCTGAACAGTTTCAAGGCTGAATTCAACAGTTGGTGAGCCAAGCACAGTAGAAAACGGGAGGTATAGCTACTGCTGCACAACACACCTTATTAGAGGGCCATCATATGGAGGACAGATGTGGAGCTACAGCTGAGGAGCAGCCCCAGGGTTCTAACTACTGGCAGAGAAAGGACATGGACTCCAGGTCTGTGCAAACCAAGCCTACTCTGTTTGTCCAGCTCGATGTCCTACAGCTGGGGTGTAAGCTGCTGTCCTGCTAATGATAGAGGAATTATGCCTTTAAGATATGTATGCTCTATTTAACCCCTTTGTATTTGCAAGCACAATTTTTTCCCCTGCTGTAAAGTCCCACTTTAGCCCTTATGTCTAAGGTTTCACCCATGATGTCCGAGTTGAAATTAAGTCACTCTTCACCTCCCCAATGTGGGATTTCTTGGCAGGAGGGAACAGCTCAAAGAATATGAAGAGAGGAACCATCTTTCTTCTTTACAGCCTGTCTCCTTTTTCCCTATGGAAGTGTGAACCCTCTCTGCCAGCCCTGCAGACATTGCCCTGGGGAGACGGTGTTCACCAAAGAGTAGGATTTCAGAGAAGGCCTACTAGAACTGCTCCCCAAAAGAAAACCAGCCTGGCTTCTGTTCTGGATGTAGTTTGCTACATGGCACGTAACTAAAATAACATAACATAACATAACATAACATAACATAACATAACATAACATAACATAACATAACATAACATAAAATAAATTCAAGTGTTTAAATGACTACACATATGTCCAGCCTTTGGCTGAACAGAGAATGATCACACTCCTATCACAGTGAATGATGGGGACAGAAGGTAACTACTGAAATGCAGGTGTGAGCTCATGGAAAAAATACCTTATTGCACTGTAAGTCAATGCAAGTTTGTAGGTGCTTGTACACAAATGGTATAATAGAATGATTCAGACTAATTTCATACTTTACATAATTTGGTACTGCAAACTTATAGGGAATCAGAACATCATGAATTTTGACAGCTTATAGAAAGGAAGAAAGAACAGCAGAAAAAAAATATGAAAGAACACAGGAGCAAAAGATCAAACTTTGCAGACTGACATGGCTCATCCAGGAGCCTTTCCAGTTGGAACATGCCCAGCAATGCTGTGCTGGCACCATTTGGAGAAGGAATAACTCATTCTCCTTCTTTCCAGTGTCCATATACCTAACATGAGCAAAACCTTGGTCCTTCAGGATGCTAGTTGTGACTTTGAATGGCAGGAGGAAGAAGGTCTATTAGGTTGGTCTACATAGAGCAGGAAGACACGTAACACAGGCAAGAGAACTATAGCACCTACCACTTTCTGCCATGCCTACAAAGACTTCATCCACCAAACAATAAAATGCTTATTTTACATAGTGACTTCTCTCATAAAATGTCCAAGCTATCTAATGCAGAAATCAGAGCCAAAGAACTGCTCTGAATCTTAAATGCTTTTAGTGACACTGGGAAGACAAGCAAGGCTTTACTGGCACCCTCTTCTTAGCAAGATGGGGAAAGACAAGGGACAAAAATAACTAAAAAATACGTAGTTCATTGCGCAGCATCTCTTGCTTCACTGGTATTCTTATTATTTGTCATTGCATAGGGCACATCAGCAAAAAAGTGGAGGAACAAGTTATAAGTTTTATTTTCTCTTACATTCCCACAAGTCACAGCCACTGATGGGCCACAACTTCTGTCCCCGTTATTCAGACTGGGCCTTCCTGTTCTTTTATGGCACTACATTCTGTTTCATCAGAAGCTGAGCAGCAATTTCCTCTGCAGCTCAGATCACAGACGTAAAAACGCTCACCACCATCAGAATGATTTATAAAAGGCACTTGTCTTCTGCATACTCAACACAGACACTGGCCTACTCGTCTCCGCTTTTATGACAGGTAGCAAATGAAGTAATGAAGCAGAAACAAAGTAATAAAATGAAGACAAATCATTCATCTCAGGAAAGTCTGCATCAGACCAATTGAAATAATGTCTTAAACACACTGCAACAACATATTGTACCTATGGGAAGAGGCTATTGGTATGAACGAGCCCTGAAATTGGCGTCTTCTCCAATTATACCCCCAGGGATTTCTAGCTCCAGTGTAATAAAAGATTAACAAATTAAAATATATTAAAAAATTAGTCTTTGTATTTTTTCCAATAAGCTGTCACAGGTGATGATAGAAACAAATCTCTGCCTACAAATCGTTCCTCTGACAGGAACCTCACAGAAGTCAAAACGAGCACCAACTATGGCGAGAATTACTGACAGCAAGGAGAGCTTCCAGACCCGGGTCACCCATCTTCAGCCCATCAACTCCCTTGCAAGGCAAGGACTTCTCTGAGGGAGGTAAAAAGGCTGCATCCATCACTCCCACTAACACCAGATATGCAAAAGCTCCTGCTCATCCCTCCTCTCTCAGTTCTGGGCTGCATCCATCCAAACAGTGTCGCAACAGTGTCTCCAAGGCCATGTGTTTACATGCCAGTGTCCACTCTTATGCTATATAAAAAAAATCAAATAACTTAAAGAGGTGGTAATCCTTGGTGCTCCTCAGTACAAGCCCTCCATGCTGCCCCATCCTTTGTCATGTCCTCAGCACTGGTTTTTGGAGTTAAATCACAAGCACAAAAATGCCAGCTGCCAGAGTGATTTACAGAGCCGTAATACAACCAGCAGCACCAGAGGAGACGCCAGAGACCAGAGCACCAAGACTGTTGTGCAGAAGGCAGGCTAGGAATGGTTTTAGGCAGGCAAAAACCAGCACAATTTCATTCAGACCCTGAAGTCAAAGTGCCCAATTAGTCCTATAAATGTCCTGGCTGCTTTTCAGAGTTGTGGCTGCTCAGAGGCTACAGCAATTCAGACCAGGGAGCTTCTCTCATGTGTCTATAAATCAATCAAAATCTGGTTTAAAATTTTGTTCTTTCATACAGAGTCCCAGTCCAAAAAGAGTACTCATTCCTTTCACATCTGTTGATTTTTAGACAATCTTCTAACACTGGTATCTAATTATCACTGCTCAATGCAATTGCATGCCATTTACTGTTTGGATGGCCAGTGGAAGCCCTTTTCTTATTCCAAATAAATTCTCCATCAATATCATGCATGGTTTTGTCTCAAAGATCTGACAGAAAGAGTAAAACTAGGAGAATTATATTTTATTTTTTTTTAGCTCACCATTACTGACCACTTCAACGACAAAATTCAGCATCAAAAACAACGAACAAGAGTTGAGCATTGGAGAGACTGGAAACCAGGGAAAATCCACTGTGACAGAGTGAACTGAAGCATGATCGCACAGGCTATCAGACAAATCTGGATCTCTTGAATGGACTGGCACAGCTTAAAGGGGTTTTTCTTTCATTTATAATTAACCACTTGGCTGTCACATCAGTGCACCCACGCACTCCGGTTGTGAATGTTTACACTGAAATCTCTGTAGAAGACACAGAGGCTGTGAGTGAGAAAAGGTGAGAAGTTACACAGATGCTAAGTTTAGCATCATGAAGGCAGAGCAGAGGGAGAACCATTCACACAGCGAGGCAGCAGCTCTGTGAGCTTCCCTGGGTCCCTGCACCCCAGCCTACAGAAACCAATTATTTTGGGTGATAGAACATGGCAAGGTTTCAGCCTCTGCAGTCTGATATGGGGTACAAGGATAAACTTCTGCTAGGGAGAGGTTATCAGACAAAAGTCACTAACACTAATGAAAAGCATGAGATGATGCAGACAGTGGCCTATGGACCTTGAGACAGATTTCCCAGGAAGTTCTCAAGGAGACAAAAAAGCTTGTCATCCTCTTAGCAATGCTCAAAATGCAAACCGCTTTAAGAAACAGAACAACGAAGTATGGACCTCCAGTTTAAACAACAAACAAATGAATTTAAGCAAATTAAATACAGCCCATCCTGCTTTAAAAATTACATGTTTCTGCCAGTAAATAGAATCAAAGTAATTTTACAGAATGCCAGAATAATAGAGGTCGGAAGGGATGTCCGAGGTGACCTGGTACAAATCCCTGCTCACACAGGGTTAGATACACCAGGTCTCACAACGCTTATACATTCAGGTCTTCACCTACTCCTCTTAGAGAAAGCCGTTTCACAGGAGGCAGCAGCAAGCTCATGGTGCTTGTGGTTTATTTCTTTAAAATGATGTAAACACGGCTGTGAAGACTGAACCTTCTTATAAAGCCAGTGAAATGCCCAGTGCTTCACAAACAAAGGCTTCAGCAGTGCAGCAGGTGTATGCATATCTCATGCAGCCCTTGAAGAGGACATCCATATAAATCCAGTTTCTCTAAACTTGATGTCACAAAGGCATCTTTCATAGTTCATCCAGTTGTGCATCTCAGACATTTTCAAAATAAACATTTTTTTTTCCTACTGAGAAGACTCTTCAAAGTGTTTCAACTCATTTATTACTACAGTCAAGGTCCAAAAATGCATGCAGCAAAATCTTTAACCCCCCAAGCCAAGACAGCAACACTCATCTTTGGAGAGCCACAGACCCATCTCAAAAGCCAAGAACAAACACACGCATTTTGGAGGGTTCCCAATCTGTCCCTCACTGACTGTACCACAAGCCAACAGAGAGCACTCTCCCAGTATGACTTCAGTCCCCAGTCTGCCCCCCAGGCTCTGCTCACTGGCAGCTAATGGTGAGAAGGGGCCTTGTGTGGCAGCATGTGTCACCTGCGCTCACTGAGAAGTGATCAAAACCGTTGGTTACTAAGACTAGTTGTGTCTCACACATTGTCGTGTACCCATCATGTCCCTCCTTCTCTTCAGCTTTTAAAGGAAGAAGCTGTCTGCTTAATACAGTAGTCAAAAGGAATGAGGTTCAACCTATTGTAAAGTATCCATAGGGTGAAAGTCCAAGTAGATACTCCACAATCCAACTACAAGTCATGATAGGAGAGGGACTTTTTGCAAGGGCATGTAGTGATAGGATGAGGGGCAAAGGCTTCAAACTGAAAGAGGAGATTTAGACTAGATATCAGGAAGAAATTTTTCACTCTGAGGGTGGTGAGACACTGGCCCAGGTTGCCCAGAGAAGCTGTGGATGCCCCATCTCTGAAGGTGTTCAAGACCAGGTTGGATGGGGCTTTGAGCAACTCGGTCTAGTGGGAGATGTCCCTGCCTAGGGCAGGGAGCTGGAATGAGATGATCTTTAAGGGTTATTCCTGCCTGAACCGTTCTATGATTCCACATGCCTTTGCAGAACAATGCAACATCACTCCAAAAGTAACAAACAACATGGGCTTCGGTTCAACGCGAGGCCTTTTGCTTTGTCTCCTGGCAGCTCTGAGGGATTACTAATTTTGCAATAGTTGCCAGCACCAATACACCAACCAGTGGGTTGAATATTTTAGCTATAATAAATAGGTTTAAAGAAAGGCTTTCTTCACTGACAACCTGCTTTATTTTTGCCAGCAGGCATGAATCAAAACAGAATCACAGTACCCTAGCCTGACTTCAAAGGATGTGAATGCTTAATTTTTTGCAGCTTTTGCTTCACTGCCCATTGTACCGCAAATACACCCCCAGGCCCCCAAAACCTCTTTCATCGCTAGTGTAACTTTTTTT